>OY747133.1:84741544-85341544 GCA_963556465.1 Berberis vulgaris
CCAGTCTGCTTCACAGTCTCGAACTGCGCATGAACGATCTTCGACAAGACAAATCTCCCAACGACAATTGAAAAGAACGACGAACTGTTCAAGTGAATAGGACAGCTCGTGAACAGTGTTGAGTTGTGAACAGTATCAACCCGTGAACAGTCTGAGTTGTGAACAGTATCGACCCGTGAACAGTGTTGAATTTTGAACAGCGTCAACTCGTGAACAGTGCTTGAACAATGTCTTCTTCTACTAAATAACACTGTAACTCCGGTGGACAATGCTACTCTAGCTCTTCCTACTTTGATACCAAAATGTTAGGAGAATGAAGAGGATCAAGGATTTGCAACTCTCTAATTTTTATTACTCTCACAAAGATGTAAGTACACAAAACTTGTGTACAAACACATACTCACACCCACTGTAACTTAAACTCACAATTGAGCTTATAATTCTACACACTCACACAAATACAATCCTTACACATATTTATAGTAGCTTGGAGTCGGTGGATGAGCCACCGATTTTGACATTGAGCCACCAATATTGACAATAGTTTCAGAATTCTCTAGACAGTCGGTGATAAGGCTTCCAGAAGTTGAAGTCTCTGGAGAAGTTGAACTCTTTGGAGAGATTTTTTTGGAGAGTCTGTGATGATTCTTTAACAGTTTTTACTTCTGGGCTAGAGGCCCTTGGTCCAAATCAATAAAGATGGTGCGCCAAATAGAAAAAGGAAAAAAGCCCCGAAAAGGAGCTTCCGATGAGAGGAAAAAGGTAAAATAGATGGAGAATTACAAAGGAGAGTATCAATAGCTAGTGCCCGGAATGAATGACCCAAACCAAAACAAGATGATACTAAAATCTCTTGTCAAGGAGGAATGGAAAAAGTGATCCATATCTTGTCTCAGTTGTTCTCTCTGTCTATAGGAAGCAAGTGTTGAGATGAGCAGACGATAGCCGAAGACGCTAGTATCTGCATTAACATCTTTTCGTATTGCAGGGTGTTCTTAAACGGTGAAGCCTGTTTTAGAAGCCGTAACTCCCACCCGCATAGCCTTAACTGCTGCTGCGGCGTATCATGAAATGACAGAAATAACTTGATTTCCTATCGAGTCCCGGGGACGTTCCTTAAACAAAGGGGTTCAAGAAGCTCCATTAATGTCATGTGGTACAACTATATGACTTCCTTCTCGAATGACATCCCTCTATTAGATAGGATAGGGAAAATATAATCCATAGTAGGACTTCATCACTGTAATCATCAGCTTAGGCACTCATTTGATTCATATAATTGATGTAATGAAATCTTTTGTAGAAATATATCTTGTTTTGACTAAGGAATATATATAATCATCACACCGTAGAGTTTACAGTTGGAACTCCTCTAGTTTCGGAAGTAAACAAGGAAAGTATAAACATAAACTAAAAAAACCCATACATTATTGTCTATGATTGACATTGCAGTTTGTAACACCTTATCACACAAGCTCCAGTAAGGAAAATAGTTACCGATCCTTCCCCTGAAATCAATTTATATCCAACTGAACGAGGTTCCTGCATAACAAGTACAAAAATTAGGATGATACTAGGAAATGATGTTAATTTTCTAGTACTATATGTGTAGCTCATGCAGTATATTGAGCTATGTTTAGGTAGTCAGGAAGTTCCCCCTTTTTTTTTTTTTTTTTTTTTTTTTGTAAAATTATCCTATATTTACTTTGTTCACCAGAATTGGTTCAGACCGCATAACCAGTGCTGCTAGAAGAAGAAAGACAGAGACAACAACAGGGATAGGGACAGAGATAGACCAAGGTAATAAGCTCAACGAAGGTGATGTAGCAATTGGCCCCAACTATAAAACATTCAACCAAACATACTATAAGCCAAGCAGGAGTAAAATATAGGGATACAATGACATCCTTGTGCCAGTCATCGTTAAAGTCTAACTTGTAAACGGCCAAGGATAGCTCGTGGGCATCCCATCATCATTTTTTATGCATAGCGAAAAACAATTCAAATGCTCATAACTCGCAACTAGGAAGAAGCAAAGATTAATCCATGTAAACCAACGTCAGAAACAGATATATATCAAATATGAATTTAACAATTATATACTTAAGAAAGTATTTCCACCAAACCAAATAAAAATAAATAGGAAAACACAAAACATCATGGGAAGCATGGTTGAGGGGGAGATTTGGTTGTTACGAACTCCAGGTTGAATGTGTAACCACCAAATCGACAAGTTTAGCTAACTGAGGAGAACAAAAACTGGCCAGGACGGCAAGTAAATTCAAAAGCTAATTGACTGCATTTGGCTTAGCTAAAATTTAAGATGATTTTCCTTCGATCTGATGCACTTACAATCTCATAAATTAGTCCTAGGAAGAGATTGGAACAAACAATGGAAGGACTAATCGCTTGTTGAGATTGCAATTTTGTCCACACAGAGTTGCATCTTATAAACTCTGTAAAACGGCAAGCCCTAACTAGATGTTGTAACGCAATCGAATGTAAAAAAAATCTGACAGTATAAATTCAATCAATAGTTAGAAAGCGACGAAAACAAAACAAGCCCTTATAATCAATTGAAATCTAGCTAATTTTCTTGGTGTTTAAGGGAATGACTTACTTCTGATCTTCATCAGTCCAAGTGGATCGAGCTCACTCCACCGATACACAAAGCAGGGCATCTCCAAAGCTGTAGTCCATATTACCAGACTCAATAGCTTGCAAATCCTCTACAAGAATCTCATAGTGTTTCTCAACCTCCTCGGCACTTCTCCCACCTACCATATCAGCAATCAACTCCCACCTATCCGGGTTGTCTTCATCGACAATTGCCAAAGCCAATTCAAACAATTTGTTTTCCTCCCAACTCCACCCATCAAATAAATTTGAAAACTCTTCCATACTAATAGACCAGAACCTAATTCCTCAGATCTCCCAAGATTATAAGGAAGACCCAATACTCAAATTCTCACTTCTCGCATTCTGGACTTTCATCCAAGAAGAACCATTTGAGTGAAAACCTTCTATAACTCCTCTGATTGAGGAGGTCAGATTTCAGTGACACTTAAAAGACAAAATTTCAACAAAAAAAAAATCACTTTGTTTCTGTTTGTTTCTCCCTTATGTCATAAACTACTCTGCCTCAGCAATACAATACAAGAAGTCTGCACAATTTAAAAATACATGAAATCAAAAACCAAGGGTCAGAATCTACAAAACATAAGAAACAAAAATACCTCACTCATCAATGATTTCAAAACCCAGAATCTCATTTTCCATTCCTGCAAATATACCAATATGCTTTAGATCCAAATTTACGACATCACCTGTAATGCAAAACAAACATGAAACACAAAACCGACCTCTAAGTTTCGATGTAAACCACAAAATTTATGCTCTCAATCTTGCAGGAAAGAGAAAGACTTTGTGGGTTTTTTAAAAACCAGATTTGTTTAATTAATCATAATGCACAAAAGAGTCATTTTCAAAGACTTTTAATGGATAGAAAACCTTTGCTGTAAAAAGAAGAATGGTATGTATGTGGAGACAGATTGGGGATATAAAAGATCCAATGTTTCATCTGTTTTGTATAATTGGAACTTGTCAGCAACTGAAACCAAGCAAAAATTTCTCCAATTTTTTCTAAAAAGTTCTAATGGGTCAGGTAGGTTTGTTATATGGTCATCTGTTTCCTTCAGTCCAGACAGCTTTGGTCCCAATGGAATTTTGCACCATATCTATTGGCTTGGCTTTGTTTCCAACCTTATATATATTGAATCTATATTGTACTAAATGAAATTATATACAGAGAAATATCATTTCAAATGAATCAAAATACTAAAGATATACTATACTTTAATATTAGCTAGGGAAGTCTTGAGTTTGGGTCCTACTTTTGTCCAACTCAACTTTGAATCTCAAGACCATATGAACTGACTATTTTACAATCAACATGGTCTTGGAACCTAAGACTTGAACCAAAGTAGAATCGAGATCGCCAAAATAGTTACCAATAAGTGATCAAGATATGAAACTCTCATCTGTTTCAGCTCAGTGAAAGAGTTGCTTGTGCTTATCAGCGTGGGCTACCAAGCGTATGATTGATGTGGGGGCAGTGAAGGCTCTAAGATAAGGGCTGTGTTCCTTATCTTATAAAAGTGGGGGCTCCCTCAGGACTAAGGAGGGTAAGAAGAGATTAAAATTCAAAAAAGTTCCCTAGATAAGTTAATTAACACATTGATGTCTAGACATAATAATGACACATTTGAAAACTAAGTTTTTTTTTTTTCTTCTAAAAATATGCATGATTGATAGGGAGTTATCTTGACATGATATAAATGTCTACTAATCAATAGGGTAATTGTATAATCAAAAGATTAGAGAATATCATCACATGCACCAATTGTCAAGTTTCGAACCTATCAACTAATATAAAATGATTAGGGTTTGGCTAGTTGCAAGAATCTTTCTAACTTTTTTTTTTTAATTTTCCTTCTAAAATACTAGGTTACCAATGGATTGCTTTTTAAATGCTTTCGACGTCCAACTCAACATGGGATTCTCGTGACACCCATTGTCCAAGACTACAAGAACCGTTTCTTTTTCATGCCCACATACAGAAGTTTTTGGCTCACATGATGAAATTTTTATTCGCAAAACGTTATAACACACATAATGGTATTTGTGTTACAGCAGCCTCAGCTCATATCACCCTGTGAGCGAAGCAGACAGAAGAAATGAAACAGAGATAATGTGAAGTCGTAGCAAACACTATAACAGGACAACTGAACTATCTATTAAGTAATTCCTTCATTTGTAGCATACTTCAGATCAGGGTAAATGCCACAGGAGTTCTCTTTGTATGATAGAAACCAAATGCAAATGCAATTTATTTCAATCATTGTTCAATTTATCCAAGAACTTACCACGCTGATCACAGAAAAATGGATCAGAACTTGACTGGTTTATTTATTTAATTTTTTATTATTTTTTTATGTTGAAGCAAGGAATCAATGCGCACCTACAAACCAGATTAAAATGGAAAGAAAAAGGAAAAGGGAAAGGGAATCAAACCTGGTTTACTAAGAAAGAAATCACTGACGTAGAGATGCAGAAGCTGGACTAAGTATAATTGGCCTGAACTCTTCAATATAAAAGATGCATTATAGCCTACACCAACACACAGAATTCAGTCGCACATACCTTCACCTTGTTCATACATTGACCCTGCAAATGCGAAAAGCAAAATATGAATAAAATGAACAAGAATGACATATTAACAATTTATGTTAGTACTTATTACAATTAATCGTTGAAGTGCCTTGGCATACAAGACCAATTATGATTGATGCTGAATATAATTACATACACAGTTGCTAATATATCCTAGCTGTCACAAGCACCATACATCAAATCGGGGCTCACATCAATATATATGATACAACATGTTCAACCAAAATGCTGTACAACAAGTTATTTACATCTTGGCAAGCTTTGACAATCCACTTAACTTGCCTGCTACATGCAGTTACTTCCGGTCAGACACCAAATACCTCTTAGAGCCAGCTTGTCATTGAGCTCTTTAAGATAAACCTGAATCAACCCACTACTGTCAGTTGTTTGAAGTTTCTAACTCAACATTGTCCTGTATTGGCTGTCACTGTCCTCCAAGTTACGCATAAATTCAACCTACAGAAACACAAATAATAGTCATATGCCACGTTTCAAATTTAGTACGACGTGATACAGCAGTGATAGTGTGTATTATTTGTGAGGCCACCAATTGATCACCTAACACTTATTTCAAAAGATTTGACGTTCTCATGGATTGGATGATCTTCATCACTACTAAACAATTATTCACTATAACCACCATTCAAAAAGAACATGGGGTGATTGGAATATAGAGAATCCTTGCTGTGGTTATTCTCTATGAGCAATCATGTGCATGAAAACTGTATACCATACACCCATGAATGATAATGTAATATATATTTTTTGTCTATTTGATGTAACGTAGGATTTAGTTAATTTATTTGTTTAATTTAGTTTAGTTGTTGGGTCGGGCCTATGTAAGCTCATTAGAATAAATGGAGATTAGGATTCCCATAGCATTAGGGTTTAGACTGCTTGATTTGCAAGTTATATTTAGTATAAATAGGGCCTATAGGCCATTGGTTGTAATTGGTCTTTGACGAATGAAGAAACTCATTGGTTGTAATTGGTCTTTGATGAATGAAGAAACTCAAATGGAGATTATTTAGTTTTTATCTTTTGTGTAGATTTATTTTAGTTTGTAGTTTAGGTTACATTACTATTTAGTGATCAAATGGCTCAATTGAAATAGAAACAACTTGTGAACAGACTAAGCTTAATCTTCCCTTCCGCTTAAATAAAGAAGTATGCCCTGTTATTTGCCTAGAGGAGAACATATTCTATTTTCCAGATCCTAAAGAATTTTTGTCATTGAAAACTTATAATCTTACCTGTTTCTGAAACTAATCAAATTCATCAGAGCTCAGAGAGCCATCACTGTTCACATTGAGAAGCTGCATCATCTACTGTGCATCCTCTCCTGCCGCTCCGAGCTCTTCCATAACTTCAATAAGCTCCTCAATACTAATCCTGCCATCCCCATTCTTGTCAAGAAGGCCAAATACTTGGTTTCCCTGATCAGCTTTGAGACCTCTATGACTTGTAGAAGGAAGATCACCAAGACGTAAAGCTGCCAACTCTGCTGCAGCCATCATACTTGCCTTGAGCCGCCTGGCCTGAGCACGCAGAAATGAGGAGAACAGTAACAATTATGTTGTCAAGCATTGCACATAAACAAAGTTCTGCAAACAAAATGCAGAACTGAACTCTGACAGCTTGCATGTCCAATTTTCTAGAACAAGAAATGAATGAGAAAAGAACAGGCAAAAGGAAGATTTTTAAAACAAAATAAGGTTTCACCTAATCCGGATCTGTAAGGCCCCCTTTGTACAAAGAGTGTGATGCAGCTCCGCCTGTAGCAAATGCATTCGTGTCAGTGGTGCGTATTTGAATTTCCATGAGTGGTCGTTTCCTTCCATTATCACTAACATCAACCACCATATGTAAACTCCCGTATCCATTTTCCTTGGGTCGAGCAATATAGTCTTTAGTTCTCTGCGGTATCTCTTTCCACAATGATTGAATCACCTCATGTGCCCTGTAACATGCTTGATCCCCAAGCTCCAATGTATCATCTCCTGATATAGGATTCAAGATGGCCCTCAAACCCAAAATATCATTTACTTCTTCTGGTCTGCGACCATCATTGAAGAAACAGCTTTGTAGCGACCTTTGCCTGAGATTTCATCCACCATTTCTCCTAACAAAGGATATGATTTTAAGGAACTGAACAACTCTTCCTTGTACATACCTATCAAGGGCTTAGCTCCAGTTTCATGGCTTCTCAACCATGTATCCACGTAAAGGTAAGAATAGGGAAACAAATATCGGAAGGACAGGGTGTTCCAGCTCCAGTGATACTAACCCCAATAGCATGAGCCAGAGGAGAATATACTTTCATAACCTCAAGAGACAGTGTCTGATGCTGGTACCTTGGGACATAATCTAGATGCCTCATCATATCAAGCTTGATGATGAGTTCTAATATCATAGTTCGTGAGGCAAAACTTTCTCAATGCAGAGGCACTATCATCATCCAAGGCTTCTACTTTAGAAGGGATCTCCTTGACACGCAAGTTTTCATGCAATAGATGAGCAGTACCAATGCCAATCTGATTTTTTATTTCTTGTATTGATATCGCACCCGCTTCCAGAACATATCTCAACATTCCAGCAGAAATAACTTCCACATCCATCTGTATTATAAAGACCACAATCATGTCCATTAGTAAGGGAGGATTTCCCTCTAAATACTATAACCGTGCACCTGTTTCTTATAAGAATACTTTTTTTTCCAGCTCAAAGGGATTAAGTTTGATTCCAATTTAATGAAAAATATTGGCTGGAAGTGAACAAGACAACCAAGATTCCAATGATTCTGATTGTGAATCCTGAATTTGATAGCCTCGGCATCTTCAATAGAGATGCTTAGGACCCTTTTGACTGGTTGAGGGTGGAATGGGGGACTCTTTGATCTGCTGGGCAATAAAATGCAGGAGGGGCCTCATGACGCCTGTTTTGGTGGTTTTATTGGTTTGAGCTTATTTGGTAAAATGTAATTTGTTTTGTTTTTCCCCTTTGATGTTTTCAATGGCTCTTTTAAGAGCATCAAAGCTTTGAGGTCCCTCAAAATTAGTTCTTCATGGGATTAATACCATTCTTTTGAAGAACAATAAAACAGGATGCATTCTACTATAGCTCCGAGGCCATTTTAGCTAAAACCCCCAAAGCACATTGGTGGTTAGGTTGCAGACAATAGCAATGCTATAAGTGGTGCATGCGTTCGTTATGCCACTAAACAATATCGAATATGATAATTTCACTGGGATTCAAGGTGGCATGATGTGCATATAAGAAACATAAGTGCACACAAGGCATAGATCAAACACATGATCGATGATTCCAAATGTGAATAAACTTCTGAAATCAAACTAACACAATGCATATGAACCCCCAAATCACACTAGTGTTCTAAGAACCATTAAAGTTTGTCTCGCCCTCGTTATTAGATTTTGTAAATCAAGTTAATACAAGTGGCTTATTGAAACAATTTATCCAATATAATGACCAAATGATGCATTTAATTTCAAAAAACCATATAAACCCCCAAATCATACTAGTGTTCTAACAACTGAACAATTTCACTAAAAATACAAACTTTGCAAAATCTACTAAAAATTGAGTTTCTTTTATACCCGAAGATCAGAAAGAACAAGCGCAACGAATATCGCATTGGAAAGTGGACAGTCCATCAGGGGTTAAGGGCAAACCCTGCAAGATTGAAATGGACAACTTCAATGACTTGGACAGAAGACGAGACGAGCTCGTCGAAAGAACGTTCATTCTCTTCTCAGCTCATTGAAAGCTCCGACCAATTCCACCCCCATTTTGCCTCCAGGTTGCTCCAGCTTCCCTGCAGTGGTTGCTTCCACTCTCAGTGCAGACTACCTCACTCTTTCCCCACTGTTAAAGCAAGTTTTGATTCTGCGGAAACTGAGGTTGATTTGGAGAAGATGGTGAGTTGGTGATGATGATGAAACCCTAGTTTTGGTGATTGGGTTGAGAGAGAAACCATTGCTGTAGAGCTCCATTTGAGAGACAGAGAGAATAGTATAATTTTTTTGGAGGAGAATGAGACGTGGACGTTTATATGGTTGGCTTAGTTGGAAGGTTAATGGAATGCCACGTGGAAATTTTGACTGCTTTATGACATGTTACAAATTTTAATGTGGGTTTAGAATGCGAGCATGGATTGATTGTGTCATCTATATTGTGTGTTACCAATCGGTGATTCTAAGGGGGGGTTGTGGTGACCCTCCATCCCCCTCGAGATGTGCGCACATGTGAATCTCGATGGAGGGGGGGGGGGGGGTCAAAACCCCCTCCCTCCCCCGTTTCCTCGCCGCCTAGAACGACTCGTTACCAATATTGCAATTGGAATAGAATGACGAGTATTTTGATCCTAAAACGGAAGGGGATTATTTTAGTGTTTAAGGACTTCTTGATCTGTTAACTACGATCTTTGGCTCTAGAACTAAACCATTTCTTTGTATATGAGAAGAAATTCCAGTGGGAAGAGAAATATACCACGAGAGAAGCAAGGAAACCAACATGTTTCAATGCGTGAAGAATTGAAATAATGAAATTAAAAAAATGACTCGGAATAAAGAAAAAGAGAATTAGAGCCTTGTGGATTTACATTTTTTTTTCTGCAGTACATCGACATGACATGAGCTTGAAAGAGGTTCAAGAATCGGTCCACATCACTTCTAGTTCTATTGTAACAACATATTCCCTTTTATTAGAAAATGCTTGTATTAAAAAAAAAAACATATTGCATATAAAATTAAATAAAGGTACATAACTGTTGAGCTGCTATGGCAACTAGGTTATGATCCTCATAATTAAGGTCTCAAGGTTAGAATTCTAGCTCTTCCAGAGTGGTATCTCACTGATGGCTCCCCCCCCCCCCCCCCCCCCCCCCCAGAAGGGGCCTTCTTCGCCCTCCACCTAAGCTACGCAGGAAAGACCCAAAGCCAATCCCAGGGAACAGTAAAGCTTCATAAGGTCTTTCTGTCCAGGTGCAGGTAGTCCGCATCTTCACAGTCTCTACTGATGAAATTACAAAATCAAAGAATGTGAATAGAGAGTAGTCGTTGTATGCTGCTGAGTGGTTGCCACGTCCAATCCATGACTATTCTGGGTTGTCACCGATCATCATGAAGAATAGAGTGAAGTGTTCCTGAGTCTCCCATAAAAAAAATGTTCTTCACTGCCCGTATCAATAATTATGATCTTACATATGGACAATTCCTTAATATCTTGTTCACTGACAACAAAAAAATTTCTCTGTGTGTTGGTAAAAAAAATACTTTTTCGGAGATAATAATCTTATCATTTTCAAAATGTGCAAAAATACAAATCCCTTAAAAATGTTATTTACATGCACCAAGGATTGTGATTCCAACTTTCAAAGTAATTTTGGTCTTATGATTTTAAGAAATATTTCGTTATATGAAAAAAAGATGTAAAAATTTCAAGAATGTGTCAAACATATATGAATATGCGGAAAAGTAAGATACAAGTAAAATAAAAAAAATAAAAATAAAAATCACATTTTCCCATGCCCCTTTTCTCTTCCTCCTTCCCCCCTTTCCATCCCCGTTCACCTGCAACATCACCGCCTCCTACCGTCCCTCTTTGTTTCACCACTACCTCTCCTCGCCTCCCTTTCCTTGTCTAAAAGAACCACTATCTCTCTCTCCCCCACGTTAAACACCACCTCTTTTTCCTATATGTTTCGTAAACAACACCTCCCTATCCCTCTCAGTTTTGCAAGCATCACCCCCTTGCTCCCCAACGCCACCCCACTCCGCTCCCCCCTCTCTATTTGCTCCCTCCCACAGCTACCACCCTCACATTTTATCTCTTGTATTTGCTTTAAGGATGATTATTTTTTCTTTTAATCTTTCAAAATTTAACATTCCCCCATATGAAAATGCATATCTAGAGGTCTGATTTTGTGGGCTATTTACAAGATGTTTCTCGAGGCAATGGTTTACTTTATCCATTCACTCTTATTTGAGATACACATTTGCATCCCGAGATTCATCGTGCGGTTTAGAGTTTAAAAATGCATTTTTGTAAGCAACGTTAATGCATGTGCTGGTATCACGGTCAATGTACGTGGATCGCTAGTCCTAGAGATACTGAAATAGTGATATGCTTGTGAAATAGTGAAATAATGATATTACTTTCGAGGTGATGTGTTCAGATCTATCCTCGTTGATCTCAACGATCCCTTACCTGCAAAAATAAACAGCGGTTAAGTCAGGGACCACCATTGTGGTGGGCGAAGTTCGATGCTTAAGTCAGATATCGATGCAAGGAAGAGTGAAGACTGTATGTAAATTGCAATGAGTATGTGTACATTCTTCATTTTTTCACCATCTCTTATAGCGAGCGTTCCCTCTCAACTGTCTCTGTGATCAATGGCGTGACGGAGGGAAGAGATCTCACATAAGATCTCACTTGTGCATGATTGAGTCTCTTTGATACTTGGCTCTGTTTAGGACTCAATGTTTGATCGAGCTAAGGGCTGATTTCGTGCGAGTAGATCTTGGGCCTGTGACAACTGTGAGATTCGCTGTTCGGGCCTCATTGACCTCGACCAAGCCCTAAGACCCGTGCCTCTTGGGCTGGCGTGTCTCGGGTTGGGCACTTGACTTACAGGTTGAACAATAGTTTGTGCATGGGTCCACTTGGGACTGTGCTAAAGCCTTTTACATGCTAGAATTAGCCCATGCCACATATACAACCGTGATCGCATGACTAATTGATGTCTCATCACGAGATAAACACTAAAAAAACCATTTATTAAGAGGGGTTAACACAATTAACTAGGGGTGGGCATTTAGGACGAAAATCCGGACCCAACCGACAACCGGACCGATCGGGTCGGTTCGGATCGATTTTAATTAATTAAAAAAGTTTCGGTTGTAAAAGCCCGGCCCGACCCGAAGTTTCTGGTCCGGGCCTCAGTTTCCAATTTTGAAGCCCATCGGGTAACCGGCCCGGCCTAGTATGAATAAAAAACCTCAAAAGACCCTCTCCCCTGTTTTCTTCACTTCCACAGTCTTCTTATCAATTTCATCAATAAACACAATGCAAGGCCCCTTCGACTTGGCCTTCTCAAACAAATCCCTCACTCTGGACGCCCCGACTCCCACAAACAATTCAACAAACTCTGAAGCCGCACACGAGAAGAATGGTGTTCGATGCTGACCCATATACACAGAGTTTAGGAACGAGAGAAAGAGAAATGGAAAACTAGAAGTGAAAGAGAAATAGGATACCGTTTCTTAAGCCGATGCTCGATTCCTCAGTGATGATGTTGTAAAGAACGCCTTCGTAGCGAATTTCAGACTTGGATGTCAAACTAATCAAACTTCCGATGTACGAATCGAGCCGGTCCAGTAGATCCAGAAGTCGCCTGTGCTCCTGTTGCTGCTGCACTCGCCATGGCTTCAACTTTCTTGAATCTCTTTGTCACTTCACTCTAATCTAAGTCTTTAGTAGAGAAGAAGCAGACCAGAGAGAGAAGAAGAAGAATAAGAATAAGTGAAAAAAAGTCTTTCAGTCTAATCTAAACTCTGTGTATATGTTTTCTTATCTAAGTCTTTCACTCTAATCTAAACTCTGTGTATATGTTGGTTCGTTCCTAAACTCTGTGTATCTGTTCCTAAAAAATCTCTTTGTTTTTTTTGTCTGATAGAGAGGGAGGATAAGGGAGAGGGGATAGAAAAAAAGTGAAAAAAAATATTTGGTTGATTGGACCGAGACCGGCCCGACCAGAACCGAGAATTCGGTTAACCGGCCTTATTCGGTTTGGTCTCGATTTTCAAATTTCAGTTTTAAAAAATTCGGTACGGGCTTCGATTTTAGGTTTTCAGGCCGCTTACCCGGACTTGCCCAGCCCTACAATTAACCCCCAAAATAAACTAGTGTCACTTGTGTTCGAGTATAGCGGTTCGGGTCAAACATCTACCCATTGCATCCCCGGAATAACGGACCCGTTTCCGTACCCACCACCAATGGCACTATAGCAATTTCACCATGTTGCAAGCCCATCCTTGTACTACGGCCAAACAAAACCCTAAACCCCAACTCATCGATCTTCTTCCTCTCTCTCTCTCTTTCTCTTTCTCGTCTGTCTCTAAGTTTCAGCAAAACCCTTCGATCTTCCTCCATCACTCCTCACAACACTCCTTCTTCATTAAGCTTCAACCTTTACAAACCCCACTTTCCAAAACCCCATAAAGCTCCCACATTTCCCCTCTTCACGCCCCTTCCAATCTCACATTCCCCATGTCAGCTACATCAAGAGGTCTCCTTTCTCGTCTAAGGTCCCTCTACACGAGCTCCAGAGCAACATTAACAACAACCCAGTTGAGGGGGTTCAGTGCAGAGGCACTCTATGATGAAGCTTCTTATGAGATCAGTAGTGGTGGTGGTGGAGGAGGGAGGATTATTGAGGCAAAGACGAGAGTGATGACACCCCAATCAAAGAGGACTGGAGCTATTGCAGTTAAATGTGGGATGACTGCTGTTTGGGACAAATGGGGTGCTAGGGTTCCGGTTTCGGTTCTTTGGTTGGATGATAATATTGTTACTCAAGTGAAGACTATTGAAAAGGAAGGGATCACTGCTTTACAGGTACTTTTGGACACACCCATTTATTCAAAATTTCATCTTGTTTCGCCAATTTGTCGAATTTCAAGTAAGTTAGGGTGTATTTGAAAATAGTTAAGCTAAAAAATTTGTATTGGTTTATGCTTGAATGTAAAGTAGGGCAAAACCCATGAAGAAAGTTTACTGCTTGGGCAAAACCATTGTGAGGAGAGATAGAAAATTACAATGGAAGATCCAAGACTAAATAGTCCATTGGTTAGTAATCCCATTTCCAGCCATATCCATATCACGGATCGCAGTTGAGTTTAGAGCCTCCATAAGATCCATGGCACATCCAAATTCCTAGAAATGTACGGATTTGTAGCTTAAAATTGTTTGTTACTAGTAAATTTTTTATTCCACCAATTTGTGATGGTTTGGAAGCCATACCACTTTCCATATTTGATATTTGAGCTTGATCCAGTACACCATAGATTATCCTCTTCATTAACAAGTCTCTTGAGTCATTACCTATCCACATGTCAGTTTGAATGGGTTTAAGGATGCCAACATCAGGCTTGATTCCATAGCTGAAATGGTGATTGCTTTATGAGGTATCAGGTTACCTGAAATAAGGGTAAAACGAAAGCAAGTCCACATTCCCTTAAAGCCAAATAAGTATCCAGTATTATCTACTTCTCTTGCGGCTTTGCCTCTCCTATCATAGACAACTCACTTTTGCTAGAAGGCAACCTCACTCTACAAACTAAACCAAAGGAGTCCTACAAAAGAGCTATATCTCTTTTGCATACAGGAGGTAGGCTGCATCCTTTACCTTGAATGTTGTGATCAGATGGGGTTCTTTTTCCTTTTCCCATCATTTTACTACTACCTCTACTACAATGTTAAACAAGAAGACTGAGAGAGGATTACCTGCATGCATTAGACACCCATAAGAGGTTTACACCAGGATTTATAGTCTACACACCGCTATAAACTTTGGAAAAAAAAAAAAAAAAACTTTGAACCAAACAATGTAAATAGAAAAAATTATTCATCACACTGTGAGTACAGGCACCCTGTGTATTTATGTTTATTACATTACTTTTGAATTTTACTGGATTTGGCTCTTCTATCTCTCTCTCTCTCGTGTTGTAATTGTGATTTGGTTGCGGTGTTAGTTAGATTGGGTGCGGACAAAAGAAGGAAAAGCATTTGACGAAACCTGAAGTGGGCCATTTTAGAGCTCAAGGTGTTCCTATGAAAAGAAAATTGCGAGAATTTCCAGTTACTGAGGATGGGCTTGTTCCTCTTGGAACTGAGATTTCGGTGCGACATTTTGTTCCAGGCCAATATGTTGATATTGCAGGAATCACAATGGGGAAAGGTTTCCAGGTAATGCAGTTGCACTGAGCATGCATATTGTTAATGATGCTATTAATTAGATGAATACCTTGTTTCTTTTGGATACTGCTTGAGATCTTAGAAAAACACTATATATAGTAGTTTAACTAGCAAATATACCATTTTTGTGATATTTTATAAGATTGCATACACATGGATTGACTCATGAAACTAAATCATCTAGAAATAAAAAGCACAATAGTTACACTTTTACTTTAGATATAAGAAAATTAGATGGGAAAGAAGAGAAATTAACAATGAGGGCTGTGGCACTGGAATCCACCTTTGCACTGCCCTGGAGATTCAATTTATCAGTCGCACGACTGTACCAGTCGTAGACTGTAGAGTGATGCCAATCGGTAAAGTATATAAACTAAGCATCCATACATTAAGATCAGCACACATCAAAGAAATTCTAATACTTCAAGAAATTATCCCTATGCATATAGCTATTACATATAGTAAATAGAAAATTAAATATTTAGGGATGATGATTTGTTCTATGGAGAAGGTGTTTGGGCTAACATGTAATCATTTGTACTCTGTCTTCCATAGGAGCACCTTAGGGTGTTCAATGTAATCGCCATGTTCTGTTATGAATATGAAAAAAGAAAAGCATTATTCTGAGTTCAGTTTACAAAATTCATATTTTAAGCTGACTATTGCTAAAAATCTTGTAAGCTAAGCCATTAAAATTGTTACTAAAATCATATGATTTAAATACCTTGCTTTTGACAATCAGGTCCAGTGGCTAAGATAGTGGAAATTGTGACATATTAAATACTTAATATTCTCAGTAATGTAGTATGCTTATTAATTCATGAGACAAAACAAGTTAACATTATATATTTTCTCGTTCTAATTTTTCTCTTACAAATATGCATGTCTTTACTCTTTTTAATGTTTTGACAGGGTGGAATGAAAAGGCATGGTTTCAGTGGAATGCCTGCATCTCATGGTGCATCATTGTCACATAGAAGTATTGGTTCCACTGGTCAAAGAGATGCTCCTGGCAGAGTAAGTTTTACAGTAATATTTTGACAATTTTTTTTTACATTTCATAGATACAGTTTTTAAATCTTTGAGATTATATATGTATCCGTAATGGTGGCAGCAAGCATTTTCAAATGAGATTAATGTTTTTATTTTGTTAACAGGTATTCAAAGGCAAGAAAATGCCTGGGCGCATGGGTGGTAAACAACGCACGGTAAAAAACGTATGGATTTACAAAATAGACCCTGTAAGGAACTTGATGTGGGTGAGAGGCCAGGTATGGTTATTATCGACATTGAAAAACTTTCGCTTCATGTGCCCTCCAATCAGATGATTCAGATGTTGGAATCTGATTAGAGGCCATCAGCTAGTTTTCAAACAGGCTAGAAACTAGTTCACTTTTTATTCTATTGCATGAGCCAGAAGCGCAAATTCTGATTAGAGGTTAATGGTCTAAATGTGGGGAGACAGTATGTTTTGAAAAACAGCTATTTTTTTTTAAACCACTGCCACTGGAATTAAAGTGCATGTTGCAACAATGTAATTGAATAGTATCTCAAGGGGATTAGGTACCAGTAATAATCGTTGAAGAATATTTGCTCGACTATTCTTCGTTTTGTGTGTAAATTTCTTGAGTAGTTTTAGTTCAACAATCTCTTAAATCCAAGTCCTGCAATTTTTTGCAGCATACCAATCAAGTCTAAGATCTGTTTAGGTTACGTTTTTACGAGTGACATAAATTCTATTTGTTTAGTTTTCTAATCTAGGTTTATCTGAGAAGAAACTTGTAAGTAGCATATGGTCCTGACTCCTGAGCCCTTTTTCTGTTATATCTTTCGTGGCTGCTTAAGTTGTTTTCCTCTCTCTCAAGCCTAATGTTATGGTATAGCTTCATGTTTTCATGCCCTCCTTAAGGGGCTTACGAAAAAAGAAGGAAAAAAAAAACACTCCCACTGTGTTGCCGAGTTGAGTCTCTGTAAAGAATATTTGCGGAGCTTCTTTGTTAGATTCCTCCATTTATATTCAAAACAATTGATAGATAACTTATGGGCTTACTATGGGTTTTTGTTTTATTTAAAATTTTCTTTAACAGGTCCCAGGTGCAGAAGGAAATTTTGTGTTCATTAAGGATGCTCATTACAAGAAACCCAAAATTTCACTGCTTCCGTTCCCAACTTTTTTCGCTCCAGAAGATGAAGATACAGCAGAGTTGGAACCCCTGGTTGCTGATCTTGGGGAGGTAGATCCATTCATGGCTGCAGATTAAGGAACCATAAGTGCAAACTTACCAATGGAGCCGGTCTATCCTTATTGTATCCGATCAGGTCACCTGAAATTCACTTATTGATTCTACAAACAACATGGCGGTTTCAGGATAAAAAGTCATCCTGGCAGTTTGATGATTCCATCCTGCAACAGAGATGGAGCTTGTAATTCTCTGTTTTGGGTTTATTTCCTCTGGTTCAGCAAGAAGTTAGCAACATGTTCTCCAAAATTTTTGTTCTGAATAAATATTTGAATTGTGGTCCATCTTTAATGTTTCATCTTTTCTTTTCCCCTTTCTTTTTCTTAACATGCTTGCAAAATAGGCTTATTTGATCAAGTTGGGGATGTTCTCGAGTGAATTACTGACATCAGAAATAGAGAACTATGTAATATGGATGTACAAGTTAGTCTCTGTATTGCATTTGTTTTTTTTTTTTCATCATTTTTTTATAAATATTTTTTTAGCCTTGTTGTCAAGATCATTTTATCTACTCATTATAGAACTTGTTCCTCAACTCCTTCCCTTTCACAATTGGATTGACAGAATTATCACGAGCAGTTAGCATACTCTGTAACATTCAAAGAAGAATGTGTTCTTCTTGCTCCTCTTCTATGTAGTAGCACATGCTGAGCTTGCAGCGCAACTAACCAATTTTCGCTTTATAATATTTGCAAGGATTTTGGAGTTAACTATGGAATCGAGTACATGACGCTGTAGAGGTTACTTAGAATTGTATATCCAGGTAATAAGAAAATTGTACCACGCCATTCCAATGCATTTCTCTTTCTGAGTCGCCGTAAACGTGTTGAGCATATTTGGTTAGTCATTTTCTTTGGGAAATGAAATCTATTTTCATTCTTATGCAGATTTTTGTTGTTTGGTTGTCTATTTACTGGCAAAAAATCGATTTTTCATAAGATTATTTTTCCTTGTGAGAATCCAAGTCCGAGAAAAAGACCTCAAAACCAAATTCACGAAAATATAATTAGGTAAATAACAAAGAATATAATTCATGTCAACCTAACAAGTCTAGTATTCCGATTGTTTTATGTTCCAAAACTTTATTACTCTATCATACTTTATCCTAGTGTAACCTTCAATGCCTTTCGTAAAACTTCATCGCCACATGCGCTTAAATCGATAAATCTTCCATATCCAAAATGTTATTGTAAAACATTATCGCAATAACCCTCCCAACACCAAATAATCAAGTTTTCATTAACATAAATATATCCAAAATTAATATATTTTTTCATTTACTAAAAAAATCCAAACAATTTATTTATTTATTTTTCAAGAGATCCATTTCCAAGGGGGTACAACCGTACCAGTACAAAGATAAAATCCCCTAAATGAGCCCATCCTTCATTAGAGCCCAGAGACCAAAATCGCGGGAATTCGAAATCTCTCTGTCTCTCTCTCTGCTTTCTTGATCTCTTCTTCTCATCGAAATTTCCCCCAAATTCATCATTCAATCCTCTTTTTCAATCTCAACAACCCCCAAAACCCCCTCTTTTGTACCCTAATTTGGTCCCGATTTGACCCCCAATTCGCCCAAACTAGGGTTTCTGTTCGTTCAAATTCGACTAGGGCTTTTCTAGGGTTTTGGTTTCTGGGTTCAGTGAATGCGGTGGAAACGATGATGAAGAGAGACATTTTCTCGAAACCCAAACCCCCAAAGCCCGAGTGCAAGGGTTGTCAAGAAGATCGATGGGTTTTTCTTCACTTGCTTCGGATTCGAGGGTCAGATAATCGATTCTGCACTTCTTGTGTTCTCAAGGTGAATCAAGGGGCATTTTGTCCTGTTTGTTTTGAGGTTTACGAAGGTGGAACATCGCCTACGGTCAATCGGGTTGTTTGCAGTAGGTGTCCTTCTGTTGCTCACTCTACTTGTGTGAAAAAAGAACCATTTTTGGCTTCTAATGCTCTGGCTTCGAGTTCTTACATGTGCCCGCAGTGTTCGGACCCTAATTTTGTTTATTTTGATATTGGGGCGACGAGGAAGAAGAGGGGGAAGGATGGGAATGGGGAGGAAGGGGTCGAGGTGGAGGAGGGAGGGAGGATTACGAAGGAGATGGCGAAGGTGCTTCTTGCGGCAGCGGAGATTGCGTCCAATTCGATTCATAAGGTGCTGAGTTCGTTGAAAGGGGATGCGGAGAAGAGGGTAAAGGAAGCGGCCGATGCGAGGAGGAAGGCGCGGGAGGAGCTGGAGAAGTTTTGTGCGATTGCGGATAAGGGGAAGGAGAAGATGGCAGTGGAAGTGGTTCTGAATCCTATTCAGAGGGTTGTAGGGCATAATGTGGGTTCTTCGGCTGTTCTTATGGCGCAAAAACGATTAGAAATGCAGGCTTCGTTAGGGAGAAGTGATAGAGCTGGTGGAGTTGGGAATGCTATGGGTAATGTGGGTTTGAGAGATATGAGAGATGAAAGGTTGGCTGGTCGGCAGGCGTTGGGTGTGTTGCCGAAGGAGGATTTGCAGAGGAATGGATTACGCTTGGTTTCTCCTCAGCCAGTACCTCTGCAGAGATTACCGTCTAGCAGTAATGTTACACAAGACCCTGGGAGGATGAATGGATTTACTGCTACTCAAGACCCTGGAAGGATGAATGGATGTAGAGATTTCGAGATGGGTCCCCCGGGATCACGGTCAAATCAAGGTTGGAAACCCTGATTCCCTGTTTTTTTTTTTCCTAGTTGTTTATTAGGGGCGTGTTGATAACTTTTAGATGAAAAACTCTATTTTGATTCATTTTTTGCACTAAAAAATGTCTACTCAATGATTTTCAAATGCGCAAAATGTTGATTTGTTATCTTTTACATGATTATGTGGTTAACACAGAAGAAGTGGTTGCAAAGGAGTGTTACCTGGAGTAAGATCTAATCCAGTGAGCTAACTTTTGTAAGTTTCCTTCTTCATTCCAATTTGAATCTCCTGTCATATATCTTACATAATTTTTAATGTGTGGTGAAGTTGGTTCTTTTACCATAAGTAGTTTTTTCGTCTATTTGTGTTGTATGATCTGTTACACACTTTAAATTGCATTCTATGTTGGTTGTGACTGAAATCCTGGCACAAAAAATTTGTGATATAGAATATAGTAGAATGCTTTATTCATTACCAGGATTCATTAATTGTTTACTTGGGCATTGATCGGATGAAATGTGGAGTGGCTACCGTGTACTGTACTACAGACACAACTTGTTATAGCTATAGGATATGGCACAGAGAATATATTGACCATGTACACTACATCCATTTTGACGTGTACCATATTGGGTCACATAAAGGCAGGAAAGGAGATTTCCTTCTGAGACGGAGAATCAGAAGGCAACACTTGAATCAGTAGGTGTGGGTATTCCATCGATGTCTGCCAGTCGGTTATCCTCTAGCACAACAAAGCAATAACAGTTGTTGAGCCCTGTGTTCCTTCAGACCAACTCTGTCATGGTGTGTGGGGAGGGATTTACAGAACTTAGTCACTTTTGTAGGTTTTAGCTGATATCCAGTAAACCCATTTACACCGAGATCAATTATATCTGTTCCGTAACTGGAAGGCATTTGAGGAGAGGATGGATGTCCAGAAAACCTAGCTGAAGATAATAGCACCAATCCTAGCTTCTCTTCTTCTTCAATGTCTGATAACTCCACAAAGGGAAAGTATTTGGGAGACTATCTGTATTGTTTGCTTCTTTCAAAAACAATATTAGGGAGGACGTAGATTTTACATTGAATAGGGCAATGGAAATGATTGAAATTAGAGATTAGTATTACGTCAATGTCACCTATTGTAGCTCTGATATCCACTCATTTCAGTCTGATTTGCGTGTGAATGACTCAAGGAAGGATGTGACGGTTCTGAAGGATTCAAGGGCACTAGTGGGAAATATGAATAGTTTACTATATGTACGGGGTTTTCTTGGTTGAATAGGAATAGGCTAATCCCTATTAATAGAACCTTATGTTGCATTGTAAATTCTGCGTTTTGTCACTAGAGATTGTTCTGTGTCTTTTATTTTCCCTTATTAGGTGCCGTTTTGGTGAAACTCTCATGATTGGATCGATCAAACAAATGACCTTCAATCAATTAAGCGAGGGAGTACAGTGTCTTTCTTTTTTCACTATTAGGTGTATGGGCCTCGAGGATATATTTCACGAGCGGCAGTAGTGAAAATACTTTTTAAAACATTGGTAATGTAATTTCGTATATATGGACATATGAACAGGTATTTCAGGTATACATATTTTTTTTTGGATTTGATTATGAATGGTTTATGCCTCATGTACTCCTCAAAACATGCTTCGTCTCACGGAGGCTCAAATGCCCAATAGTGTAAAACACCTTAACTATAAATTTGCTCTTTTCAATAAGGAGAGGGTATGAATTTGGGAGGATTTGAGTTTTTGTGGTGTTTGATATATGTAGGAGACAACATTTATCTCATGTGTTGTCCTTCAAATAGAATAGGTAAAAAAGAAGTTTGTGATAAATTTGTCTTGTACTTGCAGACTCGCAAGGTTGTGCTGTAGCTGTATTTAATCATTGCACTAGTATGCATTAACTAATGAGGAGGGCAACCTCAAGGATCAATGCAGCAACAGTGCGACCAGGGGATAGGCTTAGCAATTATGTATTTTCAAAGCCAAAGTCCAAGCCTGACAATTGATTAGGTACTATTCTGAAGTTGGCATCAATTTTTAATTGGTGTGTTTAGTAAGAGTTTCACTGGAAAAGTTAAATAGCTCTTTGATCAACACCTTGCAAACTGAATATTTTTCTTTAGTTCTATAAAGCTAAGTTTGCTTTCTAGTTGGTGTTGGGTGATATGTTTTCTCCATCTGTATAATGAATAATGCCTTTGCTCATTAACTAGTCATCGTATTCTCTAATATTTATTGAGGATTATGTCTATAAGAGATTTTTATGTTTCTTCTTGTTTGTGTTAGGTGAATTGGCAGGATGGAAATGATACTAGGTCCAACTTATTTGGCTTCAGAAGTGAAGTGATACCCACATTTTGAGGTCATTTTCAGAGGATGAACAATAGTTCTTTAACCATATTAAGCAAAATCCTTGGAACTTTTTTGTAGTCAGAACCCGTGTATATTGATATTTTTTTCTCGAAGATGCTATGGATCGTAGTGAGATTTGTTGGAGTTGAGAATGTTAAGTGGGTGTAAGGGTAAAGAAGGAAGTTTATGTAGACAGTTTAGGAAAAACAAATTCCACCAACTGTTAGGATGATGGTTTTCATATTCAAGCCAGTGACCTAAGGCCACTGAGTGTTTGTATCATCTGCTTGCGTGATACTGTTGATGCCATCCCAAGAAGATTGCTACAGTTGCTGCAGAAACTGTCAATCCATCTTTGAAATAGGATTTGTTGGTGTATTTTGACTATATGTCTTGATGTTGAACTCCTGCTTGCTAAGTGTGTAGACCCAATTTTTCGAGATGTTTTTCTTTCCTTTATCAAATGACTCTATGCATGTATCTTTTGCGACAATTCTGTTCTGCATGAAAGTTCTTCAGTTTATTTATGCAATGAAAATTGACTTTAGTTCGTTGTTGTGCTTATTCTGGAAGGCCAATGAAGGACCTGTGAGGATTGGTTTTGTTCCTGTCACATACATTGTCGCGTACACGACTGTAATTGATTCAATTGATCTATTTTTAGCAATATTTAGAGGGCATTTGTTTTTAAGTGTTTAGAAGCTAACTTCTCTAACTCTGAATGAGCTTCTGAATAAACTGTTTATTAAAAGCTATAAAATAAAAAATGTGTTTGTTTTTAAGTGCTAAAATATAAAGAAAGAAAACAAAAATGAATGATAGAAAGGAGATAAGTTTCTTATCGAGTCCTTATGAAGGTAAGTAGAACTACAATGCTTAATGAAGGGAATAAATGTGTGCCGTCAAATTTTAGCCCTACTTATTTTTAAAAAGATGGGAGCAACGATTGTCATTATTATGTTAAGGTTATTATTAAAATAACTTTTGACTCAACACTATTGTCATTATTATGTCAAGGTTATTATTGAAATAACTTTTGACTCAGCACTCAGTGTGCTAAGTGATCAGCACCTCCCTGTTGCTTACTCCAATCGAAAGTATAACTTCTAATCAGAACTAAAAACAAACACTCAAAATAAGATAGTCCACTTCTTATTAAGACTTCTGACTTCATTCAAAAGAAAAACAAACATCCTCTTACTCTTGGATAAGATTTATCATATTAAAGTCGATTATTATTAGCTGTTTCATGAGGACTCTTAAAAAAAATGGCATGAATTGATCTTTAACATCAGAGTCAAATTACAATAACTACTACGTGTTTCTAATATTAATCTCAGCAGATACATCACTATCTGGTGGCTCAAAGCCTAAAACATAAACCCAGGTCAGCCAGATAGGAGATAGGAACCACTGCTATCTTCAACCTAGTGTTGCCTCAGAAAGCTCCGTTTGCTCAATATAACCTTAATATGACAGAATGGAACCTTGGCAAATGCAGCTATATGGAAGATCACAATATTTCTGTAATGCAAATTCTAATCTTTAGCAAAAAAGACAGTTTCTCATCAACCATGAGCAGGAATTAGTCGCATGTCACTGGTCAGCACTGAAAGATGCAATGGCATCCATCTCCTGCTTAAGAAGAAGAGCATCAATAAAGGAATCCAGATTCTCACCCTGCATGACATCACTTATCGAATGATGAGTGATCCCAACACGATGATCAGTCACACGCCCTTGGGGAAAATTGTATGTACGAATGCGTTCTGATCTGTCCCCACTGCCGATCTGTCAAAATGCCAGAAACCTAATTATTCTAATTCTAATATGAATATGAACTGAAGTAATAGCGATTAGCAAAATGAAAAGAACAAAAACTTTAGTAATAGCAACTTAGCAATAAATGATGACCTGTGCCATTCGAAGTTTTGACTGGCTAGCTTGAACTCTTAACCTCTCTATTTCATACAGCCTTGCACATAAGACTTTGAGCGCTTTAGCTTTGTTCTGTAGAGGACCCAAAATAATAAACAAATATAAGTATACGAAGGATGTCAAGACCAGGCTTACTGTTTAGTATATCAATTAAAATTGATACTAACGCTAGAATTGTTGTTATTTCTCGGTATATGAATCTTACCATCATGAAAGGATGTGAGATAGAATACGTGTCAAATTGAACAAAGACGCTTTTTTATTTTTATCTTTTTGAAAGTCATAACTAATTATTTTTAGTAAAAACACGTTTTAATCCTTGAGAAAATTCAGTCACGTTATTCAATTATCTTAATACATAAGAATCCAGACATTCCATATCATAGAAAAGATACATTTTCTTGTCTAACGGTAAAGAGTAACGAGTACGACTACAATTATTTGATGGAGTCATATGGGTTGAGAATCACTTACCATATGCTGTGATCGTTCGTCTTGTATGGATACTGTTATCCCTGAAGGAAGATGTGTTATCCTAACAGCACTATTTGTCGTATTTGCATGCTGACCGCCAGATCCACCAGATCTATATGTATCTATCCTCAAATCTTCATTCCGCAACTGGGCATCTACCTGCAGAAACCCCAACAAGATAATGAATCAAAGCCAGCTTACCATGTAACTTCAAATTCCAAACAGAGCATATATGTTAACTATATCAAGTCCAGAAATAACACAAACTGCTCAAGGAAAAATTAGTCACCAATCTTTCAAACAACTTTGAAATCAGAGAAAGGACACAAAACAAAGGTTAGGCTTTTCTTAACAATTTATCTTTCAAATTAAGCATCAAATAATTAGAATTAAAACAGGTCTAAGCACCTCATCAGCCTGAGGAAGGATAACAACGGAGATAGCACTAGTATGCACTCGTCCAGATTTTTCTGTTACAGGAACTCGCTGCCAGTAGAGAAATTTTATTAGGCATGGCCAGTTTAACTTTAGTCACATGGGACATCAATCAAAAGTACCTGAACTCTATGAACTCCACTCTCAAATTTAAGCTTCCCAAACACATCGGATCCAGAAATTGCTGCACTAGCTTCCTGAAAGAAAGATATCCAGGTCAACGTTTATGAAGAAGATGTCAAATCTAACATATGCCCCACATGTATATGGAACAGGACTGCTACCCAACATAAAAGTAGCCAGTTCCCTAAACAAACATTAGAGTACTCTAATGTAAACAAAATCAACGACAGTGACTGCTTATGTTGGAGTTAAATGTGCAGATATAGCAAACCATGCAAATAGAGGTGGGACACTGACCTTGAATCCTTTAAGATCAGACTCCATTATATCTACAACTTCAAACTTCCAACCCTGTTTGTGTGCGTATCTCTCATACCTGATAAATTGAAAATTTTTGACATATATTCAGATATCTAAAATTTTTAAAAGCAGGAATCATATGACTAATGGCAGTAATTTACATTTTGAATATATCCATGGCAAACAAAGACGCCTCTTCGCCTCCAGTTCCTGCAAGATATCAAATAATATCATCAAAGAGAAAGTGACAGACATTGAATAGGCAAATGTAAAGAAAAAAATGGTGGACCTTGCATTAAGATTCTCATGTATTACCTGCTCTCACCTCCAAGATGCAGTCCCTTTCATCTGCATCATCCTTAGGAAGCATGGACTTGAGCAGCAGGTTCTGCAGCCTTGTCTCTTCTTCAGTGGCCTCATTCAATTCCTCAATTGCCATATCATGCATATCTTTATCATCAGAGCATTCAGCCAACAGAGACTTCAAACCTTTAATCTCCTACAGGAAAATAAAGGGATTATCTTACATCCACAAGGCCAAGATTTAAACAGATAAGTACACATGAGAATTCAGTACTTAAGTAAAAAATAATTGCCTTTTGTTTCTTCCTCAATTCATTTATAAGTTCCATAGATTTGTTGAGTTTACTGAGCTCCTTATTAGCCTTTGAGTACTCTGACGGCGTGGCTTCTGGCTGTCTTCAGTCAGCATCCCAAATTTGACAAAAAGGAATACTCAATTAGCAAGTGGTGCAAGTCCAATATAAATAGGATAACATAGAGACCATATTCTTGGATTCCATGATATCCTGGGAACAGGTAACAACACTGTACTTCGTAGGAAACAATAGCTATTGAGCTTGATACAAGAACCATCTCATGGTAAAAATCATGTTCATCAAAATAAAGATGAACGCCAGCAACGTAACCTCTATTACTCAGCAAAAAAAAAGAAGGGAAATGAATCATAGTCTGAACAAAAATATATATCGGAAAGGGTATAGTGCATAGTGTTTCGGCTTAAACACAGACAGACCTTGAGAACCGCTCGGTTCATCACAAACAAATCATATCCAAATCTCAGAAATAAGTGCTAATACATTTAGATACTAATTACCTGGTTCATAAAATTTTGAAGATATCTGCTCTGGAGTTCAATTGCTGTAAGCCTTTGATCCATGACCTTAATCAGATCAGCAGTTAGCTGAGGGTGTGTTTCTGCTAAGAAACGGAACACCCAAACATATAACACCTTAAATTATTAGGAATCACTCCCACCAAAACATTAATGTTGTTATGCAGTACATCGGAAAGAAGACACTGTACAGTATAGTCCTAATAGAGTGTTGGTTGCACTTACAAGTTTGCTTTGAGTGGGAAGTAACGGTCATTTTCAAACATTGGGCGTGGCATTAAAAAAATTGTTTATCTTCAAAATGGCAGTGGGAAAATCATTTCTCACCCCTCCCATAAGCAATGGGTTTCTCACGTGGCAACATTTTCACAAATGAGAATGCCTTCTCCATACATTTGTAACTTCAATCAAGCTAACACTTCAGGGCTTCCCTTGAAAATTTCTCGGATGCAACTGAACAGACTTTTAGTAATGCCAACAGTGACAATAAAAACTTAGCAAATTGTTGATCAACCCATGGGAAATGAATTGAAAATAAATCAAAATATTAATCGATAAGCCTCTCCATAGTTTCTTTGATTTGCACTTGTTTTCCTTCTTTTGTAAACACATAAAAATGTAATTTTTTCTTATGTTAATTTGTCTCTTTTCATTGTGGATGCAATCTAGACTTGTACAAAAAAAAATCTGAAGAATTTCAAGAAATATAAAAAAAAAAAAAAAAAAAAAAAAACTGAATATATTTATCAAGATTCAGTTATTATCTGAACATATATTTCTCATTTCTCAAGATTCAATTTTTATCCAAAAAGAAGTGTTCTTGTGATGAATCCAAACAGACCCTTTGGTTCCTTTCAAGTAAACTAACAAGGGTTTCAAAACAAACAATCGACTGAAGTACATGAGATAGCTAGCTGACCAAAAGAAGAGATGTCTTTCAAAGGGTAAGTGAGAAGAACCGTACCAGTTGAGTAAGGGCGAAGAAGAAGAGAAAGAGAGTAAAGAGAACGTTTCGCCATTGAAGAAGCACAACAACTCGAACTCTGCAAATGCGAGGAGAAATTGAAATCGATATATTTGAGGTGCTGGTGAAGTCGATTTCGATTTCTCCACATAAACCCCAGACTTCTCATTGTTTTATTTGGGGTCATTCGATCAGTTATTAGAACTATGGTAGCACTAATGTGAAGGAGAACGGAGAAGAAGCCAAGGCAAAACCCTGGGAAGAAATTGGAACCAAATTAAATTATATTTGCGATTTTGGACGACAATTTTCGCACAATTTCAAAGGCTTTAATTAAACCCACGATTTTGGACGATTGCAACAATTTTTTTGTTTATGAGATAACCGTGAATTTTGGCACTGATTTCGATACCTAACATCATAACAAATATAGTCACATAGATCCTATTCTAGGGCTTTAAATTTTCTTAGTTTTAAAAATCAAATTATTTACTCAATTCCAATGACTTTAACCTATGATTGGACGATTTCGAAGTTTTTGTTGTTGAGTTCACCTCATAAATTTTGCTCACATTTCAAAAGCTAACATAACAATAAACATAGTCTCATAGATCTTAATCTAGAGTTTTAAATTTTCTTCGTTTTTATAAATAAAAAATTTGCTCTGTTCACTATAAAAAACGAAGTCTAAAACGGCACTTTCAAGGCGGCGTTTCAATGAAAGCGCTGGTAAAACATTATCAATAACGGTGTTTAGGAAACCGAGCGCCGGTAATAAACTGAGTTTCAAGCAATCCTAGCGTTTATAATGAAGCAGCGGTAAAGAGCTCCCTAAACCGGCGTTTTGCTTATGAAGCACCGGGAAAGAGACAACAATACCGGCGCTTCAGAGAAGAAGCGCCGGGCAAGAGTAACCAATACCGGCATTTTAGTAAAAGCGCCGGTAAAGAGTAACCAATGAGTGTTTAAGATGAAGGTATGTTTTTTTAGCATATTTTAGTAAAAGCGCCGGCATGAGCGTTTAAGATGAAGGTATGTTTTTTTAGCATATTTTTGGAATACTAAGAAAGTGGCTAGGTGCGAAGCTTACGTTTATAATCCGTGAGGAAAGGATTATTTAAAATATTAGCCAGTTTTGACATTTTCAAATAGAATGTTGTATGCGGAGAATGAGCTGATTCTATGACTCAGTTGAGATTCGTGTTGGTCTTAATTCATTTTTACTATTGCAACTTTTTGTATTTATAGCAGCAGATATGAAACTACTAAGAATTCCTTGAATCAACTCACTACTTTTTTTTTTTTTTTTTTTTTTTCTTTAGATAAAGGGCAAATCTGACTGAAATTTACAGTTTTATTTACTTCTGATTTTATTTTCTGTCATATGGATAATTTTTATTGGGTTGCGAGACCTTCGCTTACGATTGCTATACCTATACGTGACCTTCCTTCTATCAGCTTTAGTTGGTCTTTAAGAAAGTTAGAGCACTTGGACTGACTTAGCTTAGCAAACCCTTTATTTTCTTTCTCATCCAATGGGGTTTTCATTGAGTTCATTGGCAATATTTAAGCTTACACAGAGGTATACATAATTAGTTCAGTTTATTGGAAAGAAGTTTTGAACTAGCTATCCACGAGTTTCTTGCACTATGTTCTGATTGACTTGACATAATTGCCGAATGACTAAAACACCTGCGTAATCCACTACTACTATTATCAGCATCATTACTAATGCTACTACAAAGATGGAACTCTTGGAGTCTCCTCACAGCAATTCCTTGTCTTGGAAGCTCTTGATGCAGTCATCAAACATTTGAGGGAGTGTTTTGAAAGCACGGAGCCCCAACTGTTCAATCTTGCTAGTGTCCATGCTATGTAGCTTGTCATCTCCTTTCTTCTTCGAACACCTAAAAAATGGTCATATTCCACTTGGTCAGAAAAGAGATTCTACAAAGGAAACAGAGTCCTATTATATGGTTTACACTCACTTGGTTTCAATTGGGTAGGAGGGATACTTGGCCTTTAGCATCTTAATGATGTTGGACCAGTGAGCTACTGTGCTTGAACATATAAACCTGCCTGATGCTTTACTTTCTTCCATTGCTAACATGTGGGCGGAAACCACATCATCAATGTGTACGAAACCCAATGCTGTGTTTGGGTACTCCCCTAGTTTTCCTGATCAACAAATTGTTGTGATTGAAATTTTCAAATTCTTGGCTATGGTGTCTTAGTTGTGTAAAATTTATAAAAGCAATCGAACAGGGCAAGAGATCTGGCCTTTTATGATCCCTAGTATCATGAAGAGTGTGCTGGTTGGTTGTGGTGCAATTAGGGGGCCCACCACAAACGATGGATTGATCACTACTAGATTGATTCCCTTCTCTTCTGCCAGTCGCCAAGCCTCTTTCTCACCCAATGTCTTTGCGTATGCATACCACAGCTGCATGCAAAGTTATCTATCGATCAGTACGACCCAAGTTTCACATTCATTATAATGTTTCTTTCTGTAAAACTTTGGTTTAGATGTAGGCATTTCTTAGCATTTTGTATTGATGTAGAGTTGTTATTATAACTTATGAGAGCTTATAGCAACATGGTGTCTAAGACAGCAAAGTGGTATCTATAAACATACGTGCATGCATTGTAGCAAGTCAGAGAAGTACATTGTAATGTTTGCAGTATTCAGGATCGCTCCAATGCGTTTCATTAAGAGGGGAGACATTTTGGACATCATAATGGTATCTTATTGAAGAACAGGACGAAGTGAGTACAACCCGCTTAACAGTGCGTGATTTGGAGCAGGAGCTCAGAACATTTATTGTTCCCTTTATAATTGGATCGATCAAAGTTTCCTGCCATCGAATCATGAGTGGATCAGACCAAAGAGATTATCCATGAAGCCTTCTCTGGAAATGCATACAAAATCATAACATCTGAAGATTTTGACAGAATTACTTGCCTGGATGCGATCATCCTGGGGCACAAGAACGGGGGATGCAGCATGGAAGACACCGTCTACACCTTGTATGGCATCATCAAAGCTCCCATCCACCATGAGATCAGCTTTTACCAGCTTTAGTCTTTCCTTTGCTCCATTCATTTCCCATAGGAACTTAACTTTTTCTCGATCTACGTCCTCTATCAAAAGAAAAGGTGTCTATCAGTACTTGGTTTGTTCATGAAGTCAAGGCCAAAACATGTCAAATCCTGCAAATTGAAAGTTGGGTTTGCCCTCCTTAAGTCAAGTAGTAACAAAAAAAGAGAGTAAAGAAACCTGGGTCGCGAACAGTCGCCCTGACATTGTAGCCTTTCTCTAGTAATGCTTTCACCAAGTAGGCTGCTATAAATCCAGTTCCTCCAGTTACACAAAACTCAGGCATCTCTATCTTTTAGAATCTGAATGCTCTGTCTGAAAAATGAAACCGCATTGAATGCTTTATATAAGGTTCATGGAAAGTTAGTTTTGATATTGGGGAGATACTGGTGGTTCTCATTGTTCTTGTGATCATGAAATAAGGTAGGGATCCCCCCCCCCCCCCCCCCCTAAACTCTCTTATTAACAACAATGCTATGGGTTGGTACGAGGATGTATATGCTCTGCATCTTTGGACTTTTGGAGTAGCTTGAGTGTCAAAATGTGGTGTGTTAACTAGATATGTCATGCCAAGGTGGTTGATCATTTTTATGTATGTTTTATGACAAGAGACTTATCTCATGGGTTCCATGGAGATATCTTTCGCTGTAAATGTGATGGGAAACCAACTCGGCAGTCGTCAATTTATAAACTTGACCCATGGGTTGGGTTGGCCCATCCCTAAACTCTAGAACTGGGTACGCAAACTTTGGAGCACTAATTCAATATTCAGCTAAAAGGAAAAATTAATAGATGTGACAGTGCACCATCCAACAATGTGATATCTGTGAGGGCAAACGCCACTACAAAAAACGAAGTCTAAAATGGCACTTTCAAGGCGGAACATCGCCTACGGTCAATCGGGTTGTTTGCAGTAGGTGCTTCTGTTGCTCACTCTACTTGTGTGAAAAAAGAACCATTTTTATCTTCTAATGCTTTGGCTTCGAGTTCTTACATTTTCCTTCGTTTGTAAACACATAAAAATGTAATTTTTTTCTTATGTTAAATTGTCTCTTTTCATTGTGGATGCAATCTAGACTTGTACAAAAAAAAATCTGAAGAATTTCAAGAAATATTAAAAAAAAAAAAAAAAAAAAAACTGAATATATTATCAAGATTCAGTTATTATCTGAACATATATTTCTCATTTCTCAAGATTCAATTTTTATCCAAAAAGAAGTGTTCTTGTGATGAATCCAAACAGACCCTTTGGTTCCTTTCAAGTAAACTAACAAGGGTTTCAAAACAAACAATCGACTGAAGTACATGAGATAGCTAGCTGACCAAAAGAAGAGATGTCTTTCAAAGGGTAAGTGAGAAGAACCGTACCAGTTGAGTAAGGGCGAAGAAGAAGAGAAAAAGAGTAAAGAGAACGTTTCGCCATTGAAGAAGCACAACAACTCGAACTCTGCAAATGCGAGGAGAAATTGAAATCGATATATTTGAGGTGCTGGTGAAGTCAATTTCGATTTCTCCGCATAAACCCCAGACTTCTCATTGTTTTGTTTGGGGTTATTCGATCAGTTTTGTTTTTTTTTTTTTTTTTTTTTTTAAAATAACCTTCAATGGGGAGGGGCAACTATGGAATGCCAGACCTTTATTACTTATCAAAAAATGACTTACATACGCTACGAGAGTACATTACGACGTTACCCGTATGAAATAACCAAAAAGAATTAAGAAGAAAAACTATACTTACCATGCGAAATGACCCATCTGAATTGAGCGCAAATCAGCCCAAGCAGCCAGCTCGCAAACACCTGAAGAAACACGCTGAAGAGCAGCCAAAGCACGCCGAAGAGCATGCTGAAGAACTCGCTGAAAATCAGCAGAGCACGTTGCGGAACCAGTCAGGACAGCACACTGCAGAGAAGCAGCGCGCACTCTGTCTGAACAGAGCGCACTCTGTTTTTCAGCAGCTTGCAGAATCGTCCCTCGCAGCCGCCCGCTCGACACTGAGCAGTGCAGCTCCCTGCCGCCACACGCAGCCGCAGCAGACAGCATCATGTATGCATCGGACTGCACCTCGGCTCGCAAAAGATCCGTCAGCAAATGGGCGCAACCTGACCCTGCCCATCAAATTCAGACCATGAGGAAAGCAGAAAACCTGCGTCGTCTACTGATCCCCGTGGCGTATGTACGCCGTATGCCAACAGTCAAGCCAAGGAGAACGGAGAACTATGGTAGCACTAATGTGAAGGAGAACGGAGAAGAAGCCAAGGCAAAACCCTGGGAAGAAATTGGAACCAAATTAAATTATTTTTTGCAATTTTGGACGATTGAGACAATTTTTCTATGTATGAGATAATCGTGAATTTTGGCACTCATTTCGATACATATATTTTCGTCTAGAACTTTAAATATTCTTAGTTTTTTAAAATCAAATTTTCTTGCTCAATTTCAATGACTTTAACTTACGATTGGATGATTTTTGAAGTTTTTTTGTATTTTAGATAACCATATAATTTTTAGCAACATTTCAAAAACTAACATTATCCTCGCTAACATTTCAAAAACTAACATAACAATAAACATAGTCCCATAGATTCTAAATAGTCTCATAGATCCAAGTCTAGAACTCTAAATTTTCTTCATTTTTATAAATAAATAAAATTGCTCAGTTTCAAAAGCTTTTTAACCTCCGCTTTTTGACAAATTTGAAGAAATAATTCTGAGCTAACCACATAATATTTGCTTCCGTTTTAATACCTAACGTCACATAAACATATTCACATAGATCCTAGTATAGAGTTTTAAATTTTCTTAATTTTTTAAAAGACAAAATTTTTGCTCAATTTCAAAGGCTTTATCCACAATTTTGGTCAATTTCTACAACTGTTCTGTTTATGAGATAAACGTTGAATTTCTGCTTCAATTTCAATACCGAACGACACAATAAATATATACACATAGATCTTAGTCAAGTGCTTTAAATTTTCATGAATTTTTAAAAATCCAAATTATCGCTCAATTTCAAAGACGATTTTGGACGATTGCGACAATTTTTTCTGTTTCTGAGATAACCGTGAATTTTGGCAACCATTTCGATACCTAACATCATAATAAATATAGTCACATAGATCCTAGTCTAGGGCTTTAAATTTTCTTAGTTTTTAAAAATCAAATTTTTTGCTCAATTTCAATGACTTTAACCTACAATTGGACGATTTCGAAGTTTTTTGTTTCTGATTTCACCACATAAATTTTGTTCACATTTCAAAAGCTAACATAACAATAAACATAGTCTCATAGATCCTAATCTAGAGCTCTATATTTTCTTCATTTTTATAAATAAAAAATTTGCTCAGTTTCTAAGGCTTTAACCTATGATTTTTGACAAATTCGAAAAAAAAATCCTAGTTAACCACATAACATTTGCTCCCATTTCAATATCTAATGTCACAATAAACATATTCACATAGATCATAGTATAGAGTTTTAAGTTTTCTTAATTTTTTAAAAGTCAAATTTTTGCTCAATTTCAAAGGCCTTTTACCCACGATTTTGATCGATTTCTACAATTGTTCCGTTTATGAGATAAACGTTAAATTTCTGCTCCAATTTCTACCCTGGACTACTAACATGAAGATAGAGCAAATAACATATTTACAAAGAAGATAGATAATAGAAAACATGAGAGAATAAAAGATACAAAATCAGAAATATACAAAAGAAACTATAAACTACTGTAAATAAAACTAAATTTTCAAAAGACATTTCTTTGAACTATTCAAGAGAACGGTGCCGATACTAGGTTTCAGCTAGTATAACGAGATGTTCAACCAAGAAGAGTTCTCAGAAAGTTTTGATAAGAAGAAGAAGATAAACATAATGCATGCTTTATATTAATTGAAAATAAGAAATACAGAGGAAAGACTTAGGAGATAGAAACTTACAAGAATAAGAGAAGAGCTTAAGGGGTTACATGGGAGAAACTAACAGATGTCTAACTAAAGAAAAATAAACTGGCTCTTATAGCCTTCAAGAATTTACAATAATTGAGAAGATAAGCTTCTCGTGACTAAGTGGAGAGTGGGTGAGATTTGGACATTTCGTCCTTTATAATCATGGAACGGTGGAAAATGAGATGTCTTTGTCTTGAAGTAATTGTAGTGGTTGGAATAGTTGAAGATGCTTCAACTTTTGACTTGAGTGCGTGAATAGTGAATTCACGTGATTGCTTTGTAATGATGCTGTGTGGTGGCCGAAAGTGACCTTGTCTTGTAGTGGAAAGTGGCCTAAAGTGACATTGACTTGTAGCTGAAGAAAACTTTAAAGGAATTGTGGTAAAAGTCATGATGAATTAAAACACAATGATGCTTGTAGGGTCAGATTCATGCATGTGGCGTCCAAATGCCAAAACAATCATCTTCATTGAGAGGAACTGTTGGAGCTTCGTCTTCGTCTGAGTCTTCTGCACAGATCTTGGACATGGTTTCCATCAGTTGAGTTTTTGTAGGTTTTCCTTGAAGTTTCTTCTTGATGAACTGTCAAAGAAGTTTTGCTTCTGAAGGAACTTGTATGGGATTAACAAGAGGTTGAGCAGGAGCTTGTTCTTTTCTTGAAAAGAATCTTGTAACCGCATCTTTTGTAGCATGGGAGTGATCAAAAGATGACCACCACTTGACTTTGTAACGACGACAGATCCAGAGAGGAGGCTGAGTCGATTGACTTGGACCAGGGAGTGTTGTGACAGTGTAATCCCAGCAACAGATCCAAGAGAGCTTGAATTTGACAAAAAACCAAAAAGATAGTACATGTTGTGGTACCGGGATTGGAGGATTGAATTTGCTTTTGAAAACTTGCCATCCTTCATTTACAGACGAGAGCAAGATGTCTTGAAGAGGACCAAAATGATTCCACCATGTGTGTTGGAACCAAAGGGGAACAGATCTTTGTAAAAACTTGTGACAGAAAAGAAAGAACCAAGAATGGGAACAATTTTGAGAAAAAACAAAAAAGGCTCTGGACTAAGCTTGCTGGTAGTCCAGATAATTGTAGGAGATTGGGAGGTAATTAACTGAAAACTTCTTATGGAAGCGAGGATGCTGCTTCCAATTGGCTTCAGATAAAACCTTCATGATTTGACATTTGGAATGAGAGATCTTCTCAAGATGAGAAAGATCTCGATGATGAGTGATCATAACTGAGTTGGTGTCGACCAGTATGAACTCATAGAACTCTTGGGTTTTGAGGATGTCGGATTCCTCAAAAAGAGCATTTATATTGAAAAGATTCTTTGCAATTGCATGGGTATCTTTTGTAAGCGAATAAAAACATGGTTCGATCATTGTGATCGGATCCAAACAGGGCTTTGTAAGGTAAGGATTTGGAGGATGAACTTGAGGTTTTGGGAAGCTTGTTATTGCAGAACTTGATTTTTCTGCATTTGTAAGGGGTTTAAAGGGATTTGTAAGGGACAGAGTGTAAGAAAGAGGGGTCTTAAGCTGTGAAACAGAAGGCTTCATAGCATACTGGGCTTTTGACTGTGGTTTTTGAGGGGGTTGAGGTATGAAGGAAGAGGAAGATTGAGAACTCATTTTTGTAAGAATTATCTTGTCAGGAAATCTGCAAGAGAGTTATCCGCTCCTTTTATATACTCAATATCAAAATCGAAAGCAGACAAAAGACATTGCCATCTGGCGAAAATCTGTTTGGAAACACGATTTAAAATATCTTTGGTTAAAATTTCTTTTGCAGATTTGCAATCAACACGTAATAAAAACTTTTGATTAAACAAATCATCTTGAAATTTCATGATGCACAAAACAATTGATAAAACGTTTTTTTGACAGTTGAATAATTGATTTGGGCATAATTTCAAATACCAGAATGGTATCAGACCAATCGTATTTATGTAGATTCAGGAAGACGCTGTTTAAGGATACCCCCATACCCTAGGTTAGACGCATCTGTTTCTACAATCTTAAAAGCTTCATGACTTGAGATCCCTAGACAGGGAAGACTTTTGACTTGGGTTCTGACTTGACGAACTATTTGAGAATGGGCTTCAATCCATGGGCTTGGGTTAGACTTAAGTCTTGCATACAAGGGCTTAAGTAAAACTCTAATTGATACAATCTTTTTTCTCCTCATAGAACTTTTACTGCTAATATTACCCTGCAAAGAGAACCTACATTTTTTTTTCAGGCAGTTAAAGACCCAAAGTGGAGGGAAGCGTTGCGGCTAGAGATTCAAGCGCTGCAAGCTAACAAAACATGGAGCCTAGTTCCACCACCGGCCCACAAACGACCAATCGGTTGTAAATGGGTGTACAAAATCAAGTACAACCCCGATGGAACCATTGAACGCTATAAGGCCAGATTAGTGGCCAACGGTTATAGCCAAGTGGAAGGCCATGATTATAGGGAAATGTTCGCGCCAGTTGCCAAGCTTACCACAGTTCGAGGAGAAGAAAGATTGTAGGTTCTCTTTGCAGGGTAATATTAGCAGTCAAAGTTCTATGAGGAGAAGAAAGATTGTATTAATTAGTGGGCATATCAGCCCAGGCCTGACCTCGGCCAGTCCACGGCCTCAGCCAGTTCACGGCCCCAAAACAGGGGACGTGTTACCCCAGACAACACTCGACTCGATCGCAGTTGGCGATGCTTATAATATCCTGGCTACTCGATCAGTGACGCAGACCATGTTGACTGGAATGACACAGGAAGTAGGGGCTGGAACGGTGAAGCCGACAGTGATGGAACAGTTGACAGAAGTCCTTGCCAAGCGAGCACAACCCGCGACAACTGGTAATTTATCAGTACCCGCGACAGCAGGGAACAACCAGGAAGGGAGCGTTTTGTTTGATGTTGCCATCCAGCTGGTCAAGGAGAGCCGTGCTTTGCGAAAAAAGAAAAAAACAATGAACCTTAATACTCTTGATAGCACCACAGATGATAGTGACAAGGCTGCGTCGGAATCGGAGTTGGGGTCGGAATCACAAGCTATCAATGATTTAACTTTGGGGGCGCAATCCGATGAGGATCTTTAGAACAAAGTCAAGTTGGCGGTACCTCCTGGCAATCGTCGTAAGACTAAGAGGGGTAAATCTTCCTCCCGAGCTTAAGATGATGGAAAATTTATGTTTTGGAATGCTCGTGGGGTTGGTAATAAGTCCACGAGGAGGAGGTTAAAAAATATGGTTGTGGATCATAAAGTCAGAATTCTTATGATTGCGGAGCCTATGATTGATACTAGTAGATTCATGGAGATTGGCAACAAACTCTACCTTGGTGGATTTGTCTCGAATGACACGTTTGGCGGCAAGATTTGGATTCTTTGGGATACCTCTATTGCCCTCTCGGTGGTGGATATGTCGGATAAGATCATTCATTGCCAGGTAACGGACTCTGCTTCAAGAATTTTTTTAATTTCTTTTGTTTATGCTAAATGCTCTGTGGATGAAAGAAGGGATCTATGGTTGACTATGGCCAATTTTGCTACAAATCAAGACATTCCCTGGATGGTCGGAGGCGATTTTAATACTTATTTGCATTCGGGCGAAAAAGTAGGGGGGGTTGAGCCGTCCCTAGCAAGCATGTCACATTTCTCTGACTGTATTGAAAACAGTGGCCTAATTGATTGTGGATTTTCGGGTCTTCGACTCACTTGGTGTAATAATAGGCGAGACAGTGAGCGTATTTGGGCCAGACTTGATAGGATATTTGTTAATTCAGCTTGGTTGACAGATTTGGGTAGTCCAAAAGTGGAACATCTCAGCAGAACTTTTTCAGATCATTCTCCGCTGTTGGCTTCCATGCCAACTCAATCAAAAATTGGTTTTGCTCCTTTTCGATTCCTTAATATGTGGACGACCCATCCTGAGTTCCTGGATCTGGTAAAGGACACTTGGTTGACTGACATGGGTACCATGAGACCCATTGATAGAGTGGATGCCAAACTTAAAACGACTCGACGAGCTCTTATACAGTGGAATAGGACAGTCTTTGGCAATGTGTTCAGCAGAATCCGAGATTTAGAAGATGAAATGCAACAGTGGGAAACAACGCTTTTGGCGGGTTTTGCAAATAACAGTAATAATGGTCTAAATGCTGATGCTAATTGGGATGTCCAGGCTTGCTGCAACTTACATCGATGTCAGGCAGAGTACATATTAGCTCTCAAACAGGAGGAGCTCTACTGGATTCAAAAATCAGGTGAAAAAGAGTTTAAGGAGGGGGATGCCTGCACTAAATACTTCTTTGCTTCCACCAAGTCCAAACAAAAGCGACGAGCCATCAATAAGATTACTTTACCGTGCGGTAGAATTATTTCGGAACCTGGTGAGATTCTTGACAAAGCCAATGAGTTTTTTGCTAATCTGATGTCTTCTCAAGGAGATTGTATGGTGGATACGGATTTGTTAAATTGTATCCCGACGTTGTTGGAACCTGGCCAATGCGATACTTTGGTCAAACGACCTTCTTTGGCAGAAGTGAGGAATGTTGTTTTCGACATACCCAAAAATAGTGCGCCAGGACCGGATGGCTTTACTGCTGATTCTTTCAGTCTTGTTTGCAGGTTTTGAGTATGGATATTTGGGAGGCAGCTATAAATTGTTTTGAAGGGGAGGAGATGCCGACTTCCTTTTCGGCGAATTTCATGGCTTTGATTCCTAAAATTGAGAATCCAGGTTCTTTTTCCGATTTTCGCCCAATCAGTTTGTGTAATGTGATTTATAAGATTTTCAGTAAAATCCTTTGCAATAGGCTGGTTGATCTCTTGCCTAGGTTGATTTCTTAGGAGCAGGGGGCTTTTGTCAAAGGCAGGTTCATTGGTGAAAATATTGGCCTGGCGCAGGAATTGCTTAGAGACATTAATAGGAAGGTTTTTGGAGGCAATGCGGTGCTGAAAATTGATATGGAGAAAACATATGATAGAATGGAATGAAACTTTTTGCTCGCAGTGCTTAAAAAATTTGGCTTTAATGGTAGAATCTGCCACCTCATCTCCAACTGTATTGCTTTTTGTGGATTTTCGGTTCTGCTTCAGGGAGCCTACAAAAGTTTTTTCAGATCCACTAGGAGTTTAAGGCAAGGAAACCCTTTTTCTCCGTTTCTTTTCATTGTTGCCTCTGAAGTGTTGAGTAGGGGATTGAAAGCGGCTTTTGCGAACGGACAAATTGGGTATTATTATACACCCAGGAACTGCAGTCCTATTTCCCACCTTCTGTATGCAGATGACACTCTTATTTTTTTAAATGGAAGAAAGTCCTCAGTTATGGGATGCATGGAGTTCTTGCGATGGTACTGTAAGACCTCGGGGCAAAAAATAAATGAGGGTAAAAGTTCTTTTACTTTGGATGACAAGGCAGCAGCAGAGCGCATTGTGGCTTTAAAAAGGTGTACATGTTTCCAATTTCACGTTGTTCCATTGAAATATTTGGGCGGGCCAGTGTTCTAAGGGAGAGTTAAAATTTCATATTTTGAAGATCTGATTGCTAAAATTCAAGCTCGTATTCAGGGATGGAAGGCAAAATTGTTATCTCCAGGAGACAGATTAATCTTGATTAAACATGTCCTTAGCTCGATTCCAATTTATATTCTTAGTACCATGTGTGTATTCCAATTTATATTCTTGGTACCATGTGTGTACCAAGGAAAGTTTTATCACGGATTAATAGTTTGTTGGCGACTTCTTTTGGGGGGATTGTGAAGGTCGATTAAAGAAAAAATGGGTGTCATGGGATAAAATTTGTTTTCCACAGGCGGAAGATGGTTTGGGAGTTAGAGACTTGACAGTTGTGATGAAGGCTTTTTGAATCAAGGCTCTTTGGAGACTAATTACTTCAGACTCTTTATGGGCTACTTTTATGAGGAGCAAATACTGGTTACAGAGAGTTGCATTGAATAGCCAACCTGTGAAAGGTGAGTCTTTACCTTTTTTAAAGAGATCATGCTTGGGAGACCTTTTATTTCGAGCAACTCGCTTTGGCGTATTGGCATGGGGGATATCAGTTTTTTTGAGAAAAATTGGAACATGGTGATTTTTTTCAAGAGGTCGGTGACTTTGGTTAATCAAGGTTTTTGGCCATCAGTTAGCGAGGTGATTTTGACAAATTTTGAATTGGTCCATCCAGATCTCAGAAGCTTGGCGCATGATCTTTTTGCAGATAGATTACGTGGTGAGGCCCATGAGGAGGACACGTGTGTGTGGGTTCCAAACCTGAACGGGCTCTTTTCCCTTCAATCGGCCTATGAACTGTTACGGAGACATGGGAAGGTCAATACATTAAGTCAAACGCTTTGGCCTGACATTCTTCCTTCCAGAATACCAGTCTTTGTTTGGAAATTACTCCGTAGAGGGGTGCTAGTGGATGGGAAATTATACAGATGCGGTTTAAGCCTGACCTCTAGATGTCGTTGTTGCAGCTCGCCAAAGCGAGAATCTTTGAATCATCTCTTTCTAGATGGAGAATTGGCGATGCAGGTGTGGAGTCACTTTGAACAAATTTTTGAAGTGCATATAAGGCGACCAGCAGAAATCTCAACGGTGCTAGTAATTTGGTTCAAGAGAGTCAAACGCAATTCGCAAACAGGTGTGTTATTCTTTTTTACTCATATGTTCATTTTATGGAAAATTTGGAAACAAAGATGCAAATGTGTCCATGAAAATGCTTCCCCAAATCTTGCCTTGTGATTTTGAACATTAGGCGTCATATGCAATTGGCAAATAATTTTATAATTCTCAAGCAAGTTAGCAGTAACAAGGCCCCCTTACGGGCTTTGGGGTTGGATGTGCTCCCAGTTCGAAGGAAGTTAGTTAGAATTGTTTTTTGGCTCCCCCCCCCGATAGATTTTGTTGCGCTTAATGTGGATGGATCCTCCCGTAAGAACAAGGCATCTGGCGGTGTGATCATTAGAGACTCTCGGGGTTTCTGTGTTGTGGGAAAACAACTATTCTTCGGTGCAGGATCCAACAATAAAGCGGAAATTCTGGCTCTAGCTGAGGGACTCTGCCTTTGTCTCGCCTGGGGTTTCAAAAAGGTGGTAGTTCAAACGGACTCGGAACTTGTTTGTGGTTGGTTTAAGGAAAATTTGAAAATCCCTTGGCATTTGGAAAATATTTTGAAAGAAATTAAGTTGTTGGCAGCGACAATGACGTTAGATTGCCAACATATCTATAGAGAGGCCAATGCGGTGGCGGATGCGTTAGCGGATAGAACACAGCGTGACTATAGGACTGTTTCTTTCGATGGGAATGATTTTCCTAGGAGATTGGCAGGCTTGATCGTGCTTGACAGATTGCATACGGCGTACATTCGCCACGGGGAAGAGTAGATGCAGCTTTTACTGGTATCTTTAGCGGCTCTACCTGATCTTGCGCATAGTGGACAGGATTTGGACTGGCTGCGAGGAACTTGTTGGGGCATTCAGCTGGGGCGAGGCGGACTGCGGGACGTTTTTTGCGTTATGCTGCTCGTTGCGTCATGATGCTTTGTTGTTTGGACTGCATGGGTGTTCATTTGTAGGCGATACAGGTGCGAGGATCACGCTGGAGCGCAGGAACGAGGAATAGCCTTTGAAACTGAGGCCGAGACAACGTCTCAGCTGGGGGAAGAAGTTTTGTGCTTACTTCATGCTGACTGGGCTGGGTGCTGTCTGCAGGGTGCTCCCTGCTTTCTGTAAAACAGGGGATGCTAGGCAGAGTGTTGCGCTGTGTTGCGGATTTGGAGATATCCACTTTGTTTTTTTGGTTCTTTTTTCTGCCAATGTTTTTGCTATTGTTTCTTTTAAGCTCTTGGACCTTTATTTCAAGTTGTATCAATTAGTGGGCATATGGGCTTTTGTTGAATTTTTTGTTTGGTGTTAACACGGGTAAAGTCGTAATGTACCCCCGTCTAGATTGTAAATCAATTTTTTTTTTATAAGTAATAAAGGTCTGGCATTCCATAAAAATAAAAAATAAAAAACTCCAAGGTTTTTGTAAAAGTCTGCAACATAATTAAGGAAACCTAAAAATCTTTGTAATTGATTTTTGTCTTTAATTTCATCAGGGAATTTATCAGCAAACTCTATGGCTCTAGAGATTAGAGTGATCATCCCAAAATGGATTTTGTGACCTAAAACTCTGACATTTATTTGAAATAAGTCAATTTTTGTAGGAAAAAGAACCAAACCATTTTCTTTGATAATTTTTGAAAATTGATACAAGTGTTTCCAATGGTCTTTCAAGGAGGAGGAGAAGACAAGTATATCATCGATATACACAATTGTAAAATGGGAAAAAAGAGTAAAAATATTGTTCATGATATTTTGAAACTCACTTGGTGCATTCTTGAGGCCAAATGGCATAACATTTCATTCATAATGGCCAAAAGGAACATTGAATGCAGTCTTGTAACGATCATGGGGATGGATCTGGATTTGCCAAAATCCAGATTTGAGATCAAATTTAGAGAAGACACGTGCTGAGTGTAATCTCTTAATAAGGTCTCGTCTGTTAGGTATTGGATACCTGATCCATTGTAAAACTTTGTTCAAAGGTTTGTAATTGATGACAAGACGAGGAGATCCTCATTCGAGTTCAACAACTTTTCTGACATATAAGGCTGCACAACTCCAAGGGGATTTGGAAGGACGAATTAATTGTTTGGAAAACAAACTCTGAATTTCATATTTGCAAAATTCCATTAATTCAGAATTCATTTGTATATAGGACGAGCTTTGGTAGGAATCTTGGATTCATTGAAAGAGGGATCATATGGTAAACGAACCATATGTCAATGTCGATTCCAGAAAGCATTTGGGAGATCAGAACAAAGTTATGAGGATAATTGTTGTTCATTAAAATGAACAATTCTGGTTTGTGTTTGTGTGTCTTTGAGTTGATCATCGACTCTTCGATAAGCAATCTCATTTTTGAGAAAATGTAAATGTTGTTGTTTTTGAGAAATAAAATTGATAAAACATTTGTCAAGCTTAAGAGAATTAATTTCAGCAGTTTTTGTTTTGCAAAAGAATTTGAAGATAATCTTATTACCAAGGATATTGGTAGAAATACCTTCACTTGTAACTTCAAATGGATAGAGAGTAGTTAGGAATGGTGTCCCCAAAATCATCTTTTGAGACATATCCTTAACTAACAGAAAATCCTGTTGAATACAAATTTTTTCTTGGCAAATGTGAGCGCCAACCAGTTTGTACTGAACATCTAATTTACTATTAGTAGTAAATAGTTGTTGAGTCGTTTTCTCATAATATTGAGAAGGTATAACGCCTTCTGCAATACAATTTAAATCCGCACCGGAGTCTACAAGAGCAAAGGTATTTATTGTGAAATTCTTAATGATAAGAGTCACATTAATATACCATTTGTGATAGTTGACTATATTTAATTCATTGAGAAAAGTTGGTTCATCATCAATTGCTGGTTGATTATCTGGGTTTGAAGAAGAAGGAATATCAGGAACAGAGATTGCATTTTGAACCTGTTGGTTCAACAACTGTTGAGTAAGCCAAGTTTGACCTTGCTTAAGCTGGGCAATTTCTTTTTTCATGATATTAACTTCAGATTGTAAATCAGGAATAGAAACAGAATTCTGGGAAGGAGTTCTAAATCTATTGACGATATCTTTATGATTGTAAAAAGGGTTCATTATTTCAGGAACCGGTTTGTGAGTGATTATATTCTTGATATGAGTCAGATACTCAGTTTTGAGTTTGGGATCATCAGTACGATCAACAAAATCTAAAAGAATATTTGATTCTTTAGTCTTTGAGAGCATATTGATAGTGTTTAAAGCATTGCATGTACATGCTTTAGCACACTGATCCTGATCAGCTGCTTCATTGTCAGAAGAATCGGATTCATAACGCATTTGATAGACCTGAAGGTCGTCATCAGATGGGTTAGATTCAGACTCAGAATTGAGTAAAATTGTAGTAAACATTTGCTTAATGTTTTCATCAGCGTCAAGCTCATGAATTCTTTGGGTTGTTCTACAATTTTTTGCATAATGACCCAGTTTTCCACATTTGAAACAAATGGGTTTTTGAACAATTGGGCCTTTGTGTTTTGAAAAATAGGTAGTCTTGTGAGTGCCATGCTTAGTTGGCCTTTTGTAATAGTTGTTGTATTGTTTAAAGGCTTTAACCTACAATTTCAAAGGCTTTAACCTACAATTGGACGATTTCAGAAATTTTTTGTTTATGAGTTAACCTGAAGGATACAAATTGGCATGTCTAACAGCTGTCATAAGCAACTTGTCACCAAAATAAAGACTACAATACCCATTCTCACCAATATACTTGTAGCCTTGAGCTTTAAGCACCCCAAGAGAAATAAACCCCTTTGAAAGAGCTGGAACATGACATACCTCGGTAAGCTGTCTACATGACCCATCTACCAACTGAAATTTGACTATACCAACACCCATTGTTTTGCAAGGCCGAGAGTCACCCATTTTAACTGAATTGCCCTTAACCTCGCGATAAGTGTTGAACTATTCCCTTACGAGACACATATGATACGAAACTCACGTATCCAACATTCAACCGTCATACAAATGGTCATAAGATTTTGCCATTAGTGCATGTGCTACGACACCCCCGATTAGAATATCATCTACCACATCCAGTGTATCAACAACATTCACTACGCTCTTACTCTCATTCTCTTGCTTATTGTGATTATCCTTCCAGTCTGGACAATCCCTTATGTAATGGCATTTGCGCTTACATTTGTGACATTCAACCTTAGACATATCTCTGCCTTTTGATTTAGACCGGTTCCTTCTGTAGTTGTTCCTTTTGTAATTTCTTTCCCTTGTCACTGAAAGACCATGTACTTGAACCTTCTCATTCGAAGCATTCTTTCTGGAAGCCTCAAGTACAACTTGAACAATATCGCTATACACAAATTTTTCTTTTTTCAATGTTGTCATCTGATCAACAAACGGGTCCCATTCTTGTAACAAAGAAATTAACAAGAATAATGCTTTCCGACTGTCTTCAAATTTAACTCCCAAGCTAACACAATCTGAATATAAACATTCAAATTATTTATGTGATCAGTCATGAGTTTACCTGGCTGTAATCTGAAAGTGAAAAGTTTCTTCTGTAGGTACATCACACTCATCTGATCATTATGAAGATACATAGCCTGAAGCTTATCCCAAACACTTTGAGCCATTATCTCATTAGCGAAGTTGTAAGTTACATTGCGAGAAAGACACAAACTAATTGTACTACATGCCTTCTAATCCATTTTACTCCACTTCTCGACAACCTCAACCGTCGCCTTATCTAATGATGGTTTCTTTTTCTCATTTAGTGCATCAATCTGATCCAAAACTAACCAAAATATCTTTACAATCCATCTGCCAAGCTTTAATATTGTTCCTACTATTGAATCAAACAATGTCAAACTCATAGACTTTCACATAGTCATCATCACGTGATGAAGAAGACCTTTTAGCCATTTTACATTCAAAGCACAAACACCAACCAACTGACACTCTGATACCACTTGTAAGGGAAATACATGCTAATGCAAATAATTCCAACACAAGTCCTGGACCTAGTTGGTGAAAGTGAATGGCTAAAAATGCTATGCAAGTAATAGAAAACAACAAACAATGTGCAGAAAATAAAGATGACACCGAGATTTACGTGGTTCGGCTTTTCCTTCTGTAACTATTTTATTGATATGAAAACACTTACTTGAAGATTACAACGTTGTCAAGCAATGATCATTGAGATTACCCAATCTCAAGCAAACAATACCACCAAAAGTTTGACGAAACTCGCAAACGAAGAACACCCAAAATCACCCGATTCCAATCCTTATACTTAGCTACTATTTCACGCTGCACACACACTGATTCAAGCCGAACACGCAGCCCGTTTTTATTTTTTATAAATTAAACCTCCAGTGGGGAGGGGCAACTATGGAATGCCAGACCTTAATTACTTATCAAAAAATTGATTTACAATCAAGATGGGGGTACATTACGACTTTACCCGTGTTAAAACCAAGTAAAAAATTGGACCAAAGCCTTAATGCCCAAACTAAAAAACGACAACCAACAAACTGGCTAAAAATGAACCAGAAGTAATCACATTGGCAGAAACAAGAGCCAAAAAAATAGAGTGAATTCCCCAAAAACCAGGGTACACCGACTGGAAACGCATCCTTGCACCTGCTGCTCCAACCAGTATTTTTCAAACGAGAGGACTGCTTTCAGCAGTCCGACAGAGTGCGCCTCGCGAAGCCCCGTTGTAGCAGCTCTTGCAGGCAGATTAAACCTCGCACCTGCAGCTCCTGCCGATGATCCGCACCTCGCACCTGCATCTCGCAGGCAAAGTAAACCTCGCACCTGCATCTCCTGCCTGATCCGCACCTCGCACCAGCAAACCCGACCTTTTCGCAAAGTCTGGCTCTGCCTAACATCCCCTGCTTTACAGAAAAACAGGGAGCTCCAAGAACAGAGTGATCCTGCAGACAACACCCGGTCCCAGACATCATGGATCTTGAGCACAAAATCCAGCCTCCAGCGAGACTGCCTCCCCCTAGTTGAAACGTTATCTCGACCACTGACTGCCCCTGCAACTCGCAACTGTTCCAGACCCGTTTTGCTTCGCAAAACCAGCCAGTGCCGCGAAATAAGGCTGCCTCTATACTTCCCCATGGCGGATGTACGCCGTATGCCATTGGTCCAGCACCAGCAAGCCTGCCACTCTCCTCGGAATTTCATTCGCACCGAAAGAGATATTTCTATAGTCTCGATGTGCTCTATCCGCTAACGCAGCTCATTTCACATCGTGCTCATTGCTCTTTTTTCACGCCGTGCTACTGCGTTGTATTTCTAGTTGCTTGTATGTGCTGCTGATGGTTCTGTTGCTTCTGCTTCTCACGTTGTATTGTTGTTGCTTTTAAAGAGAAAAAGATGAGGACTCCCACTTAAATTGTGAGCCAACAAAGGAAACCTTGTCCAACTCTTCCCAATAAATTGGGAACCAATCATACAAGGACTTGGATGCCTTATTTGTAAAGAAGTCATTGTCCTTGTCTCACAGCAATAAACACAGTCACATAGATCTTAGTCTAGAATTTTAAATTTTCTTAATTTTTAAAAAAATCAAAAATTTTGCTCAATTTTAAATGTTCCCATGATTTTGGGAGATTTCGAATTTTTTTTCTGAGCTAACTACATAATATACATTGGAGTTTACCATTCGCACGGTTTTAAAATGCATCGTACCAAAGGGATCTAACCTGACACATATATAACATATCTCCTTCACTCATCTAGGAGATATGAGACTATAACCCCCTGGTAGCCTGCCAGCTTCTGAGTCCGCCTATACAAGGTAGTCTTCCAAAATTCTTAGTTCGCCCATACAAAGGATCCTGTCAACCTTCAGAGCCCTCCCACACATGAAGCTACCAGCCTTAGAACTCGTCCATACAAGGTAATTTGTCAGCCTCAGAGCTCGCCCACACAAGGTGTTACAAGAACCCTTTTGCCAGGTGCCTAAAGATTGTAATCGACACACAAGACTCATCTTTGCTTGGGACTTCCCTGTTCCATCTTTTTAACTTCCAATTAACTCGAGAGTATTACATGAACACTTAGTAAAAAAGAAAGTGGGTAGCTCTGTCCCAAATATGGGGTGTTAATTACACTTTCCATATATAGAGTAGGGCTGAAAACCGAACCATCAGTTCGATTTTTCACCTAAACCGTGAACCGAATCGACTTAGGTCGGTTTTAAAATTTTCAAACCGAAACCGAACCGACCATTAACAAAACCGATCCGATTATAATTTATGCAAACCGTAACCAAACCGAACAGACTAAAATCGAACCAAAACCGAATCGACCGATGACTATTTTAAACATATTATATTATTTATATATAAAATATATATTATTTATTATATATATTCGGTCAGTTCGGTTTGGTCGGTTAAAATCACATAAAAATCGAAAACTGAATCGACCACTTCAATTTTGAATTTTTTAAAATCAAAACTGATTCGAACCGAATTTAAACTGAACCAATTTATTCGATTCGTTTGGTTTAATCGGTATTTTTTGTTAGCTCTAATGTAGAATGCAGTGGGGTGTGTTCCTCTTGCAAGTTGACTGTCACACGACACAAATTCAAAGAAAAATCTGTAAATATAGCGATGAGAGGAAGAAGAGTTGGTTCCTTCACCTAATCACTGAGCCAAATCTCATCCAACTCTTAAAGGTGAGCTTTTTCTGTTTTTCTCATTTCGTACTACATGAACTAGCACAACAGCTCTTCTTACAAGAGCTCCTTCAATTCAAATGGCTTCAAAGCTCTCATCTTTAATCATCTCCAAGCAAATTCCAAAATGGGTATGTTTCAGTTCCTATTTTTCTTCAATTTCATGCGTAACCCATGTTGCAAATCACCCAGAAACTGAACAAACCCCTGAATTTGAATCTACGATTCGGGTTTTAAAGAACTAGCTCAACCCAGATAACTTAGTTCAGGTTTTGAATTCAACTCAGGATCTCAGCTCATCACTTGAGATTTTCAAATAGGCATCTCGTAAAAAAACGATTTCATCACACATCTGAGACATATTTTCGGATAATTTTGAAATTGGGTATGGTTAGGAACATTGAGGAAATGGGGGTTTTGTGTAATGAGATGATGTAATGAGATGATAAAGGAGAAATTTCCGCATTCGGAAGAAGCTTTTGCTTCATTGATCGATTGTTTTGTGAGAAAAGGTAAATTGAAGGAAGCCTTACGGGTACTTGAAATTATGAACTTGGGTAATTGTAAGCCTACGGTTTGGATATGTAATGTGTTAATGGGTACTTTGTTGGAGGAGAAGAGGGATTTCAAATCTGTTATATTTGCTTATACGGAGATGGTGAAAGCGGGGATTGCGCCAAATGTGGTGACTTTGAATTATTTGATAGAAGTCCTGTGAGAGCAAGATAGAATTGATTTGCTTTAGATCAGTTTAGAAGAATGGAGAGAAAGGGTTGTTCTCGTACTAGTAAAATTTTTGATGTGATTATAGGTGGTCTTTGTAAGAGAAACCAGGTCGATGAATCGTTAATGGTTTTGAATGAAATGTTTGAGCTCAAGTGTAGTCCAGATTTGAATTTTTAACATTAATGTTATACCCCTGTTGGCTACGGTTAATAAACCAGATGAAGGGATTAGGCTTTTTAGTATGATTAAGGATTCAGGTTTTCCCTCCGGAATCATTGATTTATGGTGGTTTGATAGAGAGTTTGTGTGAGGACCTTCGGGTTGATGACGCAATTCAACTTCTTGAATAGATGATAGAAAATGATAGAACTCCGGTAATTGATATTTATGTGGATATTGTGAATGGGTATTGTAAATTAGGAAAAAATTGATGTTGCCACTTTCTTGCTGGAGAGCTACATTTCGGAGAGCTTTCCTCACAATTCCTTGCTTGAAAGTTATTGTAATGCTGGTAGGATCTATGAGGCAAATGGTTTTCTTGAAGATATGGTCAAGAGAAATGTATCTGATCCTGATTCTTGGAGTATTTTTATTAGAGGGCTCTGTGATAAAGGAGAGATCGGAAAGCTTTTGAATTTCTCAATAGAATGATCTCTTTTTTGTATACACCTGGTTGTACCATTTATTCTTCTCTTATCTTTGGGCACTGTAAAAAGCAAGAGTATAAAACCGCTTTGGAGCTATTCTGTCAGGTTTGCATCCGAGATTGGCTTTTGGGTTCCAGCTCTTATGCTGAGCTAGTTGATGGGCCATCGGCTATCAACTCTTCCTCGTTGGATTTATTGATTGATAGGATGTGTTTGATGGGAAAGCTTGATGATGCCATTGAGTTGTCATCTTTGGCTTATAACTCAAGCATTTCTTGCACTCCTGTTACATACAATACTATCTTGCTCAAGTTGTATGAGTCTGGAAGGACAAAGGATGTCTTAGCGTTATTCTCACAAATGTTGATTTGTGGTTGTGGTTTAAATGCGGAAGCATACTGTAGCCTTACGCATAGCATGTGTACAGAAAACTGGACGAAGGAGTCGCTCATTTGCTAGATCAGATGGTTCTGATGGTTCATTTCGCAATATAGAAACACTAGATATACTGCTACCTTCTATGGCCTGCACCCCCAGTTGCATGTGGTTATGCCTACATTACATAAACTTGCTTCTGAAGATGGGGTTGTTAGTTTGGCAATGTTCAACATGTTGATCAATGGTCTCTGGAAGGAGGGTCTTAAAGAGGATGCCGGTAAATTATTGGACTGAATGTTAGAAAATGGTTGGGTTCCAGATGCAGCTACACATAGTTTGTTGATTGGGAGTAGTGATACTGGAGAAGGAGCTGATGGTATGACAGAGAAATTAAAACATTCTATAGCACAAGACTTTATGAACTCATAACCTGGGCTAAAATACAGAAGGAGGTCAAGCTTGAATTGTATTGACCTGCCTTTGCTGAACACAACTGGAAACATTTCGTGCAAAGACTGATGGATGGGGGTGAAGTTCGCACCTCAATGGACAGGTCCCAGTTATAGTAATTACACTGCGGTTTTCTCCCCAGGTTTTCAGATCCTTGGATTGATAAAATTGCTTTAAGCATGTACCACATTGATTTCTGGGTGATGGGAATTTTCTCAGCAAAAGCTGCGAGATTACTTATTGCTCCAGCCAACTTGTAATCTGCGAGAGATTTGGCTGTCCTTATATTGTACAATATTGCTACATATGCATTACTTAGAACATTTCTAAAAAATTTAAACCTTTGAAAGATATGAATTTTTAATTTTTATTTTTATGATCTATGCGTATGATGTTTATTGGGAGTGTCCAATGCGTGCCTGTTTATAGTGTCTTGGCACGTGTTTTTTTTTAAAATGGTGTCCTTGTTACATAGATAAAATAGTAGTGTGTATGTCTGTGCTCTAGTAATTGGGCCTTGCAGTAAAGGCGTGTGTGATATTCATCTTTACATCTTACCCAGTGCAAGTTTTAGTATTTTCTTTGTTTTCGGTTAGGCGGCTTAAACCAGTCTTTGAATATCACTCAAGCGTGCATTGGGAGCATGAAGAAAGATGTGTATAGGAGCAATCCTTTCATGTGAGGATGAAGTTCATTAGAGACAGATGTTCGGAGGACCCAAGTCAGAAGAGTGGCACTAACCGTGAGGTTTTGATACTGAAGTTTGAATTTATGGTCAACCTAGCCCGTCAACAGGTATTTACGGATTACTCTTTGCTCTTTCTATCCTCTACATTTGATTTAACTTATTTTTCCTAAGGAAAATATGGTCCTTGCTTTAATGATTTGAAATGTTTTGCGATTCTAATTGTTACCTTTGTGGATGAAATAATTTTGTGCTAGTATAAAATAGTTTTTGATACTCCAACTGTTATTTTTCATACTTTTGTATGCACAAAGCTAGTAAAATTCATGTGTTGCATGTTTCTCAACAAATAAGAATACCCGTCAGTAAAACTTTAGATTGAAAACACAATTCATTTAAAAAATGTAGTGAGAGTTATTATTTAGCTTGTATAAGCGTTTGTGATCATATTTCATATGGTTAACCACATTTGTTGAAGACAAATTTTAGGACTACAAAGTGAAAGTGTTATTTGATGATTATACCAGTCGTTGGATTTCGGAATGACAATGCTCAATAAGGAGCAACACTCTCGTATGAGAGCTAAATATCCTTTTTCGTGGATTTTAGGTCAGAGATCAAACTCTATTTATTTTATATAAATTATATTTGAAATTTTTTAGAAGAAGTTAATTTGGATATTAAACTTTGCCCGTGGCAACGGCCCGTCCCAAGCCCGGATAAAGGAGGAGAGTTGGTGTTAGGCTTGTGACACTGACAGCCAATTATAAAAAAACCCGTCACATCCTTTTTTATGGAATTTGGTTAAAAAATATTAATGCAGAAAGATAGGACGTCCCCCGCTATAAGCGATGCGTTGCACATACGCTCGGGTGTAGTGACAAATGAGCAAGACGCGTTGTAGTGGCGCTCGGCTGTAGTGTTAAATAGGCAAGGGTTCTCGCACTATTCTGGACGGGGGCGGGTAAAGAAGCTAGTCTAGGTTAGAGCTAAAGATAGAATGATTAGATTGGCCTCTTGGAACATAAGAACCTTGACGGATAAGTCAATAGAATTAGTGGATGCCCTGCGTAAGAGGAAGGTAAACATAGTTTGTCTCCAAGAAACAAAGTGGAAGGGGAACAAGGCTAAAGATTTAGGAGGATGGTTCAAACTCTTCTATTCTGGTAAAGATGGAATTAGGAACGAGGTATGAATATTGGTAGATAAAGTTTTTAAGGATGCAGTAGTCGACGTTAGGAGGTTTGGGGATAGAATCATAAGTATTAAATTAGCTTTAGACCTAGAGATAGTGCATGTTATTAGTGCGTATGCACCTCAAGTGGGTTTAGACGAGGAGACTAAGAAGGGTTTTTGAGACTCTTTAGAGGAGTTAGTTCTTGGGATTCTCTTTTCCGACAGGGTTTTCCTAGGCGGGGATTTGAATGGCCGTGTCGGTAAGGATAGAGTTGGGTATGAGAGGGTACATGGCGGTCAAGGCTTTGGGGATCGAAACACTATGGAGATTTCTATTCTAGATTTTGCTTTAGCTAAGGATTTTGGGATCGTGAATACTTTTTATAAGAAGAGGGAAAATCACTTGGTGACCTTTGCGAGTGGGCGCAATAGAAATCAAATTGATTATTTTCTTGTTAGGAGACACGATTTAGGTATGTGTAAAAATTATAAGGTTATACCAGAGGAGTGTCTGACAAACCAATATAGGCTGTTAGTCCTCGATTTTTGCCTTAAGAGTAGGGGTCGTATTGCTAAAGAACATGTTAGACCGAGAATTAAGTGGTGGACCTTACAAGGAGACGTGTGCCAAAAATTTAGAAAGAAGATTTTGGGTAGCCAGTCAGTTTCAGAGGGTTGGAAGAATCTAGAACCAAATGATAGGATTAGTAACGCAGATCTTTTTGAACATTCGGCAAACCGAATAAGATATGCGAAAGAAGAGTTAGGAGAGGCCAAAAGAGGAAGTGTGTATGATAAGGAGACATGGTGGTGGAACGCTGATGTGCAACAAACCATTGCTGAAAAAATGCTTTAAGGAGTGGCAAAGAGATAAATGCCTAGAGTCTTTAAGCAAGCTAAGAAATTGAGTAGTAAAGCAGTAGGAGAAGCTAAGAAGAGAGCATATGATGATCTGTATAATAGATTAGGTACAAAGAAATGAGAGAATGATATTTTCAAGATAGCTAAAGCTAGAGAACTAAAAACTAGGGACTTGAGTCATGTTAAGTGTGTTAAACATGAGGATGGAAGAGTTTTAATGCAGGATAAAACTATTTTAGATAGATGAAATGATTACTTTTGGAACCTACTCAATGGAACACATGTAGGGGAGTTAAACTTGGAGGGGTATGCTTCACAGGAAGGGAGACATCCCATGTTCCATCGCAGAGTTAGTGCCACAGAAGTGAGATAAGTTTTAAAAAGAATGAAGACAAGGAAGGCAGTTGGACCGAATGATATACCAATTGAAGCGTGAAAATGTCTGGAAGAAGTTGGGATTCAATGGCTAACTAAGCTCTTTAATAAGATTTTGAAAACTAGAAAAATGCCAGATTCATGGAGGCATAGCATCGTGGTACCAATTTATAAGAACAAAAGGGATATTCAAAATTGCTCAAACTATAGAGGGATAAAGCTTATAAGTCATACGATGAAATTTTGGGAGATGGTTATAGAACAAAGACTTAAGAGTTTAACCACGGTTTCGGAGAATCAATTTGGATTTATGCCGGGTAGGTCTACTACGGAGGTCATTTTCCTGCTTAGGCAAATTATAGAAAAATATCGAGAGGAACGTAAGAGTTTGCATATGGTTTTTATTGATCTAGAGAAAGCTTACGATAGGGTCCCCAGGGAGTTAATTTGGTAGGTGTTTGAAATGAGGAAAATGTCTCAATATTATGTCGATATCATTAAGGATATATATGAAGGGGCTGTAACAAGTGTTCGCTCAGTGGGTGGGATGTCCAGTGAATTTTCAGTGTTAGTAGGGCTACATCAAGGGTCGGCCTTAAGTCCATATCTCTTTGCTTTGGTTATGGATGAGTTGACGAGACATCTGCAAGAAGATGTACCTTGGTGCATGTTATTTGCAGATGATATTGTCTTAATTGATGAGACTAGTGAAAGTTTATGTCAGAAATTAGATAGGTGATGGAAGGCTTTAGAGAGTAAGGGTTTTAGAATTAATCGTTCGAAGACGGAGTATCTAGTGTGCGACTTTGATTGTGAATCACGAGGGAGGAGTAATGCAATTGAAATTGAAGGTATGGAGGTCCCAGAGTGTGAGACTTCGATATCTAGGATCTATAATTCAAAAGAATGGGGCTATTGGAGAAGATGTAGACCATAGGATTAAAACTGTTTGGCTGAAATGGAGAATGACGTTAGAAGTATTATGCGATTGAAGGATGCCTGCAAGGCTAAAAGGGAAATGTTATAAGACAATTGTTCGACCAACCATGCTATATGGTTCAGAATGTTTGGCTACTACGGGACAACATACACATAGGATGACAATAGCAGAAATGCGTATGTTAAGGTGGATGTGTGGTAAAACCCGTAAGGATAAAATTAGGAATGAAAGAATTAGGAGACACTTAGGTGTAGCGCTCATAGATGACAAAACACGACGCCAATTAAAAAATGTCTAGATTGGCAAGTTAATGGAGGGTGTAGACGGAGGGGACGACCGTTGAAAACTTGGATGAAGGCGGTGAATGAATACATCATTGAGTTTGGATTAGACGAGGATATGTGAAAAAACCGCATTGCTTAGAGAATCAAAATCCATGTAGCCGACCCCGAAAATATCAAAAATGAACTTTGATGATGATGAAGAAGAAATTAATCTGGATATTAGAAAATTAGGTGTTTATGACTTAGAAATACTTAGCAATAAATGTGATGATAATTATTTGTCAGTCAGGCTAGCAATGAATTTAGTGCGTGGGTTGCTCAATTGTTTTCCTATCAGGTATTTTCTCAAGTTCGCTTTTGATTCATATAAAAAGTTTCATGTGCTTTGTGCTAAATAGCGTGGAGGTTTGAGTTATCTTCAAGCATAATATCAAGAAGGCTCATTGAATGAGCAATTCAATTAGAGATAGCGGATCAAATCAATTTGGACATGTGCATTTTTTATTTTCCAATTAGCATGCGTGTTTTATGAATGAAGCTTTTTTGATGTGGTGAGTAATTGACTCTAGTTGTTTACCAGTAAAAAAAATATTTGTTATTAATTGATGATTAAAAATCTTGATAGGCTGAAAACAAAAGAGAGGAGAGGAGAAACTGTAAATGCATAAGCGAAATCTGGGTATTCAGAAACGAAATAAGACAAGAAAACTAATAGCGTCAATCCTTGAATTTTTTCAAGTGGGCCTTGAATATTTTCGTGAAAGACCAACTACCTTAATGTGGTCTTAAGGATGAAATCAGAAACGGGGATATTCAAATTGGGTTCTGGCATGGTATGCTCATCCTAGTCATAAAATCAATCGAGATTTTCCTAAAACTTCAAATAGATAGTGTGGACTCTTGGCAGTAATAATAAAGTGTTTTGGAGAGTTCATTTTCATAGAAGAAGGTTTTAAACTCTTTATATAAAGTCTGTAAATGGGACTCATTTGGGGGAGTAATGTAAGTAGGATTAGCAAGTAGAGTGTAGGAATGGCTTTCTGGGTTCTGGGTAAATGTTAGTGGAGTCATAGCTACTCCAAGTTATAACCAAAAGTGTTCTGATAACAAAATTTGCTTCTCATGAATGACTTGGCATGCTCTTCCAAATGTGCTGCCTCCCCTTAGTGTGAAGAAACAAGACAACCAGCTAGAAAGCCCACCCATATTCTCCAAATGTAACACACTTCTAAGTATAGCACGAAGCACCTCTACCTTGCCAAGTCATTTTCTTTTGAAAGTTTCAGAGTAGCAATGAAGATGCTCTAGAATGCTCTTTTGGTACTATAGATAAAATTGCAGACTTTTCCTGAAGGAGGTCCTTAGTTATCATGTCTTTGCGCCGGACCATAGGTGAGGTTTTAGGTTCATTGTATTTCTTCCATTCTCTTATCAGTGGATTTAATTCCTTTTTCTTAATTTTTTTTAATTCTTGTTAGAAAAAATCCATTGATAACAGAAGGGCAGAAACAAAAGATAGACTAATAGTGACACTGATGAGAAATACTTAAGTGCATAGGACGAGAGGAAGGCTGAAAGATCATATGTAGAAGTAGTGACCAGTGAGAACACGCAATCCCATTCATTGACTATAGAAGTAGTTGAAGATAGATTTTATCAACAAATTGGGGAGTTTTCTTGTCTCTAAAATAATAACCTTAGACAATGACATGCGACTCCTATATCAGCACATCATTCCATTGTAAACTTCACCTAATGAAATCGAATGGCTTAAAAGAGTGATAAAAGCTTATTTGCTGATGAACTTTGGTTTAAATGACAAGAAGGTTGGATTTCACCCCTTGTCGACTTAGTTTAGATTTAGTGTTCTAACCTCATTAGTCAGTCGGCCTTTATCAATTTGGCTTGTTGGGTATGGACATTGATGCCTGGTGGCACATTTGAAAGGACAAAGCCGCTCAATTTTCCTTTCTGTCTTCTTGCCATTATATACTTTTGGCATGTTGGGTATGACATTACTGCCTGTTGTCACATTTGAAAGGACAAAGCTGCACAATTTCCCCTTCTGTCTTCTGCTATTATGCTCTAGTGAAAATTAGATTCGTCAATATATGGAATTTTGAAGAGTTTAGATTGACCAAGCTTGACCATGGTCAGCATTGTAGTAATCACCAGTGGTCCTAAAAAATGGTTTGGAGTTGTTACCTAAACCTCGGTCAGTACCAGGAGCTTTCCAGAGCATTGGGTTGAGCTCCCTCTTCTTATATTCTATTTGCATTTTTTTTTGTCTCTGGCCTATGTCCTACTTTCAGAGCTACTTTGGATTTAACAAGATCGGTTACCTTGTTACAGTTATATGCCTTGATGTGTCTAAAAAAAGGAACAGGTAAAGCTTTAGCAATGTCACAGACAGCCATCATATGGTTTAAAAAAAATTAAGCTTTTCATAATAAACAGACGTTCATTTGCTTATATAACATTTTTGCTGATTGAGTAACTGGTCAGCTCTTGTGGGCTTAGATTTTGTTAAGTATTGAGATTTGCCTCGTTTGAATCGATGGCCTAGGATTCCCAAACATGTTATGGTTAAGGCAATACATCTATAAATTAATAGCTAGTGTTTTCTTTCCGAGTACTATTTGAGTAGTGAAGGAACCTACATTTTATGTTTCATTCCTCAAGTAGTGGCCCAAGAAACTAAGATGTTGCAACATCATCCTTTCAACATACGTAAGGTTAACTACTATGATTTTTTGCATGCAGATGAGGATGAAGAACAAGGCTGGACTCATCCAAAGGTCGCTTACGGGCCTTACTATCGTGACCGTGATTCACAAATGTGGATAAATAGAAAAAAGGCCATTCTTGGACATGTTGCGACAGGAAGCCCAAGTGAGCTACCAGAGACGGTTTGTGGGTACATGGAAGCAATGGTGAGAGTGGAAAGCCAAGCTAGAGCTCTGTACGTCAGTGACAACTCCCTTGATCAGCTATCAAGGAATGACTTCATGTGGATGATGATCAAGGATGGTTGCCTTATGCTAGTGGTGGCATTATTTGCTTTAGGAGGTAGGAAGCAATTGCAGTTTCCTTCCAGTGATCCCATGTTTGGCGATCAGTGGGACAAGGAACAAATTAAGATTGCGATAACATCTATGTTCTATGTGGGAAACCAGATCCCAACAGTCGTTCTCAAGGAACTGATGAAACAAAGCTTCTTCCAGAGGGTACTCAATGGTAGAAAATGGAAGAGACCAATGGATTTGCAAAGGCAGGCTTTATTTGATTTCTTGGTTGCGCCCATGCTGACCACTGGATTTGGCACTCCATTAAATTCACTCCTTAGGAGCCTCTCTTGGAGGCATCGAATACATCCACCCAATGATGTTCTCCATGCCCTACATCAGTTGTTATTGGGGACGAGCAATACTGTTGATGACAGCAATGGTGATGATGATGGTGATTATTTTGATGAGTGCTTGGCAGTCCGGAGTGCCTCTGAACTTCGACAAGCAGGAATATTTTTTAAGGATAACGAAGAAATGGGCACTAGAGGAATACGGTTTGAGAAAAATATGTTCAACGGAGTTCTATCTCTCCCTCCTATCATGGTGAACTGTGATACCAAGCTGTTGGTTTGGAACTTGGTCCACTACGAGGCTACACAACAATTACCCGAAAAGAAACGTGAAGTCTCTGCATATCTTCAGTTCATGCGTGAGCTCCTTCGTGGCCCTGAAGACGTAAAGGTCTTAGCAGCACACGGGATTGTCCTTGCTGATCCTAAAGGTGAAGAGGAATTGCCGAAGCTGTTGAGGAAATTGATCATAAATGGAGTCAAAGAGAACTGCAATCTTCACCATGTTCGGAATCAAATTCGCAGATACTCTCAGCCTCGCAAGTGGGAAAAGCTTCGAAATCTTCTCAGTGTGGTACTAGTAGTCTCACTGCTGGAAACTATTTATACAATTCTCAGCTATTATAAGAAATCTAAGTAACTCTTTTAAGTTTTCTGATTAAAACTGTATCAGATGGAATCTATTTGATGTAACTGGAGTTGGATAAAGATAAAAATATCATATTCATACATAAATAGAAATTAAGTAAAATTGAAATTCTAGATATGATGATTATATCCATATACACAATGGAAAAACATGATTGAGAAATAATCACTCGAGACCAGAGAGCTCGAGCCCTAGTTTTGGAGGTGTCGTTCTGCATGTAAACTTCCATGCCATACTCTGCGTCGAGCTAGTTCTTCTTTGTGTGTGTTAGGTATTGAGAAATAATCACTCGAGACCAGTGAACAAATGAATAATCACTAATAGTGCCTTTAACAATATTAGCTATTACAGAAATTCATACATAATGACTTTAGGAAGTCACCTTGACTCTCCATACAGATACAATCCCCATGAGAGTAAGTCTCAACATTTTCCCACCACAACATACTGATTATCAGCAGAAACTAACACAATAACTACAACCCTTCTAAAGGTCGAGGGAATGAGAAAGAGGATACTCATCACTGTGTAATAGAGAAAGAGAGGGAAGAGGACGAGAGAATAGTTGAAGGTTTTGACTTTTGATTGGGGCCATGAGAACAGGTGGTGTCGAAGGTGATAAATGTTCCGGAAGGTAGCTTGTTGTAGTACCATCATAGTAGAACAGGCGGTGGAATGTGATAAAAAGTTGGGCTAGTTCTAACTGACCATTTCAACGCAGCCGATTCAGCTAACCTTCTAATGGATTTTAACAATGTCCGCAGTATACTCTTTATCCACTATCGAACAAATACATATTATATAAAAATATTTCTCACAATAAATATGGGATTAAAGTATTTTAAGCTAAAAAAAATCCTCATTTACGATTTGCTGATTCAAAATACTATGGAAAACTAATTTTTCAGACAAAAGCTTTCAAGGCAACAATAATTATATGAAAAATAGATGTGGAAATAAGCTAAGGATCACAATGAAGTCTTACCATAGACAATGGATTCACACAACTTGAACGCATGAAGATGTTTGTCTAATTCATACGGGAGTAATATACAAGCGTATTAGCTAATTTGTGGTGAAACTTCTTTAATTTCTCATCCAAAATAAATGTAGAACTGGAAATTTTGGTTTACTGAATTAATTTGAGTAATAGTGAATATAACTTCTTTTTATAAATTAAACCCAAATATGAATTTTGGTTTACACAAATTGAGACCGAAATGGGAGAGGCAAGCAGAGGTTAAACCTTCCCTCAATACTTTGATTCTCATGCGAATATCAGATTTTGTTTTTCAACTGTATATATTTACTACAAGCCATCGTGAGACTACAACTCCCTTTCGAAACCACAAATCCCTTACTTTAGGATAATCTAGTATCACAAATTCAACTACCAACATCGATACGATAATAGTTTTTGTAATAATTCCCTACACTTGTAAACAAAGTACTCAACCAAACTAAAAGCTAAAAACACTCACCTCATGATACTCGTTAAAGAGAGAGATTGAAAAGAAATGAAGATTGTTGAAATGGAGTGGAGAGCAAATTCATACATTCGCAATTTAAATAGAGCAAAGAGTTAGAGAAATGAAAAATCTAGGGTGCCTGGACTTGTGCCTGGTGGCCACCAGGCACCGTTCATCTGTCTCGAGATGTAAATTATTTCATATCTCACGACAGATAGATGGTGCACCACCAGGCACTGCAGTTGAAATGATCACATGGAATCATTGAGGACCAACATGGCACAATTCAGGTACCATGAAAATTAATTAAATCAATTCTAGCCAGTCATATTTGTTAGTTTTTTTTTTTTTGGTTGTGGTTATATTTTAAATAAAAGAAATAAAAAATGTAAAAAAAAAACTAGCAAACATAGCTGACTAGACTTAACCGTCCCGTTACAGAATCAAATCAATAAAGTGTAAAATGCATGTTATTCCATACTTGTGGACCACATTGTCTAATTGCTATTTTCTAGATATAAACAATATTAATAGAGTGCTTCTACAGTGCACTGGTTTTTTGCCTGGTGCAATCAAGCACCGTTGGATTGCATCGAGATAAGTATGCACTTAGGAAAAACCGATATTATTCAATGGAATGATCATTTTTTATGATTCCATCGCTCACAAGTGTTCCATTGAGTTGATATCCCAGTGGCATTCTGTGTTAAAATTGTTGAGAAAGCTCATGCGGGTAGTTTCGAGATGCCCGTTAGGTACGTATCTCGAAGGAAATGCTTAAGGTTATTACGTATCTCGAAGCACATAGGTAACAGCTGAGATCAAATAAGCTGATAAGATAACCTTATTGAATTTAAAACACGCGCACATTTAAAACTCTCCATTATCAATGATCCAAATGGCCTCTACTGTTCTCTTCCAAGTCCAAGCCAGCCCACCTTTATCAAACACTCACCACCCAGCCATCCATGGCATCCAATCCTGCTCAACAATGGCTGACCTCAAACAATTTCACTCTAAATGCATCAAACTGGGCCTTTCCTCAGACAATGACACCATGGGTCGTCTTATAAAGTTCTGTGCAATATCTGAATCCGGGGACAAAAACTATGCACGTCAATTGTTTGACAAACTTCCGCACCCAGATGCTTTTATATACAATACCATCATTAGGGGTTACTTGCAATCCCAAATGTTAGAAGACTGTATTCTTCTATATACCCAAATGTTAGAAGATTGTGTTTTGCCAAATAAGTTCACCTTCCCTTCAGTAGTCCGAGCTTGCGGGTTTGGAGAGGGAAAACAAGTTCATGCCCATGTTTTGAAGTTTGGGTATGGGGAGGATCAGTTTTGTTTGAACAATTTGATTAACATGTATGTGAAGTTCGGGTGTTTGGATGAAGCTAGGAGGGTTTTTGATAAGATGAGTAGGAGGGATGTTGTTTCATGGACTACTTTGATTACTGGGTATTCTCGAATGGGGTTGGTTGATGAGGCTTATAGGGTTTTTGAGTTGATGGAGGGGAGAAATTCTGCAGTTTGGAATGCTATTATTGCTGCTTATGTTCAGAGCAATCGGTTCCATGTGGCTTTTGATTTGTTTGATAGGATGCGGTCGGAGAAAGTGGAATTGGATAAGTTTGTGGCGGCGAGTATGTTATCAGCTTGTTCGAGCTTGGGAGCTTTAGAGAAAGGGGAGTGGATACATAAGTATATAGAAAAGAGTGGGATTGAACTGGACTCGAAACTTGCAACAACGATGATTGACATGTATTGCAAATGTGGGTGTGTGGATAAGGCATTTGATGTCTTCAAAGGATTGGCTTACAAGGGGATTTCCTCATGGAACTGTATGATTGGAGGCTTAGCAATGCATGGAAAGGGAAAGGAAGCAATAAAGCTTTTCAACGAGATGGAGATGAAAAAGGTCGCCGCAGACAACATTACGTTTTTGAATATCTTCAGTGCATGTGCCCACGCTGGATTGGTTGAAGAAGGGCGGTACTACTTTCATTATATGAAAGAAGTTCATGGAATAGAGCCCAAGATGGAGCATTATGGTTGCATGGTTGATTTGCTTGGTCGATCGGGCTTGCTAATGGAAGCAAGGAAGCTCATAGATGACATGCCCATGAGTCCTGATGCAGGCGTCTTGGGTGCACTTGTTGGAGCCTGCAAAATCCATGGAGATATTGAGCTAGGAGAAGAACTAGGAAAACAAGTTATTGAGTTAGAGCCTCATAATAGTGGGCGATACGTTCTTTTGGCTAATTTATATGCTAGTGTCGGTAGATGGGATGATGTTGCTAATGTGAGGAAATTGATGAATGATCGTGGAGTGAAGAAGGTGCCTGGTTTTTCAGTGATCGAGCTTGATGGTGTTGTTAGCGAGTTCATTGCTGGAGGCAGGGCTCATCCACAGGCTAAGGAGATATATGCTAAGGTGGATGAAATGCTGGACTGCATAAGATCAGTAGGCTATACACCAGTTACGAATGGAGTAGTACTGCTTGATGTTGAAGAAGAGGAGAAGGAGAACCCTTTGTGCTACCATAGCGAAAAGCTTGCTATTGCCTTTGGGCTGTTGAAAACCAAACCAGGAGCAGTAATTCGAATTTCAAAGAATTTGAGGGTGTGTAAAGATTGTCATGAGGCAAGTAAGCTCATCTCAAAGGTTTTCAGTCGCGAGATCATAGTAAGGGATAGGAATCGGTTCCATCATTTCAGTAAGGGAGGATGCTCTTGCAATGATTATTGGTGACGATTTGTTGTATTGCTGTGATTTACATTATCATTTGTACATCTGTGCATTGCTTGTAAGCTAAACAATTTTGCGATCACAAGTTTTATTCCTTCCATAATCATACTGTAACTCTTCCAACTGAATCTAAAGTTTCTCTGTCCTACAATTGCCCAAGTTTTGCACTTTCAGCCCTGTTGCTGAGACACTTCCACCTTAATAAGCTAGTAGAAACAACTGACCAAATTTTAGCAACTCAGATTGTGCTCTTTTGGTACAGTGAGAAAGACATCTTTCAAATCTGTGTACAAATGCAAAAAATCTAGACAATAGCATTCATATAATAACTGATAAGAAAGGAATTAACAACTGAAGGAAAGGGATTCTGCAAAATAACATTCAAGAAACGTACAAATAACATTCATGAAACGTTCATCAACTTGTTTTCCTTCTCACTCAAGTGAACAAATACTCAAAGCAAAGAGAAAAAGATGTCTTTGAGTGAACAAACACTCAAAGAGACATATTAAACTAACGATTACACTCGAACTTAGAAAAAAAAAGTAAAGTAGTAACAGATAACCATCTTCGAAATCAGATAAATTTGATTTGAAATTCACCAGCTCCTTAGAATAGCATTATCAGCATAGAGTCACAGACTTTGTCGATACTAAGTAACCTGACTCAACAGTCTTCTGCAATAGGCATCAACAACCAAGAGCATTACTCTGACCTTGCTCACTATGAAATAAATCCCATTAAACGGTGTTGTACATGATATCGACTACAATTAAGTACTTGTCTTCAACACTGAACTCATTATTTCAGCTGAGTCTCTGCATCTCTTCCTTGTTTTCACTTATAGCGATTTTTGGTGTTACATCATTGTGTGTTTCCCCATCCATTAAGTAAAAATGCTTTTCGAAGAAATGTCCAAATTCAAAACTAAAATTCAACTATGTAGCTGAATCACTTTCGATAAAGCTCATCCATGGGCCTGTAGAAAGGACAAGCCTACAGAATATAATCGTATTGATCATTCTGATTGATAGTTGCAAGATGAAACTAGTCTTCTCTTCGTATTTGTAGACATACAGAAATGGTATTCATCTTTCCAGTAATGTTTCCCAACCGATGATCATCTTGTAGAGGTGGTGTTATGGACTAAACCTGGTTATCCAACTTATTGCCAAAATGATCTGAATGATAAAAACTTCATAAAAGGAGTAAAAACCTGTGCAGAACTGGATCTGAAATGCAGATAGTTATCCAATCACTGCAATTAAATCCCTAAGAAGAGTAATTGTCGCGGCACAACTTGCTCGTTCCAGTATTACTTTCTTTTCTTTTTATATTACTAATATATCCTTGAACTTCACCAATAACAGAAAGAAAACTTGTAGTAGTGTTCATACCTGTCACCTTCTCAACCATGTTACGAATAGCATACATCCTGTTCTACAAACTAAATTTCCCAACGAGACCACTTTCTTCCATTCTTCGCTTCAAATCAGTTCAATTAATTCCCTTTTGACTATCCAAGGTCTCCCTCTCCCTACTTTAGACTTGACTGAAATCAAGTACTAGTATTGCTATCCGAATCTTCCTTAACCTCAGGAAGGACAATGGTAATTGGCTGCCAGCCTGATGAATGAGCTATGATCCACCGCTTAACGGTGAGTATCATATTCACGATTAGGAGGATATCACCCATAACATATTCTTTCAAGCATGAGTTCTTTAGAATAATACCTGCTTCATACCTGTGCAAAAATTGAATCAGATAAGAAAGAGCTCTCCCAAACAAAACTTATCATAGAAATCAAATCAACTAGGAGAATGACAAAAATGTGTTACCTGCTCTGAGAAGCTAAAATTGTATTTCGCCCATCGGAAGAGGTTAAAATTTTTTGAATTCCATCCCACACTCCTTTTGGATAGTTCCCTTTGCCCATAGGGTTTATAGACTTCCACATTACTTCGTTCTTGCCAATGTAAAATGGTTGTGGACCGAGCTTCACCACCAACTGATTTTCAATTGCACTTTCAAGAGCCTTTTTAACATCAATATTTCGATGGATGGGGTCTCCATAACGAATACAATCCGATATGTTTGCTTCAGTCGGGGCCATCTTATCATTTTTTAAAGTGTTCAAGGCAAGTAAAATAACCCCCAGGATATGATCAGATGGGCTACCTAATGGCCCCCGACCAGGAACAACAGGACCAGTATTCACTGATGAAGACAGTGGAGGTAGATGCTCTGGCCCACGAGGAAGAGGATATCTACTTTTCTGATGGTCTTGATAAGCTGCTGGAAACTCGGGACCTCGAGGTGGTGCATATTTACCATTCTTAGGATCATGGTAAAAAGGTGGGCCACTGAATGACGTATGTAGATTCTGCGGGGCGTTCGAGCCTGCCGGAGCACTGGGAGCCGTAAAAGAAGGTGCCCTGAATTCTACTCCATTTCGTTGTTGAAAGTTACGGGGATATTGAACACCATTGGGATACTCAGAGATATTTAACCTATTGAAATCAGGAGTACTTGCCATAGGACCTGATGTAAAAGTGGAACCATCAGGCCTAGGAAGCAATGGACGGTAACCCTGGGATTGAGGACTTGGTCGAAGTTGATGGCTTTGTGAATAATCAGGTGGCACAGGAACATTGTTTGGTCGTGGTGGCTGGGAATATTGTGGTTGGTAATTGTTAGGAAAAAAATTCATCCCGTTCCAAGAAGGATCCAGATTTGGTGGGGGATAGCTTGGAACAGGCATATTTGATGAGGCTCGGGACTTATTAGTGCCAAAAAAGTCATGAGGAGCTTCCTTAAATGGCTTCCCTTGTACATAATCCGGTTGATTTGAGCTTCCGTTGCTTCTAGTTTCTTGAATCCCAACAGATGCACTAGAAGATCTTGACATGTTAGGTTGACTTGGGTTTTTCCGTATCTGTTTGCCTTTGTATTTATTGTCTCCACCTCTTCCATTACTAGCAAACTTTTGGTTTCCCATAAAAGTATTATCATTACCAGGATCCATAGACTGATTCATATGCATTGGTTCAGAACTTGAATTTTTCGTCATGTCAATGTTGGACATATTGTTATTACTGCCAAATTGAGGCGATTCACCATTCGGCAGTGGGGGTCCTCCACCAAGAAGACTTGTCCAAAGCCAAACACTCTTTGCTGCAGCAAGAAGTGGGGCAGATGCATTTTGTGGTTGAGCTAAAAGTATATTATACCTCCTCATACGTAATTGATGGAGAGCGTTTGAGAAGTCGCGATCACCAGAAATCAACAAGTAATTTGCAGGGGCAGGATTATCCACTGCCCAGAACAGCATATCAACAAGTATCTTCTTATCGCTAGCATCTTTAACACCTGTGTTTTAAGTATCAGTATTAGTTAATTAAATGAAAAAAACATCATCTCTACTTAAAACCAGTTCAACAAACCTGATTATTACATACAAATCCCAGGGAACTAACAAATAGATGGTACTTCAGTCATTTGATGTATGAGACAGTTGGATTTTGTGCAAACATTGATGTTTAAAAAACATTCCTAACTAAATTTATTATCAACTGCCCGGTAGATATTATTCAGCAGTCACCATCCAAGTATATTATTTGCTCAAGTGAATTCGAGTGGGATATGATCCAACTACTTGATTAAGTGTAAAAGCCAAACTTATGTTTTCTTTTTTTCGTTTTTCCTTTTTAAGGACTGACAGTATGCTACATGTTGTCTGGCAAATGACCTCTTAAACACTACCTACAGTACACATTGATCAAGAAAAAAGATAGATAGAATATGTAATGGTTGTAGGAATATACGGAAAAAAAAATGCTCTGACAAACCACGGTCAGGAACCAGAACAACGAATGCCTAGGTGGCTAAGGTCATAAATTAAGGAGGTTTACTGACGGAGTAATATTGAAAAACAAAACAAGAAAAAGAAGTTAACGAGAGACAAAAAGGCCAGCTGCTCTAATGACCTAAGTTTTTGAGATTATCAACTGGTTAATGACTAGCAATCACAGCCCTTAGCATAAACTCGAACTTGGCATCTCTATTATTTACTAAATGAGAACGAGGGCTTGATTGATGATTCTCTCTCTCTCTGTGTTTTTTTTTTGCCATAGCGCCTATTGACGTTTTGATTCTTATCATGTTTGTCATTGTTATGGTATTGGAGTATGTTAGCACCTAGCAGTTCTTGACTCCTCATACAAGAACTAGAAAACATTTCTCTATCAACACTGCCTCACCAAAAGGAACACCTTTTCATCAATATCACTTTCACTACAACCATTAAAACCATTCTCATGATTTCAACACAACTAAAATTTTCTAAATGCAGATATAATCCGAACAGAGTCTCCAGACAAAGAACTACAATCCATCACTAACAATTCAAGTTACTGTAAAACCAATTCCATCAAAATCCAAACATGTTAAAGCTAACGTTAGGACTTTCAATAAACCCATGATCATCCGCTCACTCACTCTACAATCTACTCAATCCAAATCCAATTAAAGCCCTACTTTTCCAAACCCAAAAAAAAGGGCTTCAACAAAATTCAACAAGCCCATGATCATCTACTTACTCTGCAATCAACTAATTCAATCAAAATCCTCATAAAACCCCCCAACTTACTAAATCAAAAATTAATCCTTTAATACAATTTCAACAAACCCATGATCATCTATTCACTCTGCAATCAATCCAATCAAAATCAAATAAAAACCCCAACTTCCAGACCAAAAAAATTGGGGAAAGCAAATTAGGAACGAATCTTTCTGCACAATCAAGAAAAAAGGGGTAGAGGGTAAACGAAAGCTATACCAGCGGGGACATGATTGAGAGTGATCCCAGTGCTGGAGAGAGCGTGCTGAACAGACATGGGAATCCGATTAGTGTCTCCATAAGCAGAGATAGAGATTGCTCCACAATAGTTCATGTTGATAAGAGCAGAAGCGATGTTCTGCGCGATCGCATGAGGATCACAACCTTTGGGTACATGGCAGTTTTCGATGTCCCACCACACCGACGTCTTGGCCTCTCTGTACTGCCCCTCTGCTCCTCCCACCACCGTCGTTGTCGTGGTCATCGCATTTCCTCCACCCATAGTTTCTCTCACTCTTACAAACAACCCCTTCGTCCCTCTTCGACGTTCGTGTCCTCTCTTTCTCTATCTCTCTCTCTCTGTTTTCAACGATAATTAGATCTACTGAGCAGAGCTGGATGTGAGGAGGAGAGTATGAAATGAAAGAAGTGGTGGCGTGTTCTAAGGTGCGCCGCGTGGGTGCAGGTTAAAAGGTGACCTTGGTGATTGAAATGATGGGTTTGCCCTCGATGACTTGTTTGATTTACGACCGAGACTTGTCTTTTGTCTGTCCCCCAATGATTTGAGTTCAGTCAAGAAAGATAATTCTTTGCGTGTGTTTGCAAAAATCGGAAATTCTAGGGGGTAAGGGTAATATGCACTAAAACATTACTTAGATTTGGCGAGAATGGACGATGCAAGGGAAGTAGAAAAGTTTCAAACTTTGCGAAGAAAAGAGTAATAGGGAATAACGTAATTAAAGGGGTATTCAATTCGGTATTTGAATGGACTAGGAATGATTTTAAATATCGTGGGTTTTAAAAGATTTCAAAGGATTTTACAAAATTCACTGGATTTTAAGTGATTGGGTTTTATGAATTTTATAAAGGTTTATTATGGATTCTTATAAATATGTTATTAGTCATAGGAAATAATGAAATAACATCACCTACATTGTTATCCATGCCAACATAAATTATAAAATATCAATTCAACAATTGTTTGTATGATACGAGAATTTTACTTTAAATTATAAAAAAAAATTCAAATACATTGAAGATGGTACAAAAGTAATACAAATAACTATTTTCCCTTTTCTATTTGAAAATAAAAACAATGCAAATAATTCTCCAATAAAAATAGATAGATAAATAAAAAAAAAAATTACCGTTTTCATTGCTCATCGTTGACTCCCTTTTATTTTATGAAATTTCTCTCGTTGTTGATCTTGGGTTTGAAAAACTTCTTCTTTTTCTTCTGACAGTGATGAAGGCTCGTCGTCTTCTTCAATTGAAAATTCATCAGAACGACACTCTTTACGTAGAAAGTTGTGTAAAGCTACACAGGCTAGCACTAACTCTGTTTGTGTTTTATATAGAAATGGGTTCAATTGAGATTGAGATGGGGGAGTTTGTTGATATTCGTCAGAAATAACAAGAACCCTCGAAGAAAATAGATAGAGGAAGGGGAAAAAAAATGGGAACATAAAAAGAGAAAATAAGAGGAAGAGAATAATAATAATAATAATAATAATAATAATAATAACAAAAAGGAAGAACAAAAACAAAGGAAAAGAGAAAGTGCAAGTGGTGGTGGTGTGGTTGAAAGTTGTGGGGCGAGGTGATGCTGCTCTTGTGAAAGAGAAAAGAAGGTGGAGAAGGAAATGCGGTGGAGTCTTTCAGCATATCCCAAAAAAAGTGGAGTGGTGGTGTCGTTCAACGGAAATGGTGGTATTATTTAACAATGCCCAATACAAATCCGTTGAAATATAAGGGGGGGATTGAATACCCCTAGATTTACATGTATTATTTTAAATCCTTAATTGAATACCCTTGGATTTTAATGGATTTTAAAATCCTTCACAATCCATTATAATCCGTAATTGAATACTACCTTCTAAGATAAGGTAGCGACTGCATGAGACTACCACCCCACTTTTTTTTTTTTGGTATTTGGAAGGGAGAGGTGGCGATGGCGATGACGCGGTGGTGGTGCTTGATGAAAAAGAGAGAATAAGAGGAATAGATAGGAGAATAAGAAGAGGTGGCAGCCCGGTGAGGTTGGCGGTGGAGGGGAGAGGTAGTGGGGTGGTGGTGGTGTTTGATGGAGAAGAGAGATGGTAAAGTTTTTATTTTATATTAATGGTGTCCTTCAGCAGAACTGGTGTGTCATTTAGTCGTTGCCTTTTTTTTTTTTTTTTGAAAGACAAGCAGGGTTTTTATAAGATCCTAGAACCCATAAAGATGCCGCAAGCTGGGTTTGAATCCATGACTTATTGGTACCATTCGCCAAACTCTAACTGTTGAGCTGTCATGCCATTGGCTTTTAGTCGTTGCTTTGATAAGCATTGTTATTATATATGGTCTGAAATTTGCGAGGAAAATAGGAGAAGGGAAGAAGAATGTAACTAGAAACTAGCAAGATAGTCACGGTAAACTATAGTGATGTAGAGTGGTCGTAGAAAGGTCTTTTAACTTTGTGAGCAATAAAAGTAGAATGATGCCTGTTATTCTGGACCCTAAAATGATTAATGTCATTTTTTATGCTTGATATTTTGCTCATTCCAAACAGGGAGCTTTGGGTGTGATAGTGATGAATCTCCGGGGATACGTGCTTGCTATAGTCGTCAGTCTGATCATTGAAAAGATTTTGGACAGTACCATGGCGGAGTGTTGTGTGGGGGAGGCAACTCTACTTTTGATCCAGGCTCAAGGGTGGAGGACCGATCTCTTACTAGGTGATTTTGCAAATTTGCTTGGGGAGCTTCATACTGAGGACTCAAATCCTACTTTTGTTATGGATTGGGTTTCGTCATCCACTCATATTCAACATTAAATGCCTCTTCTTTTTGTTGTCTTTTTGAAAATGTAATTATATTAGTAAAGACTTCAATAGAGAGGCTCATGACTTGGCAGTGTCAGCTAAACGACTCACATGTAGTTAGACCTAACTCTTTTTCCTTTCTAATGGCTTAATACCTAAAAAAAATAAAAAAGTAGAACGAGATGAACGATAGAGTGCAAGCATAAGAGTAGAAATCGTAATCAGTAAATGAATGTAAAAACATGATTTACTGTAAATGATAAATTTCATATTTACTAAAATAGCAAAATTTTGAATGTATTGGAAAAACAAATACTAGTATCGTTGTTTCCCTTGTCTAGAATTGCTTTCTTTTAATAATCCCATATTTATATATGTTTGGGCTTTGAATTTGTCATATTTTTCAGCCTTAACCATTCAACTCCTCTATTAATTTCTACTTCAACGTTTTAAACAATGTGTCATTTTACCTAACCAGCCAACTTTGAATTACATTTTTATTTTTGTTTCTACTGATTGACTCTAGAAATCCTCACCAACCCATTGTTGTATTTGGTGTATATTTAACATGAACATCAACCTCAATGACATGATCCTGTTCTTGTGAGATTAAAAATGTCATGTTGATAATGCCCACTTATTTTCCTAATCTCATTTCTAGTCATAGGAGGCAAATGCGAAATTACCTTCAGGGATTGTATGGATACTACAAATGCATCAATAAACTGTTTTTGCTGAATTTGGGAAGTCAAGTGCCATGAAGAATGGCAGTGCAGATTAACATCAACTCCCACTCTTTTGCGGAAGAATTGAAAAAGATTGTATATGATGATAGACTGGAAAACTATATTAGAGATTGTAACCGTGTGATATTCATTTTATAGGTTCGGGGATCCTAAATAACCCCCGCTCAATTTTCAAATAAATAAATAAATAAATCTGCAGGATTATCAATTGTATGTACAAGCACTTGCTGTGTACACAGCAAAAAGAGGAAGAAGAAAAATGATTGTACAGGTAACACCATCCATTATTTCGTATTATCTTCTGATAATAGATCGTTAATAAATCAGCAAGTACAACACCAAATGGGGAAGAAATTATATAGAAAGGGCTGAAAGGCAATGTTTTTTGTTTTCAGTTTTTGTGTTAACATTATGTACTATGATATTGTAATCTGAGCTTCTCAGTGAGTTCAAGAATGATATATGTTGTATCTGAGCATCACAGCAGGGGCTCTTCCGAATCTCCCAGACGAGATAAATGAAGGTATGCATCTGTCCCTGTAATAACGGATAAACAATGTAACATAAATATCAACCCCGTTAATGTGACTAGGATTTCAGATAATTACATAATGTGGAATAGAAAACATGATCTTTTGATAAAAAAAGACGGTTAAAACAAGTAACAAACTCGCTAATTCCTGATTTTCTATGTTATACTCTGTCGTAAGAATGTTATCAGAAAAAGAAAAAACAATATTCTGAAATGTGGAATAGCTAAAATAATATTCCTAACGAATAAGTGGAAATCCCTAGCAAGAAGGCAAAGAATGTTGAACAGCTGATCTATGTTCAAGTCCTTGAATTGTTGCTAGACATGTTTGGAAGGAGTTGTATGGATTGTTTGTTCAGTCAAGCACAAAGTTGCACTTCCTTGAATTTTCCGAAGAAATTATATTTGTATGGACTTGTATGGAGTGTTTGTTCAGCCAAGCACAAAGTTAACAAACTTACAGACAAGCTTTTTGTTTTTGTATATATTATATTGTTGTGTCGTGTTTTTTTATTGTATGGATGTGGAGTCAGAGGGAGACATTAACTTGGCGATTAATCTACTTTTATATAGCATAAACTTTAAAGTTGATTTAGTAGGTATGAGAATGATCATGTCTTGTGATCCGACCTTGTGCATAAATTAAAAGTTGCATTTCAATTAAGAGAAATATGATATGAGCAGATTTGACTTACCATATCCTTCCATGGAGATAATTTGCAAATCGCCACCAAAATATCTAGCGTAGAGGCGACTTATAGGAAGCCCATAACCATATCCAGCCATTGTCGCCCCGCCTGCTGATAAGATATCTGAGTCACTTTCCAAAGGGTTTTTTGCAGTGCTGTAAAGATATGTAAACAACTTTCGAAGACCACTTCTTGGTATACCACCCCCCTCATCTGAGATCTTAACACACACTCACACAAAAAAAAAAACACAACCGCAAAACATTAATCACATAGACAGCAAAACCATGAGAACACTATAATAAATAGGTTAGCATCAATATTTTACTTAGAACCCGCTTTATCTCAATGGATAACACTTTTTAGCAGCAAAATGAGCAAAGATGTTTGGTATACTTGGTATCTCCTTCAAAGTCTACATGGAAAAGTAGGGGAAATATAACTCTCCAAAATAATACACCTTCTAGCCTGCAAACTTTTCTAATGAGGCAACCTTAGGTCTCAGTTCCTTGTTATGAGTTGTAAGCAATTCATGATATCGGGACCTAATTTAAATTATCAAACGGGGGGGTAGGAAGGGGTACCTTTATTGTAACATCTTCTAATCCATCAGCAACAATGACTCTAATTGGAGGTGCAACTTCATCTGATTCCATAAACCGCTCTTGAACAGCACGTAATGAATTCTTAGCCAGCTCAAACACCATAAGATGCAAGTGTGTTGGGACGTAACTGTTAATGGGAGAAATTGAAGGACATTAGTTCCTTGACGTGATTTGATTAGAAAACATATAGAATAGAACAATCAAACAACCATCACATTCCTGATTATTATTAGTTGGTAAGGGTATGCGGATTCACAATGCTGGTGACAATGTTGATAGAGACTAATAACAGCATAACCAGGCCTATGATCTATATAACTTCAACTTACAGTGCCACAATGGTTCCTGGTCATTGTTATATGGAGGCAAAAGAACTTACGGGAACGTAAAATTGGGATCACCATAGATGTTGATATCAGGTGAGCTACCATATTGCCTCAAGCAAATGGCACGAGCATTTTCGCAAGCACTTTGGGCTATCGCTAATGGAGACGTTTTAGTATTTATGTAACCTACGCAATTAGGTTCTGGATTCGGATCATGCAAAGCAACATGCTGCCCTGAGTTGCCCATTCAACAAAATTTTGGTTAGTAAAATCAATGAGAAAATATCAAATTAAGGGGAGAAAAACTCACCGATAAGCATGCGAATTCCAATTCTAGACATGTAAAAACGATCGAGAAACTGGTGAATCTCATCCAGGTCTGTTGTACAGATCCCTGGTTTCAGTTCTTTCTTCAGCTGATGAACACCCAAAGCCACCATGGGAACCACAGTGTTGTGCTTTCTTTTGATATTTTTAATCATTTCGGTAAAATCCAACTCGTCTCTGCTATCCCTTATCTCCCGAAACGATCTGAGATCATGAAAGGAATCCAAATACCAGTCTCTCACCTGAAAAATAAAATAAATGAACACCAATGACAATACTTCCTCATCAAATTCTCTAAAAAGAGCAAAGTCTGAACGAGAAGTACATACCTTTAAAACAGCAGGTTTGTTCGACAACCCATAAGGCAATTTGTCAAGCTCGATAGCTCTCGTTGCAAGCCTTATTGGAAGTTCATTGTGAAGGAACTTAGCACCAATGAGCAAGTCTTTCTCGGTGCGCTTTAACCCATGTTCCATCATCAATTTCAAACTCACACTAGTCATTTTCTTACAACCCCATCTCTGCAATTCATCATATAAAGCCTTGGATATTGCTTCACAGCCATGCATGATCATTGATCAGTGAAGAAAAGGAAGAAAGAAGATGCAAGTACAAACATTCAAACAAGGTTTCACAATGTGTAATTTGTGAAAAAAGATTATTGGCGGGTGATCTTAAAAGTAGGAGAATGTTTTGGATCCAGTTTCTTCTTTCAACTTTAAGGACCAGACAGTAAATCCTATTTTTAGATAACCCCCATGATTGCCCATAAAATCATTGCTTTACTTGACTCTCACAATTCATCATCAAGCTACACTGATTCTGTCGGCTTCCTAAATATGGCTTCCTTACCACCGTTATTGACTGACATTGCTTCTTCTATACGTGTGACATTTTACAGTTCATCAGCCCACACATTGCAAAAATCCGTGTCTGGCTTTTGCAAGTTGCATTGCATCACATCGTATAGACATTTTTATCCGATATTATGACCAATTAATGAACATATTACGTAAGTCATCAGTTCCTAGTGAGGATCATCAGATAGATTCTCCCAACACAAAATTTACCCCGTGAAAAATATTCTCTGTGGCAACATGAAAAAGTGTGCTAAAAGGAGAGTAAGAAGGTTTGAAGCCATAATGCCATTGTAAAAATTCAGCAATAATCAGTAATAATTCACAAATGAGTAAAGCTTTATAATGATGCATACAAAAGGCGCATGACAACGAAAGATGTAGATAAAGTATAAACAAAACTCCTAATTCATCGACATGTTCACTATGGATACCAGTTATGTGGATCAGCAGCAAAAACCAGAACACACTTGCAAACTCTTAACATCGTCCCTAAACAACTTCTTTGCATGTTAACTTGTTGTGCCCCATACCCTTGCATCTACTACACTGAAATTTCCGCTTATCTAACCCTTCTGACCAACTCCTGTTCGTCTTCGGCCTCCCAGGTGGACGACGAGTGGGTGGTGGAGTTACTTTCACTGTTGATGGAGATGAACCCTCCTGCACAGGCTTCCCCACATTAGGAACAGGGATGATGGACTTTGAATATGTCATTCTGTAACTCTCGGATGAGAAGTATCTTGAACAGAAATCATAGGGGCTCCTATTGATGCAATTGAAGACAGCAATAGCATGTCTACATGGGATGCCAGTTATCTCCCAAGCTCTGCAACTGCACTGCCACTGCTCAATATTAACCTTTTCAACTGAATCGGCCCTAACTTCAAAAGTGCCATCGAAGGTGCCATCAGTCATACTATGTGCTGGTGAGAGGGAACGGGCTTTCAGAGCCTCCTCGTGTAGTTTTTCCTCCATAGATGGAGTTAGTTTTGTCAACCACCTATTGGAATCCATCCTCCGTGCATGTATCATCTCCATCATCTTACACCGTATCAGATCAACCATCTGTGTTACCGGCAAGTCATGTGCCTCTGACACCCAACTGTAGAACAATTCTCCAAAGTTTGATTTCATGTGATTGTACCTAGCACCCGCAAAGAAAACATTTGCCCACTCTGCAGGCTTACTTTGCACAATCCAACTGAAAGCTTCTGGAGAAATACTTTTGATGCTTTCAGTATACCTCTCAAATTCCTCAAGTTTAAATGTATGAGCAGCGGCGTTAAAATCAGCAACCAAAAGACGCCTAACTTCATTAGAGAAATGTGCCGGGATATCTCTCTTGAAGCTATCTGTAAGGTAGCGCAGACAATGGGCATGGTAGTAACCACCCTTAAATATCTCGGCTATTGATTCCCTTAACCCTTTCTCCATATCTGCCACAAAAGTAATAGGTTGAGATGCTGAGATTGCAGATTTCAATTCTTGCAAAAACCATCTCCAGTTATCATCGGTCTCAACATCTACTACACCAAAGGCTACTGGAAAAACACCATCATCTCCATCTGCTGCTGTTGCAGCCAATAAAGTTCCCTGATATTTCGAGTTCAAAGGTATACTGTCAAGGAAAAGGAGAGGGCGACAACCTTGCAGGAAACCATGCACTGAAGCATGAAATGCAACAAAAAGGCGATGAAAGCTCGAATCTTCTTTAGTGGTGAAAGTGGCAAAACTACCTGGATTGGTCTCCAATATCCTCTCACATAAGAAAGGCAGTTGACTATATGCTTCTTTGTAAGAACCTGTAAGCTGTTCTCTTGCAATATCCTTGGCCCGCCATGCTTGTGAATAGTTCAATTCCATCCCGTAATCTCGTTTTATATCCTCCACAATATCTTTAGGCTTGTAATTTGGGGAATCTCTTAACTTCTCTTTTATGACACCGGCCACCCAATTTGTTGTTGCATGATTCGCAGAAGTCATAGCAGCTCCTCCACATACATGCGCTGGGTTCATTTTCTTAATACAAAATAATTGAGTAGTTGACAACCTTGACGCATGTATCCGCCATGTGCAACTGTCCGATTTGCATTTGACCGTTACACGATGACTATCATTTTTCTTGTATTTGTATGCAAAACCATGTGCAATGGCATACTTACGTAATGCTTCACGGAATTCATGAACACTCCGAAACCTCTGATTTACACCAGTAATAGCATCCTCCCATTCGCTGGAAACTTTGAGATGCTTGGTACCATTGGTAATAAAAGAAGTGGGAGGATGTGCACTATCAATAGGTATATCGATGGGGACATCAATAGCATTCTCAACTTCAGTATCAACAGGGGCCATATCAACTGGAGTCGCATCAACTGGAGCATCAGCAGGAATCATTGCTTCTGACTCTATATCAATGGGAATAACGGCTTCTGATAGAGTCGTCCTACTAGACCTGCACAATAAAGTGAATCCATGAGATTTTAACAAGTAAGAATTCCAACACAAACACTGAGGCATACTAGAGACAAGTACCTACTAGCAGGCATGTTAGAGACATCATGAACGACATTCTCACCAGCTATGATATAGACATCAACTGTGATTGAATCCCCACTAAAAGTGATCATCCGTTGTAAATCTTTGTCAGTTGATATGGTAATGAGTGTTTTCTTGTTTCCGGGGAGAAAATATTTGATTGACATAGAACCCAAACTACAATTCAACATTTCAGCAATCTCTGATTTAAAGGCTTCAAACTGGGTTTCATTATCAATGTCTATCGCATGTGCCTCTCCACCACTATATGATAACGAACCATCTTCCTTGGTCTCAAAGTGGCCGCCAGTCTGGCAAATCGTGATAAGTTTCCTCCCACACATTCCTACCTGGACAAAACAACAAGTATGAGGAAAAGGCCCTAGCTAACAAAAGAACAAGACCATGAACAAATATGCAAATCTACATTGAACAAGAAATCACCCGTAATCAACGCCTATAAGGGGCTCTTAACACTCCAAGCCGACAATCACAAACTCAACAGTAAATTAACCTATACGCCAAATGTTCTACTAAGTTTAGATGTTATAAATAATCACAAACTTTACAAACAGAAAAGGGTTTGTATTTAAGCAATCCTCAACCAAACTATAGACTAGTACCGAGAAAAGCTATTGAATTCGACGTGCTTGACGCATACCAATTAGTTAAACTGCCAAAAAAACACACACTTATGACACATACAATGGTTATTGAATTCAACTGCCAAAAAAACACAAACTTATGACACATACAATGGTTATTAAATTCAATAAGCAGTTGGAATCAATTTATAAGAACAACAATGCAAAGAAGCTATATAGTTCTAAAAAAACTAAGTACCAAAAGGAGCACAATTTCAAGCATGACTCAATACAGAACCCAAACACCTATTACAAAATTCAGAACCCTAAACCTTAAAACTACAAACCCAGACCCTAACATCACCAAAAGACACAAAAAAGGAACCTCCTTTAGCATTGCAAACCATTGGGAACTCATAATCAGACAAAATAATCAATATTTAAGACCAAAAAAATCGAAAAAAAAATCTAAAAAATACCCATATCAGAGGCTTTGATGCAGAGATAACATGTTTTGGAGGGAAAGATCGAACCTTTAATGGAAGACGGAGACGAAAAGAGCTTCTATTTCATCAGGGACGCTTTAGGGTTCATCAGGTCGCGAGAGAAAACAAATATTTGCTTCCATGAATTAAATAAATTGGTTGTTGTTTAGTTATATAGCTACCGACCCTACTATGGTGAGCTGGTGGCTCGCATGTCATGTGACCTGATTTGGGGCCCGCTTGGTTGCACCGAAAATAGATGGAAATTGAAACCGTGAATTCGATTTTTGGGTTTCCCCTCGGACTTGGATTTTCTTGAGTAAGTGAAAAAACAATCTTACGAAGAATTAATTTTCTATGAGTAAGTACATAATCAAACAGCGAAAATACGAATAGTAAGGGAAATGAATTACATTTTCCAAAAAAAATGGCAAAATATATCCTTGATTTTTTTTTTAATTTTTATTCATCATAAAAAAATTGATGGCATTTTTGTGCGATAAACAATTAACTTTTTTAATGCTTTGATAGAGTAAACACTTGCCATTATGGTTTATATATCAAGTTTCAATGGAAAATAGATGGAACAAAATTTCAATCGTATGCAATTTCAAAGAAAGCACGCTTTTCTTTTCTTTGTTTAAACCATAACCATGTTTTTGGATAATTGAAGTATCTTTGTATTACTGTATACATTCGGAAATGTTAGAAAATTAGGTTTTGAAACTATGGTGATGTGGCTTAATCTTAAAAGAATAATGAAATCCTCAAAGTATTTATGTGTATCTCGATATTGTAAAAAACCTCCTCTAATGATGCCACATTATCCTGATTACAGAACTTATATAGTTGCAAAACCTGGTTCCCTAGTCTGTCATATAAAAATTACTGCCTACAGTTTGAGAAAAACCTCGAGCTTCTGCCGCTTACAAACTATGATCAATTAGTAGAATCAAATTTTTGCTACATATTAAGTTTCTTCATAACTGGTGTTCTAAAAGGATTCTGAAGAAAATAAATCTTGCGCACTAAGCCAAATCGGTGAAGGAAACATGAGTAAAAAACTCAAGACTATAACATCTTTTTTGCATTCAATAATTGGGATTCAGAGCTGAAGAAACCAAATATTTCACTAGGAAGATCTACCGAAACACTTGATTGATAAAATACATGATTTTTTAACGGCATTGTGAAATAGCTGCTTCTTCGCCTAATGATGCTGTAATCAAAATTTTTAGAAAGGCAGGGAGCCTCCTTGTGCGTGTGTTTGTGTTTGATTGGTGGATTCTGAGGATCTCTAGAATGATTGAGGGTATTGAGGCTCTCTAGCGCATGCATGGCGCGCCTAGCCTGGTTATCTAGAGTAACTGTGCTGAAATACAACAACATGGAACCTACATCACATTTGAACTAGAAGCTTCATGACTTGCGGTCACTGGTCTGCAACTTATTCTGTCTGGCTCTCTGCTTCATTCAGAAACTTGTGTAGCTAAGGAGTTGCCCGTGGGGGCAATCTTTGACGAAAACCTAAGGCAAAAAAATTTGGATATGGCGTTATGGCTTTTATGTGTCGAAGGCACGAGAAATACCCTAGTCTATCTTACAAAACATGATAATGTTTGGGGTGGGAGATAAAAGACGGCTAATATTTATCCAATTATAAGAATCTAACGGATCACATAGAACTTAAAGCACCAAGAGTGCATGAATTCAATTCTCATACCCAACATTTTGAAATTTATTTATCTTGATATTTTACGTAGAATAAATTTTATTTATCAAGTTAAACTTTTATCGTGTCGCTACCCTAGTTTATATATCAAATTAGAATTGTGTTTTAATTAAGTTCGAGATAAAAGACGACTAAAATTTATCCCAACATAAAGATCTAATGGATCACAAAGAGGGATGCTCGAGAATTTTTTATTTTTTAACTTTTTTTTCTCCAACCAACTCTAACCATCACACGGGAAATACCTTAGTAATAAATAATAGGAATCTGTTTCACTATATTATTTATTATTTTATTAGTTATTTATATTTGGGTTTGGGATGCTTTGCCTACCATTAGAGTTAGTGTAAAAAATATATTTATTTTTATTTTATGAGTTATTCTAATTTTGAAATTTCGATAAAATGAAAACACTACTTGGTCTTTATGCGAGGGGGTTATCTTTGCATTTTTGGTCTGGTAAAGGATATAAACATCCAAATAGATTTTGGAATAGAAAATATGCAATTAAATGTTATCATATTTTAAATTTGTGAGATACTAATTTAGCCACCCATAATTGCACAAAATATATTGTAAGTATTTATTTGTAACCTTTGTTGAATTTTTTCTACTGCAAATGTGAATTTTGTCTAATGCTTGTGCTCTACTGTTTGTTTGGAATGCTGACTAACATTATATGAACTCTGTATTTTTAGCATCATATATAACAGACTCATATACCATCATTTATTATCGAAACTTATCATAAAAATGAATAATTAAATATATGGATTTTTACTTTGTAGCTGTATATGTACGCCTCGATCAAGTATGGGCACTTAAATGGAATTCAAGTGTTATTGGATAGAGTGTAAACAAGAGTCTCCTGCAAAGCGATTGAGAAATATGTTTAAACATCTTCGGGGAATTTCTTTGTATGTTATTTATTTTTCAGTATATTTTGGAAACAAGTGTGTACTCGAGAGAGCCACAAGCGATGAAGGAGCTACGTGAGATCACTGCCAATCACCCATGATCTTTGTCATCCTTATTATTTTTTGGTGTTATGTTGAGAAGAAAATCAAAGATAAATTATTTTGTTGTTGGGAAAAACAGGAATCTGATGACTACATCGATCAGCTGACGGAGGACACACTACGCCAAATTGACATTTTTGTAACAACCCCTAAAGTAGTATCATTTTTGAAGTGTAACAATTCACCTAATAATTTTACACATTTTTACAAACAAAATGATACAATAATTGTATCACCATGAAGAGTATGGTTATAAAAGTGATACTATTCATGGTGATCCAACTTATTGTATCATTTTTTTTTGTGTTACTGTTTTTCATTTTTTTGGCTAAATTTTGTTTTTACTTGAAATTGTTTGGTGAATTGCAACATCTCAAAAGTGATACTGTTTTGAGAGTTGTTACAAAAGTGTCAATTTGGTGTAGTGACAGTTCTTAGCAATGCTTCTGAAGCTAATCAATGCAAAGAACACATGGAGATCGGTGTTTTTACTGGCTACTCTCTGCTTGCTACAGCTCTTGCTTTCCCTGAAGATGGAAAGGTAAAGTTATGTTTGGATAAATCTTAGTCATCTTTTATCTCCAACCTAAAACACCATTTGATTTGTTATATAGATTGTTATTTTGTAATTGTTTATAGATCTTGGCAATGGACATCAACCGTGAAAACTATGAATTAGGTCTGCCTGTGATAAAAAAAAGGCTGGGGTTCCCCACAAGATCGACTTCAGACAAGGCCCAGCTTTGCCTGTTCTTGACCAAATGATGGTAGATGTAAGATGACTAACTCTTCTTATTTTAAAAAATCATAATAACTGTAAACGGATTTCTTTTAATCAGTAACTCAATCAACTAAATTTTGTTTTGGTTCGATTTGGTTTGTTTACCAGAGAAAGTACCATAGCACATTCGACTTCATTTTTGTTGATGCAAACAAGGACAACTACATTAACTACCACAAGAGGCTTATTGATTTGGTGAAGCTAGGAGGAGTAATCGGGTATGATAACACTCTATGGAGCGGATCTGTGGTCGTCCCACCGGATACACCTCTTCGTAAGCGCGGGGACTTTGTTTTGGAGCTCAACAAGGCATTGGCTGCCGATCCAAGGATTGAGATTTGCCAACTCCCCATAGGCAAAGGAATCACTATCTGCTGCTGTATCAGCTGATTATTTACATTCAATCACTTGGGGTTTTAGGGAACCGAGTTTTGTAATCAGGATGATGTGGCATCATCATGGAGTCGAGGAAGTCTAGGCAGCCAGAAAACACAACCATTTTTTTGTCAGGTTTGGGATTTTTTACACTTGTACCCATTCTCTTTAAAACACAACCACAAACATCATTTATAGAAGGGGTAGAAGTGTAAAAAGCTCAAAACCTGGCAAAAATATGGTTGTGTTCCCTGGCTGCCTAGAATAGTTGTATGGAGTCACTATTTGGAGATTTCATCATTCTTTCAAGATTACACCATATCACCCTGATTGCAAAACCTGATTTTCTAGCATTTTCATTTTCATAAATATGGTCTCTCTTTTATTATCCTTTTTTTCTTGTATTAAAGACTACACTTTCTGTGAATGGGTGCCCCTTATTGGCCCCCTCTTTGTTTTTATTGCTTTATTTACAACCTCGAGATACACATAAACTCGCCACGTCACCCTTGATACAAAACATGGTTTCAAAATCTGGTTTTCAAACATTTTTGTAAATAATAAGAATGACAAAAGTATATTAAAAGGTGTTTTTAACGATTCCTATTTTGAATGTGTTAGGCCTTATTCTCTTCACTATCTAACTGTTTCCATTTTTTTTTTTCTTTTTTTTGTTAATCAATGTGATGGACACAATTACACATTAGCTAAGTTAGGAAGTCATAATAATTTGGAGAACCTTTTATAACAACTCCAAAAATCTCCCATGCCTACATTTCCATACTATCCATGATAATATTTCCTCATTAAGAAGGCGTGTATGCGTGTTTGTTTGTTTTTTTTTTTTTTTTTCATATTTTGGATCAACCACAAACAAATTATAAACTAGATCCACCTTTCCATCATCTTGGCCTTGGCCATGTAGGAGCTTGAAGGTATGAGTTATGGGGGCGACGCCATTTCAAAGCCGTAAAAGAAAAATGGATGCCTTGGAAACTTCATAGCAAGAACCATGTCACGTCATCATGAAATCCCCAAAGATTTTATGTGTATCTCAAAATTGTAAAAAACTCCTCTAACGATGCCACGTCATCATGGTTACGAAACATGTTTACAAAACATGGTTTCCTAGCCTCACTCTTTTCTTTATGACAATTATTGAGGGTACCATTGTGAAGTTTTTTTGGGGACTGAAACTACTATTTTCTTGAACCTACAACAACATCTGTTATTACATTGCATCTGAGAGGTATCCTAAACCTACAGTGTCCTGTTGCCATTTCAATCTAGAGAGAAATTGTTGTGCAAATTTTCTCCAACTAAACTAGGTGCAGTTCATGTGTCATTCATGCTGTAGTCAATTAGCCATAGGGTTCACTGGCAAAGAGTAACCTCCCAAAAGGTACTCAATGCAACGGAACGCCATGCATGGTGTGCTAATGGTACTCGTACAAAAAACAAATCTTGATATTTCTTGACAGTATCAGACAAAGTTGTTCTAATGGGGTGGGGTAGAGGAAATCCATTGCAAGGTTTAGGAGTTGCCAGGAAGACAAGGAAATGAATCTCCCAATACCTACTAGCCAATGAGAATTGAGATTGGAATCCCCCTTATCAGATAAGCACACCCCTTCCTTGCTCATTTCTTCTGCCTATATATGAAGACCTCCAACATGATCCATCAATCATATCTTACCTTAGGAATCATAAGCATTTGCAGAAGAGAGTAGAGATACCAATGGCTGCTTCTACAATGGCTCTTTCTTCTCCTTCATTTGCAGGCAAGGCAGTGAAGCTCACCCCATCTTCTTCGGAGGTGTACGGTGTAGGGAAGTTCACCATGAGAAAGAGTGCAGCCAGGTCAGTCTCATCAGGTAGCCCATGGTACGGTCCTGACCGCGTCAAGTACTTGGGACCTTTCTCTGGTGAGGCACCATCCTACCTCACTGGTGAATTCCCAGGTGACTACGGGTGGGACACTGCTGGGCTCTCCGCTGATCCTGAGACCTTTGCCAAGAACCGTGAATTGGAAGTTATTCACTGCAGATGGGCTATGCTTGGTGCTCTAGGTTGCGTCTTCCCTGAACTACTTGCCCGTAATGGTGTTAAGTTTGGTGAGGCAGTATGGTTCAAGGCTGGCGCACAAATCTTCAGTGAGGGAGGTTTGGACTACTTGGGCAACCCAAGCTTGGTGCATGCTCAGAGCATCCTTGCCATCTGGGCTACCCAAGTTATCTTGATGGGTGCGGTCGAAGGATACAGAGTTGCTGGTGGTCCACTTGGTGAGGTGGTCGACCCATTGTACCCTGGTGGCAGCTTTGACCCATTGGGTCTTGCTGACGATCCAGAGGCATTTGCTGAATTGAAGGTGAAGGAGATCAAGAACGGAAGACTTGCCATGTTCTCCATGTTTGGATTCTTTGTTCAGGCAATCGTGACTGGAAAGGGACCTTTGGAGAACCTGGCAGACCACTTGGCTGATCCTGTTGCCAACAACGCCTGGAACTATGCCACAAACTTTGTCCCCGGAAAATAAGTGGAGAGTTTTGTTTTAGTTTGTGATGTAAATTGTTTCCAAGTACAGTGTGAATTTTTTTCTACTGCATATGTGAATTTTGTCTAATGCTTGATTACTTGTGCTCTACTGTTAGTTTCGAATGCAGATTAATATTATATGAACTCTGTATTTTTAGCATCATATCAGACTCATACCTTCATATATTATCGAAACTTATCATAAAAATGATTATATTGATTTTTACTTTGTAGCTGTATATGTATGCCTCGATCAAGTATGGGTCGTTAAATGGAATTCAATTGTTATTGGATAGAGTGTAGGATCCAACAATTTTGCTAATTCATCGCAAATTATCTTCTACAGAATTATATACTTCACTTGGTAAATGCATAAAAAGTTATCTTCAACTCTGATATATATTTTTGATATGCTGTTAGCGTGGTTGGTCTTATATCTAGGCAAGCAGAGTCCTTTTTTTTTTTTTTAAGTGAGCAGGGGTTGTTTAGGATCCCCAGACCTATTAAAAAAAACCTCCCTGGATGTTTACATCATTCTCTCATACAATTTTCCACTTTTATCATCGTAAACAATCTTTTTTAGATCTTCCGCAAATGAGCTTGAAATTATTACAACGAAAGGATAGTTGGGGTATAATCCCGCTAGGAAATCAGCTGCTTTATTTGTTTCCCTTGGAAAGTGTTGAATCTTGTATGCCTCTAACTGTTGCAATTCTCTACTGATTCTCTTTATAATGTTCCATAGATCCCATGGTGGTTTCTTCGACTTTGTGAGCTGCAAATATACTGTCATTGAGTCAGTATTTACTTCCAATCTTGTGATACCCTTTGTAGTTTGGCAAATTTTAGACCAGCCTCGACACCTTGTAACTCATGTTTTATTCATTGTATGTACTTAGTATCGCCCTTACAGGCAGCAATCACTTCACCTTGTTGGTCACGAATGATTGCTCCAAAACCACCCTTAAGACCACGTTTTGATCCATCAGTATTAAGTTTGTACCAGCCTGTCACTGGTTTCTTCCAGGCATACTTTACTGAGACAGGGAGCTGAAAGTTCATAAGAACTCCCCATCTACTGGGAGCAGAATCCTTTTGACACCATCATGAAGCAACTTTTTATGATAAAGTTTATGAAAAAATAAAAAGTACAATATGGCTTCACTGACATATCCAAATGATCAAATTATTAGTGAAGAAATAATAAAATATAAAAATCATACAGCTTAAGCGAATGATTTTGTAAATAGTTTCAGAGTCAGAAAGTATTACCTTCATAAGCATCTCGCTGCATTTAAGGTTGAATCTATTGCCATAAGTTTTGGCAAGTTACCACTGCCATTTAGTTGGGCGGATGTGGGTGCATAACTGGATATGCAACAATTTTGCCTACAAGGCGTATTGCATTTCGTAAATCACATTATCTCCCAAATAAACGCTGAAGGACAATTTTTTAAACGTATGCCAAAAATTCGGTGGATACCACTTATAGGGTGATACCCTTTGAATGACCGCTATATATATAATATAGTTTTTAAAATTTTCCTTTATTGTTTGTTTTGAAACGATCGCCACAATCAAGGGATGGTTGCCTGGTTGGATGTCTATTATTTCAGAAGATGCAACATATGGGTTGTTTATTTTATGAGAGCATGGTCTTTGATGACCAATGTGGATGCTCTCAATGTGTCTGTATGGTGCGTTGAAAACTCCTATGGTCACAAAATTGTTGCACTATAATCCAACTCTTGACGTGCATATAAGTGATACACAACACTTTGAAAGGTTTAGAGGGGTCAGAGATATTTCAGACCAAGTTGTTGTTCTAGTGGTAGAGGAAATTCATCACGAACTGCAAGGTTTGGTGGTTGTCAAGTGTTCAAGAAAATCAAACATCCAATACTACTCACCAATGAGAACATAGATAGAGATTACGTAATCAGATAAGGACCTCTTGTTTTGTGAATTATTTTACCTATTTATGAAGACTTCCAACATGAGCCATGAACCACCAACTCTAAGAATCATAATCATTTACAGAAGAGAGTAAGAGATACCAATGGCTGCTTCTACAATGGCTCTTTCTTCTCCTTCATTTGCAGGCAAGGCAGTGAAGCTCACCCCATCTTCTTCGAAGGTGTACGGTGTAGGGAAGTTCACCATGAGAAAGACTGGAGCCAGGTCAGTCTCATCAGGTAGCCCATGGTACGGTCCTGACCGCGTCAAGTACTTGGGACCTTTCTCTGGTGAGGCACCATCCTACCTCACTGGTGAATTCCCAGGTGACTACGGGTGGGACACTGCTGGGCTCTCTGCTGATCCTGAGACCTTTGCCAAGAACCGTGAATTGGAAGTTATTCACTGCAGATGGGCTATGCTTGGTGCTCTAGGTTGCGTCTTCCCTGAACTACTTGCCCGTAATGGTGTTAAGTTCGGTGAGGCAGTATGGTTCAAGGCTGGCGCACAAATCTTCAGTGAGGGTGGTTTGGACTACTTGGGCAACCCAAGCTTGGTGCATGCTCAGAGCATCCTTGCCATCTGGGCTACCCAAGTTATCTTGATGGGTGCGGTCGAAGGATACAGAGTTGCTGGTGGTCCACTTGGTGAGGTGGTCGACCCATTGTACCCTGGTGGCAGCTTTGACCCATTGGGTCTTGCTGACGATCCAGAGGCATTTGCTGAATTGAAGGTGAAGGAGATCAAGAATGGAAGACTTGCCATGTTCTCCATGTTCGGATTCTTTGTTCAGGCAATTGTGACCGGTAAGGGACCATTGGAGAACCTCGCAGACCACCTTGCTGACCCTGTCGCCAATAATGCATGGAACTATGCCACAAACTTTGTCCCTGGAAAGTGAGTGAGGAGAGAAAGAGTTGCAATTGAGCTCAGTTTAGTGTTTGTCTGTGATGTAAATTGATTGGTGCAGATGAATAAATTGTGAATGTTTCTTTTACTGCTTGTGTTCCATTTGCAATGAGGTTAATGTTGTCGATGACCATATTGAATATGTTTATTACTGAATTGGATACAAAAATTTCTCAACGAACCAGACTAAATCACATTCAATCGCACAATAAAAACCATCAAAAAGATAATATATTTGGCTCAAATAAATGTTGATCCAAGTACATCAATCGAGAGGCGATTTAGAGGCGATTTAGAGGGGTATTCTGGGTATAATTCTGTTTTTTCGATCTTTCAATCTTGGCCGTCCCGAGCTTCTTGGAACCACTCTCAGCTGTTGATCGTAATGGCGGCTCAGGCTTAGCGAACCCTAGATTTCCCCGCCGTTTGGCTGACGGAGAGAGGCCGCCTCTGCACCGCCTAGAGGTGCTACGCCGCTACACTACAGCCGCTTGCAAGCCGCTTCTCGTTTGCTGCTGCTTGCTCTGCCTTGACGTGTTGTTCTGCCAGTCTTCAAAGCCGCCCCAAATGCTTTGATTTGTTGCATCGTTTTGTCGCATCGCTGTGTTGCATTGCTTGGCGAATTCGGGCCTGCTGCTTGGCCTGTTTTTGCTTGGCTTTTGATTGGTTTTGCTTGGCCATTGCTTGGCTTATTGCATTATTCCTGATGCATTGCTTTTTCTAAAGGGCTGGCGAGATTCTTTGCAACATGACGGCTCCCTTAGTCGTCAACACTTCCTTTCCCCCATTGGGGGGCAAGGAACCCCCGGAAGAGGCTCCAAAACTCTCTTTCGCCTAAATAATTGGAAAATTTCTTGTGGATGATGTTAAGGAGTCACATGTGGAGGGAACAAGATTCCGGAAAGAAGGAGAGCCAGCCATTGGGCTTACGGCTTCTGATGAATCCCGTGGAGAGGCTTTCATGGAACAACACGTGATAGTTTTAAAGTTCTCTAGTTACTGGCCAACATTGGACGATATACAAGATTCTATTCATCGAACTTGGGGGATATTAGGTGAGTTTTCTCTAGGTCTTCTTGATCAACGACACGTTCTCGTCCGACTTCAGTCTGAAGTGGAAGCAAAGAAAGTCTTGTCAAGGGACTCTTTCTTGATCCGAGGAGTGCGTTTCAAAGCCTTTCGCTGGCATGATGGTTTCAGTCTGAAAGCAGATCCAGTCTCGGTTCCACTGTGGGTAGAGTTGCCTAACCTGCCTTTGCATTTATTTCATCCTCCTATTTTAAAAGCTATTGTGAATTCTTTTGGTGGTTTCTTACGTATGGATGACCATACCCGTTTTTTATCACGTCCGGGTTCTGCTTGTGTTTGCGTGGAGATGACGTTGGCAGAAAAGTTACCGAATAGGATTTGGATTGATAGGTCTAATAATAGGGGTTTCTGGCAGCAAATTGAATACCCGGGTTTCAAATACTGTGACTATTGTTCTTTGCTAGGACATCATGAAGAATTTTGCAGGAAAAAGCTAGGTCTCAAGGGACATGTGAAAACATCCCACGGTGGACAAGAATTGAAACATGAGAACCATAAGGTGGAGACTAAGTTTATTAAGCAACAGCATGTTCCAGTAGCTTTTAAAAACAAAGGTGCAAAATCTGATGTGGGCACGAGAGGTGCTAAAAATGATAAAGGAGAGGAGTTCAAGGAGGCCATGAGTAAGGCGAACTTATTGAACAACGAACCGGTAAAGGTGGAGATGTCAAACAAATTTGAGACCCTTATAGCAAATATCGAGGAAGATGAGGACGCTTCAGCGGAGCAACTAGTGGGTATGAACATGGCTCATGACCGTGCCGTGGCTAGGCAATAATCCACTGAGGAATGTCTTCTGGAGGCGGGGTATACATTTTCGGAGATTGCAAATGTTATTGGCAATCAGGCACAGCCGTCTCAACAACAGGATGATGTCAATTCAGGGGCGAAGAGTGTTTGTTTCGACGACACGACCAAAAACATTAAAATTCAACATAATCATGCAGCAGCGTCGCAAGGTGCGACGAGTGACTCAAACGGCGAGGGTCAAGTTGGGCATGCTGATTCAGGATTGCCCCAGCCAGATCTAGTTTCGTCCCAGCCTGTGCCCTGCATCAAAGCAGGGGAAGTCGTCTCATCCCAGTTTGGGCCCTGCATCAAAACAGGGGAAGTTTCGCCCCAGCCAGATCACTGTCCCAAAACAGGGGACGTGTTACCCCAGGCAGCACTTGATTCTCTCGGAGAATTCTCTCCCGTAATTGGCGTGGTTTCTCCTCGATCAGATTCTATTACGCAGCAGACCAGGCCGACTGTATTTGCACAGGAAGCATGGGCTGGAACGACGAAACCGACAGTGCTGGAACAGTTGACAGCAGAACATGCTAGGCGACCACAACCCGCGGCCATTGGACACTTGTCAGTACCCGTGGCAGCCGGGAATGAGCAGGAAGGGCGGGTCTTCAGACAACCTCATCATATTGAACCCGGTGATGTTGGAATTCAGTCGGCACAATTGGTTTCAGTTACTCATCTGGGGAGCACCTTGGTGCTACTAGCACAGAGCTAGGGGATGCTATGCAGGGTCAGCAAGTGCAGGATCCCTCGGATGATGAGTTTCAGTTTTTGCTCAGGTTAAAGAGACATTTTGACAAATACGCTATCAAAACTTCCCCGGATTATAAAAGAATCGGAGACAACTTTAATGAGGCTATATCTTTGTTCAAAGAAAATAGGCTACTTCGACAGCCGAAATTGAATAGCGATACACTCGAAAGTACTAGTGAGGATAGTGATGTAGTCAACTCAGAATCTGAGCTTGGCCCACAGGCAGCGAACAGTGATTTGGATTTAGGGGCTATGTCAGACGGAAAGATGAATAAGAGGCGCCACACCAAATATACCAGCTTTTGTTTCCGAAAATCCAATTGAACTAGGAAAGAAAACAAAAGGTACAAAGACTGAGTTTGGTTTTTTTTTTTTTTTTGTCTAGGCTTGTAGTGGTGAATCCTATCTTTTGTAAGAGTTTGTATCGGCTTTTTAGTTAACCCTATAGGGTCAGTCATGTAGCCTTCGGGCGTGGTTGTTTAAATGAATAAAATGGGTCAACATCCCAATTTGATATTAAAAAAAAAAAAAGGTACATCAATCCAAATCTATATGGATACCAATTGGTATCAGAAATAATTTTTTTTTGGAAAGTGAGCTAGGGTTTGTAGAATCCTCGAACCTTATATTAATAAAAAAGATGATGATAAAGTTTACAATCGCTCATGCGTTCACTCGTTACATCATCTACATTACAATAAACTTGCTTCAAAGCTTCAACAAAAAACCTAATTAGTTCTAGATCCATCGTCTCCAGGTTGGGGAATAATCTTGCAAAGTGTTTTGCTACTAAAATGGTTGCATGATAGACCTGCCATAATTTTCCTTCCTCATAATTACCAATCAATCCTTTAATCACTCTCATGACTTGATTTATACCTAACGTGGGCCCCAGGATGTATGAGAAGTCGTCGTAAGGAATCGAAACACAATGAATCATGATATAGAAACCATTGAATGCTAGCACTAATCTAGCATCCCTACAAGGTTCTAATAAGCATTTGCATTCTACATGTATTATCATCATCAGTTACCTGAATTTAGGATTTGTGTTCTTGCTTCGAGAAGACCTTCGAGGAACACAATCCGTGGGAGGCTGTATTGTGGTAACCTCATGTTCTTCTTCAATAGTGTTTTGCCCCACCTTTGCTGCTTCCGCTTCAAGTAAGCCTTTAATTTCGGTGATCAATGCATCCTTGCCTATTCTTGCAATTGTTGTATTCAAAGCATTGATGGCTTGGGGTGTTAACCAATCCATGGGCGCTTTTGGAGAGTTCGTGCAATCTTCCCCCTGTCTTCCATCAGTCATTTTTTGTCCTACTTCAAAAAATGTAGAAGCTGATTTTGAGGTTGCATCAACCTCTTCACTGCATCTTTCCTGATTTGGAGCAACAGTTACATATAGCGCCTCTTCGTAGCCCAATTCTAATGTGTCCCCTGATAACAATAACCCTGCTTCTGCAATAGCGTCGGGGATAGGTGGTTCTGATCTAGGTGTAGTCATAGCATCATTGTCCGCATTCTGATCAAGCACCGCAAACCTATTGCCTTATGTCAGTCTGCCATGCAGCCCATTGCGAGCTAAATTACTCATGTCTGTATCTGTCCTATAGTTAGGACAAGCTACTATGTTGTCATTTACTGTATCAGTAGCGCTGCTGCTAGTGGCCTGATTGTCTTGGGGCCAAGGCTTATGAGCATGCCTACCATGAACTTGTGTCCACTCATCATCATCCTTCTTTTGAGTATGTTGTTTATTCCCTACTGCCTTCCAAATCTTCTGGATAGGTTTATTTGCAGAGTTACTCTTAGTACACTGTGGTGTTGAGTTACCAAACCCAGAACAGATCTTGTCTTAACAAGTATCCATGCATATTCCACGTCAATTGTGCACATCATGCCTTCATTCACTAACACCGAGATCGTCTTTGGGAATTGGCTGTTAAGGTCCACCTCGACACAGACTCTAGCATAGGAAAGTCTTGACTTTTCTTCTGTTGCTTTATCAAGCATTATGGGAACACCTACAGCGCTAGCAATTTCTTGTATACCTATTGGGTTCCATAAGAAAAGAGGTATTTTCTTTAAGGTAACCCATATAGGGACTGTGGTGAGCACTTCCTCTTCCTCATCCATATTAGGGGACCATTGACGCAGGATGAACAATCTACTAGCAATATGTATCTATCCGATTTCAAGTGCTTTGCACCTGTCTGCCTCATTTTTTAATCGAAATACAATTTTTTTTCTCCATGGATGTTCATAATATAATCCTTTGCTCCCCAAGCGCGTATCAAGTAGTCTTTGACGTAGGTATAACCCAGACGCTTACCTTCAAACCTCCCTATAAGCAATCGTTCACACTCCTCAATGTTGCTGGCAAAGTCATTAGTACTAACTTTAACAACTGTTTTACCATTCAGAGTACCAGGCAGCACACACTCTAGTTTAGTGGTTCATGCATACTTGCTCTTTTGTAACTTTTCAGCCCAGTTCATAATAGGTTTCCCATTGTTTGTTTGTGAGATCTCTTTAGGTTCCATGCTTATCGCCCCTTGAATATTATCCGGTGCAACTCTAACCTCTTGCGCACTCGCTCGGTTGCAACTCATGTTCGACTCCTTGTCTTGAGGCGAACTGTGTTCATTGCTGTTTTTTTGTTGTTGTGCTAACTCCTCTAATGGAGGCGTTTCCAATATCACATCATCCTCTTGATTCAACCTAGGGTTCAAATCCAGTCCCCTCTTGTCCATAAGTGTTTCTCCACGAGGGGGGATGGAGGAGACAGTGTTAGTAGTAACATTCACCATCCAGAATCAATCAGTTTCAATGTCCATGGAGAAGGAGCATTTGCAAGCAAATCCAGCAAGGTCATAACGTGAACAGTAAGCAAAATCTACTATAGAAACAATAGGTCAAAGTACTATTCACAATCAATAGTTCACCTCTCAAACCCTAGAATCGCCTCTTTCTCTCAAACCCTAGAATCGCCTATTTAATAATTGATTTTTTATAGCAAAACAGTTTCATTTATGTTCCTGGTATGCAAGTTCTTTCTTCAGAGTAATTTCAATAATTCTCATGGATGTCAAGGTCAAGTTTTATCAACCTTGTGATGTTGTGGTCGTGTTATGGCCTGGACGAACAAGTTTCAGAAAGTGGATCCGGAAACAAATATCATAAGGTCAAGTTTCATCAATCTTGTAATGTTTTGGTCCCTAGAAATAAATATCTGGTTGTGGGCAGGAAACAGAAAAGTATCTATTCTAGTTTGGGTTCAAATCGGCAAGGATAGGAAGGAGAAAGAGCAGCCAGTGACTTCTAGTACAAACAATATTTCATGTATTTTTATTGAAATTCATTTATAGTTATTTATTAGCAACAATTCTAACCAGCCATGTTTGGTAGTATTTTTTTTTTGTTTTTTTATTTTTTTTTATTTTTTTATAATTCTACCATTTCTATAGATATTGTTTGTTGTTTTGTTTTAAAGAAAAATAGGTAAAAAGTGTAAAAACCAAAACTTAACAAAAAAAAATGGCTAGCTAGACTTTCATTTATAGCCAGCCATGTTTGCTAGTTTTTTTTTTTTTTTTTTTTTTATAGTTTTTTTTTTATCCATTCTCTTTAAAACACAACCATAAACAATATCTATAGAAGGGGTATAAACATTTTTTTAATCCTTCAAGGGATTGTTATAGCTTTTCGATCATGTAATAAAGAAGTGAATATAAGTCAAGGACCCAATTAAAAAAATAGCATCCATCTATAATAAAAAAATAAAAATTATGGATTAGTGCCTTTTTACGCAGCCTGAGCTTGAGGAGAGAGGGATAGAATTGGCAATCACGTGTTGAACATCCTCCCTATGAGAACTTCTACAAGGCCTGGGAAACCAGCCTGATTTCCCAGCATGGCCCTCCCCAGGCTGGGAAACCAAGCTCTTAAGAATTTCTGTCTCTTATATCAACCAGACACAAGAACTAGGCTGAGTAGATTTTTTTAGTAAAAAAAAGTTTAGAAAAGTAAAATACTTTAAGACCCTAGTATAGCATAGAGATTAGAAATAAAAAAATTTTAAAAGCTGAGTAAGGTTTTATTGGATACTAAAATCATTAATCGCCTCCAACAGGGTTCCAACCTTGTATATTTGTGATTCCATCCGCGGTCGGTTTAGCCGCTGGGATTGAAAATAAAGCTTGAAGAATCCCCTGTTTCTGGTAAACCAAGACGAGATGATAAGATGAGCTCTTCAGCCATTATAACCCCTCCTTCACCTCTAACCACTACACTTCCTCCTTCCAGCACCAACAATTCAGTATCCCTTTCATCCCATCTCTCAATTTCAATCTCTACTTCTTATTCTGAGTGTTTTTCTCACTTGGGTAACCTTTTTTTTTTTTTTTTTTTGGGTGCAGAACATCAAAGATGCAGGAACTGAAGACCCCACCAACCTCTCCACTGCAAACACCAATCTACCCTCTTATAAATGGCGCATGGTTATCGCCTACGATGGCACTCGCTTTTCAGGTTCCATTCTGAGCTCACACACCCATTCTTTGATTTTTTGCTTTCTCACCATTTGATGAAAGTTCACACTGAATTGTGTTTGATTATTTCAGTATTTTAGTTGTAACCCAGAGCTATTGTAGGTGCATTTTTAGTCTTGAATTACAACATTTAATGTTGAATTGTTACAATAGATTGGCTTTGTTTCTGGTGTCACAGCTATTTATCTACTGAGTTTGTGATGTTTAGAGTGTTTTTTGTCGTTTAAAAAGAACATATTTTGATTGATATCAGAAATGTTTCTCTGTTTGAGTCCTACCATTTGAATTAGTTTTTTGGTTTATTTTGTTTACAAAATTTGATTTTCAATGGAAATTCTTTTAGATTATTGGTGATGGTGGTTAACATGTGTAAATCTAACTCTAAATCGTTTTCAAAGTGGCAGGATGAGTGTTGATTCATCTTCTGGTTTTGAAATTCCTTTGTATTGGAAAAAGATTTGTACATTTAATTAATTGGAAAGTTTGCAAAATAAATGGTTTTCCAGTAGGACTTTGCAGAAAATCAATTACCTGCTAGTAAAATTTTCTACTTAATTCATTCAAAAAAATTGGCTGAATTAAATACTGATTTTCTCCTATAACTTCACTTTCAATATTTTCCCTAAATCTCGACTGTACTTTGCATTGCTTGTGACATAACAAATTCGTTGATATTTGTATCTTCATTGGTCTAATCATAAGAATTATTCGCACCGGAAGAAAAGATATTGAAATCTTCTACAGTTTTGGTTGCAACAATGTTGAATTGATGGGTGGATAAGTGATGAAAATTTTGAATTATATAAAACAGACATGTTTTAATGAACAAAAGAGAGAAACCAGTGAAGTACTGATTTAGAGATCACTCATTCCTCATCTTTGATTGATCAAATCACTTACCCCGAGTCCCCAACAACATGAATCCTCGCATAGTTGTATTTACTTTATATTGATAATGCCCGCAGTATGGAATAAAATAGAAGCTATATAATCCTTTATAGACGATTTATACTTGAATCCGCAAACTTCTGAGCATATCAGGCAAATAACCATTGATGTACTAAATAGCAATATCACTTTTAACCTTCAAAACAATGTTTCTCGTTAATGTTTTGGTACAACCTGTCTTCTTTAAGGATATAATCTTTCCGAAGTACCCGCCTTTAGGCTTAGAAATGCAGGCCATCTTAAAAGTTTTCTACTTCATTGTAACTAAATTGGTAATTTTCTCAGGCTGGCAGTATCAGCAGTCATCACCAACCATACAGAGCATGGTTGAAAAAGCTCTAATAGAGACAACAAAATTGGAACGCCAAGAGCTCTTATTGGTTGGTGCAAGTAGGACGGACACTGGAGTTCATGCTTGGGGTCAGGTCTGACTTTTCTTATTGTGAAAGATTCAATTATGCTTCTGATAATGATCAACCTTGTAACAATTGGTTTTTTCAGGTGGCACACTTTGTTACGCCTTTCAACTATGATAGACTGGAGAGCATTCACGCTGCACTTAATGGTCTTCTTCCTCATGATATTCGAGTCAGAGAAGTTAGTCCAGCAGTTCCTGAATTCCATGCACGTTTTTCAGCAAAGAGGAAGATATATCACTATAAGATATATAGTGACACTATCATGGATCCCTTTCAGCGTCTCCATGCATATCATACTTCTTACAGACTCAGTGCTACTGCTATGAGAGAAGCTGCAAAGTATTTTGTTGGAAAGCATGATTTCTCTGCTTTTGTCAATGTCTCACGTGATAATCGAACGCGTGATCCTGTAAAGACTATCTTCCGTGTTGATATTATTGAAATGGTAATTCTAGAAACCCTTATATATTGTGGTCCTTTCGTCAATTTTCTGGAGACTTGTACACTAGGCATTAATTTGGTTTTGCATTTTCCCCAAGTTTGTCCAATCATTGAAATGATAGTTTGAACTAATGTATGACTATATTCATGAGCAGGGAGGTCTGTTGCAACTAGAGGTTGAAGGTTCTGGTTTCTTATACAGACAAGTGCGCAACATGGTAATATCCTTTTCAAAACTTTCCATCTCCAGTTGTTTGTGACCTGTCATTTGAATTTTGCTCATGTGGAGATTATAATCCATTCCACTGTAATAATTCTCTTCTTCTTTTGCTTATGCAGGTGGCTTTGTTAATTCAAATAGGAAAAGAAGCAGTGCCTCCTAATATTGTCCCCATGATTTTGGCTACTCGGGATCGAAAGGAACTTGCAAAATATACGGTAGCTGCCCCACCTCATGGATTATGTCTTATGTCTGTCGAGTACAACAAGGAGCTCCTAGAGCCTCCGGTAGGTTGCCCTCAAACAAGTTTCGGTAGGAATCATACCATAAGCAGATGTAAACTTCCATTTTATTAAACAAACTCTTCCATAAACAGATGGAATTGCTGCACTAGTTTGCCTTCTCCATTCATGTACACAAATTCATACTCTTCGATGGTGTTCAATTTACAACGAAGGTATTTGGTTTTGAGGATTATATTCTGAGATTCAGGAGGATGGAGATTGGAGGTTAATTGGAACCATGGTTTACATGTAAGCTTGAATCTTGCAACAGACTTCAAGGGACTCTGGCAGATAAAAAAAGACGAGGAATTATTCTTCTCCATCAATCTTACTGGTTGCTGCATCATTTATAGATCACTTCTTGCACAAGATTACTCATTTTATATATTTCATACCTCCATTAAAAATGGTTGAAAAATCGGTCATTCTTCGTCAATTTAAAAAGGTGTTCATTTACGCTACAAATATCATAACTGATTACTTTCTCGACAAATTTAATTAAAGAATTTGGACCATTTGATTGTAAAAGGCGAGCAATAAATCACACTTTTTCTTTAAATAAATTTATATCGAAAATTATTTAGGGTATGGTGTAGTTGATGATTTATTTGGGTAGGGTTCCAGGTCATGAAAATGGTTGAAACTCGATGAATGTTTTGTAGACCCTTTTTGTTGTTTATTGATGAGCAACCATCACTACTGTCATATTCATGGCCTGCTTTTTTTTTTGGTGTTTCTATATGGACATCTTAGAGGTGGGGTTCCTAACTGGTGGACAGTCTCAAGATCCATGTGAACTAAATTGTCTTGAGATTCATGTGATGAGATCATCCAACGGCAGAAAACTCACGATAGGCGTGATGGAAGAATAAATTTTCCCTAATAATAAATTTCTGTTGCATAAGTTAACATATAAGCTGGAGATTCAATTCATTTGAAACCAATAATAGATTAGTAGTAGCATGTTTTTTTGTTTTTTTTTAATTAAACCTCCATTGGGGAGGGGTAACTATGGGATGTCAGACCTTTATTACTGGAAAAAAAAAAAAATGTTGTACACATGTCGAGAGTACCTGACGACTTTACCCAGAAGAAAAAGAAACAAATGAACACACATCCTACAAAATCTGAAAGAGTCCTAGAACAAAAAAAGAACCTAAAACCAAAGCATCAAGACTGTAATGGAACTCAGCCAACAACACCGCACTTAAGCAACTTGAGCAACCTCAACTTGATTGGTCGAATTTTCTAATTTCACATATTTTTAATTAGCTCAAATCATTACTTGCTGCATAAACAAACAATAAAATAACAATAATAATAAATATAATCTAGCACCTAATCGACAATATCGTTTTCATCAAGCGGGGAAGTCATTTCTAAACAAGGTTTTTTCATATTCAATTGCATGAGCAGCCCCTTAGACGCACGCGCACCTAACATCTAAAGTCTAGTTGAAACATATTCGAATTCTGGATGAATGGAATCGAATCAAACTCATATGTACTCCATTGTAAAAGTAAGGAGTTACCGAAAAGAAAAACCATATGAAGATGATCACTTTTAATGAATCTGCAGATTTATACACTTGATGCGAATTACAGAATACAATTTTGGTGATCATGCGAATTACAACCCCTATCCATCCTCCTTCTATGCACCAAGAAAATCTTTCCTTCGACACCAAAAGAATACTATAGTGATCCAATTCGCATTCTCTCATAACATGCGATTCTGCAGGAGATCGGGGAGAGTTATTTTACCAGAGTTATTGGGGTCAAGCTTGTTGAATTGGTTGCAGATCTGCAATACATCTTTATCGCATATCTTTCCCATCTCTTTAAGCTTGTATATCACGTATTCTGATTTACTGCAATATCAGAGGATTCAATTTAGTATTAGTCACTTTGATGAAAATTGAACATTCATCTATTTCAAATAACTAGCTATAGGCTACTATCAAGATCAAGACTATCAATCAATTATACGAATCAATCGATAACTATATTCTAATAAACTCAACAGGAACGAAGATGGATTATAACTGACCTCATGAAGCCATTGTTATTGATACCAGCCGCTAACAAGTCCTCCACAGTTATATCCCTATGCAACACCCACTTAGCAATTCTCCTATGCCTCTTATCAATCCTTGCTTCCGCCAAATACAGAAATGCTCGAGCCACAGCCAATGTCGACAACAAAAGCCATATCGAAGCGAACAATCTTCCCTGCAACGTCTTAAACGCTCTATCACCATACCCTACTGTCGTAACGGACATGACAGACAAATACACTGAATCAATCCACTCCAATTTTTCGACAAAGTACAACACCATAGCTCCAGTTCCAATACAAGAAACCACCACCCCAAGTGCCAATCCCACCTTCAATCTTATCCTCATCCTTCCCTTCTCCGAATCGAAAATGTAATTCTTGGCAGAGAAACCTACATCCCTCCCACCTCTACCTCTACCACCACCAACTCTAATCCCAGTCAAAATCATGTTCTCCTGCAAATCCAACACATAATTCACAACCCCACTCAACAAAATGTCTATAAACCCAAACCCCACCAACACAAACACACAAGCAAATACTTTGGTTGCTGGTGTTAATGGAGCAATATCTCCATACCCAATTGTACACATAGTGACTATACAAAAGTACAAAGCATCAACTACTGGGTGAGTCTCAACACCAGAGAAATTATCTCTATTGAATGAATAAATTAATACTCCAAGTGATAAATAAAACATTAGCAACAAAAATGCTTGCCTAATTATTGAACTTGATTCAAGCTTGGGTTTCTCCATCTGGGATTGGTTGTTTTGCTTCAAGTCTCTCATGATTACTATGGCTGGTGCTGTCTTTGACCTGTGAAGCCCATACTTTCTTCTTCTTCCTCCACCACCACCACCAACACCCCCATTTGAAGGCCCTCCTCCAACTCCATGGTTAGTCTTGTGAGGTGACTTAGTGAGGAAATCAAGGAATGGGTCTTCTATTTTTTCCAAGATGACTTGGTTCCGGATTGATTGTGGGAAAATGAAAGAGATTTCTGAACCCAAATCATGATTTTCTTCTTCTTGGTCTTGGAACTGGAGATTGGGTTCGCTTTGGTAGGTGGAGAGGAGAGGTTGCTCTGCCATCAGAAACACTCACGGCAAAGAGAGAAAGAAAGAGAGATTTACAACATGCCTTACTGTCCAAATAATTTACAGATAATTAACCTCTAGTTTAGGGTCTAACTAGTTCAAAAAGAAAAAAAAAAAAAAAAAAAAAAAAAAAAAGAGTTTATGTTCTGGAAAAAAAAATTGGAAAATGATTTTAAGGCTTATTTTTTCACAAAATAAATTATTTAAATATCGTAGTTGATGTAATGACTAATTTATGCCTACTTTTATACATTTGTGATCGATAAAAACTATTATATTAACTCAAGTTAACTCATAAAGTTATAATACATATTTACCCTTCATAAACAAATAAAAAACATAATTTTATACTTTTATGACTAACAATTACTCTTTTATTAATTATTATATTTTTTTGTATTTATTTTTTTAACCCTTCACACCTCCAACCCCGTGCCGCTATAGGTATCAATATTAGTTATTCTAATTATAAACAACAAATTATATGTTTTTTTTTAAGTTTTCATTTACTGACAAGTTAATCAAATTATTATGCTAAGATTTTGTAAACTTTTTATAATGTTGTTAATGTTGATTAGAAATTTGATTTTAATCAATTTTATTAACTTCTCATAAATTTTTACATTCCAATGGAATTATAACCAAGGATTGTGATTTCGTTTTTTTGGTTAATTTCGGTTTCTTGATTTTAAGAAATATTTCGGTGTGTAAAGAAAAAATGTAAAATTTTCGAGAACAAATGAAATATATATAATGAATTTCGAGAATATATTAAATATATGAAAACAAGATACAATTAAATAAATGTATTAAACACATTATAATAAAAAAAATACCTATAATTAAAAAATCAGGATTAGTTTCAAAACTCAATAAATATGTAGAAAAAATATTAATTAGGACATTAGTGGTTTAAAAATCAATAAATAATTAGAAAATAAAACTCAAAATTTTACGAAAAAATCCCGAAATGTTTCGAAAAAATCCTCGAAATATGTAATTTTTAGTAGTTGTTTTTTGTACTTTTACGAAAAAAGATATTTATGAAAAACCTCAAAATTTTTCGAACGTCTTTTTCCTTTTCATAATTTAAAAAAACGAAAATTTATGTGAAATTTCGTGTAATTTCGCAAAATCACAATCCTTGTCGTTGCCACATTTACAGCTTCTTTATTGATTTTTAAAATTTTTTTTTAACATCAATGGTCCTAAGTATTGAAGGAAAAAAAAAAACTTAAAAAAACACAAAGAACATCTAATAAAATTTTAAAAAAAAATCATTAATAAAATAATCATTGATGGTCATAATAGTATACAATTATGTTTTCTATTTTTTTTAAAAGAATAAATATGTCATATAACTTTATGAATTAACCTAGGTTAATGAAATAGTCATTATTTGTCATAAAAGTATAAAACTATGTACAAATTAGTTATTATATCAACTAAATTTTGTAAAAAATGGGCCTAAAAGTCATTTTTCAAAAAATAATAATTCATATCAATTAGTTCAAAACTTTTAGTTAGACTTAGAAATTTGAAACATACCACCCTCCATTTTCTGTGAAGGTTGGAAATATATAGTTCGCATCAAATGGAGTTTAGTTATGAGGTCTCGATGGTTGATTTATACAATAAAAAGAATAGTCTTTCTCAAAAAATAAAACTGCACTCCCTTCAAATTTAGCCACGGCTAAAAGGAGGTTTTTTTTTTTTTTTTTTTTTTTTTTTTTTTTTTTTTTTAATGTCAACATGATTTTTCAAGTATCCTTGACCCTTTGTATTAATAAATATGTTGTGGGTTTTATTTTGTAGCATGTGGTCCGTTGTCCTATTTTTCTCTTATTAAAACAATATTAAAAGAGACTAAGGGCGTGTTTAGCTGTATGAATTCTTATGTTATGGCAATTTATGAGATGATCACCTAAATCTAAGCTAATTTGAGGTTCACTCAACAATCCACCATTATATTTTGTGATCAATAATGGGAATAGAAGTTCAATAAACATGAGAATCACATACTTTGGAGGATCAGGGAGTGTGATTTCATGTTCATAGACTTTTATTTACATCATTGATCACAAAATCTAATGGTCGATTGGTGAATGAACTCAAATTAGTTTAGAATTTGGTGATCCCTCATGAATTCCCAATCCATAGCATAGAATTCTATGCAACCAAACACACCCTGTGGTATCATCAAACTTTGAATTCTCCCCAGTGAGTGTACCACATGCCAATGTGATTTTGAACCTACTAACGCATTATCAAACCATTTGTCAATGAGCCATATTCTACTTCATGCAACATATTATAACTACAAATATAATTTTGTCAAAAAATAAATGGAGTAGTGGTGTAGAACCATGGGCGGACCTACTAAGGGGCGAGGGGGGGCAGCTGCCCCCTCTCAACTTTTAAAATATTTTTAGTATATATATTTTAGTTTTATTAAATTGATTATATAATGTAAAATACAATATGTTAATTGTTTATGAAAATATTCAAACATTGTTTTGTTGGTGTAGTGGTTGGAGGTTTGTTACTTTTAGTAAAAGACCTGAGTTCAATACTCTTCGAGTGCATTTTTTATTTTATTTTCAATGCAATTTTATTAGTAATTGCAAACATTAAAAAATGTTTAGTTTAATAAAAATTTATTAACATTAAATAAATGAATTGTTTTTCACAAGTAATATTAAACCCCTAACAAAAAAATATTTAAAATTAATATCTAAAATAATAACGATAGAACTCAATGAAAATATATACCATTAGCCAACTCGTATAAAATTTGAGCCTCATATAAACTATTTTTTTCGTTGAAATTGTATTATGATCATATTATATTCGCAAATTTCAAATTTTTTTTAGCTTCACCTAGAACGAGAAATTCTAGCTGGCCCGTCCCATGGGACGGACCCTCCCAGGCACGTGCCTTTGGGAGGGTGTCTCGCACGTGGAGGAGGAGAAACCACTGTTAGCAAAAAAAATTTGTTCTTCAGTCTGAAGCAATTCTTCACTTCAGTCTGCTTCATCGACTCCTTAGCAAAAATTTCAGTTCTTCATCGACTCCTCCTCGCCTCCTCGACTCCTCATCGACTCCTCATCTACTCCTCATCGAATCCTCGACTCCTCCTCCTCGACCGCTCGACTGCTCCTCCTCGACTCCTCGACTGCTCCTCCTCCTCGCGTCTGCTCCTGCTGCTCCTCCTCCTCGCACTGCTCCTCCTCCTTCTTCTGGTATGTAATTTCAAACTCTTTTTGTTTAACTTGAAAATTAGGGCTAATTTTTTGTGAGAGTTGTCTTTATTTTTGTCAGGAAATAAATGTAAACAAGTCTAATGGGAGTTGTAATTTCCTGAATTACTGCTCTATATCTGTTCTTGTTGTAATTAATGGTAGGCTAGTCAAACAAAAGTGTGTATTCTTCTGATAAATTGGGGTCATGGGAAGTATATATTGAATTGGGGTCAGCTCATTTTTGGCTGGGTTGTTGCTTTATGAGGCTTTCTCAACATCCTTTTTTCGTTCTGCCAGTCAATAGCTGATATTTTGTGAATGCAGGTAAACAACTATGCACTGACAATGCATTTGAAGCAGGCTCAGAACAAAAAATAAACACCCTCTTAGTGTTCAGTAGTGTATTGAGCATCATGTGATGGGGAGTTTAACTTTTGATTGGTTTTGTGAATGCAGGTAAACAACTATGCACTGACAATGCATTTGAAGCAGGCTCAGCAGAGCAGCTCAATGCCTGGGCGATTCCATCCTGACATCTTCTAATGATGATATCATAGTGATGAAAATTATATGGGGAAAGGGCAGGGCCTTGAATAACATGGAAGGGGGAGAAAGCCTTGGAAATTATGTTACCTTTCTAGGTCGATATAGCATTCTTTGTAAATAATTGCCTGATTGAGATTGTTGCTTAATAATTGTCTTCATTGCGCCTCCTCCTTCTTCTTTGAAGCCTGGTGGAGTGAGTGAGTGAGTGAGCAGAAGAAAAAACCCATTTCAGTGTGGAAGATTTATTTCAGTGAGTGAGTTTGTAAATTTGATCAAGTGTTTTGAGTTTGAGATGGAGTTTGTAAATTCAGTGAACAGTGATCAGTGTTTTGAGCTTTTGAGTTTGTAAATCTGATTAAGTGATCAGGTTCTAAATTTGGAATGGTTCGTCACTTATTAGCATGTATGCCAAGTGTGGGAATGAAAAGTGTGGACATTTGGAATGGGATTATCTCTGGCTTAGCTTCAAATGGTCAGAGCTTGAAAGCAATCCAGCTCTTCTCCACGATGGACTCTGCAGGGATTCGGCCTGATGCAATAACTTTTGACCTCTTTGGCCATGCAGGTTTGTGTTATCAACTGATCTTCTTTATTCTTGTTTCTGCAGGATTGGAGTTCCAAGCAATGCACTATCAGCACCAATGTCAGAGTTGGATGAATTTCAAGATGTTGTGGAACCTGGCAAGACTCATTCAAAGCAAAAACAATCAAGATAATTGGAAAATCAAGGAAGACTGATTCTGAAAGGTTGATGCTTTGTATTGAATGATTCTGTAAAGATTACAATGGAAAGATTGAATGTACAACAATGTATTTCAGTAATGAATGATATTCTGTTACAAACTGAGGCCTCTATTTATATCAGTTCCTAATGCCTTTATTTCTCCATAAAGCACAATATAGCACCACAACAGACTTCCAGACCATAAAGCACAAAACTGCTATTTTCAACTACCCAAGTGATAGGAACCGACAGTCATATTTTGACTTAGAGGTTGCATGATCTGCATCATATGATTGAAGTTTTACAGCAACCAGTCTAGCTTGAAGATTCACTACTTCTATGGATGGCAAAGAGCACTAGAGTTTGTGTATGCAAAGAAGATTTAAAGCACTAGTATAAAGATGATATCTATAATTGTTGATGCCTTACAGTGAAAGCACATATGTGAAAGTCTTTTCTTCATTGTATTGGTCAGTACAAATCTGAATTAAGCAACAATCTCAATCAGGCAATTATTTACAAAGAATACTATAACTACCTAGAAAGGTAACATAATTTCCAAGGCTTTCTCCCCCTTCCATGTTATTCAAGGCCCTGCCCTTTCCCCATATAATTTTCATCACTATGATATCATCATTAGAAGATGTCAGGATGGAATCGCCCAGGCATTGAGCTGCTCTGCTGAGCCTGCTTCAAATGCATTGTCAGTGCATAGTTGTTTACCTGCATTCACAAAACCAATCAAAAGTTAAACTCCCCATCACATGATGCTCAATACACTACTAAACACTAAGAGGGTGTTTATTTTTTGTTCTGAGCCTGCTTCAAATGCATTGTCAGTGCATAGTTGTTTACCTGCATTCACAAAATATCAGCTATTGACTGGCAGAACGAAAAAAGGATGTTGAGAAAGCCTCATAAAGCAACAACCCAGCCAAAAATGAGCTGACCCCAATTCAATATATACTTCCCATGACCCCAATTTATCAGAAGAATACACACTTTTGTTTGACTAGCCTACCATAAATTACAACAAGAACAGATATAGAGCAGTAATTCAGGAAATTACAACTCCCATTAGACTTGTTTACATTTATTTCCTGACAAAAATAAAGACAACTCTCACAAAAAATTAGCCCTAATTTTCAAGTTAAACAAAAAGAGTTTGAAATTACATACCAGAAGAAGGAGGAGGAGCAGTGCGAGGAGGAGGAGGAGCAGGAGCAGGCACGAGGAGGAGGAGGAGCAGGAGCAGGCACGAGGAGGAGGAGGAGCAGGAGCAGACGCGAGGAGGAGGAGCAGTCGAGGAGTCGAGCGGTCGAGGAGGAGGAGTCGAGGATTCGATGGGGAGTAGATGAGGAGTCGATGAGGAGTCGAGGAGGCGAGGAGGAGTCGATGAAGAACTGAAATTTTTGCTAAGGAGTCGATGAAGCAGACTGAAGTGAAGAACTGCTTCAGACTGAAGAACAAATTTTTTTTGCTAACAGTGGTTTTTCCTCCTCCACGTGCGAGACACCCTCCCAAAGGCACGTGCCTGGGAGGGTCCGTCCCATGGGACGGGCTGTGAGGACGGGCCAGCTAGAATTTCTCACCTAGAACTTATCCTAATTATTTTGTGATTCTCAATTCTAGACAACCAGGCTTTATAGCCACTTTTTGGTCAGGTTTTAAGTTTTTTACATTTCTATCCCTTCTATAGATAATGTTTGTGATTGTATTTTAAAGAGAATGGGTAAAGGTGTAAAAATGCTCTAGCCTGGCCAAAAAATGGCTTTAAAGTCTAGTTGCCTAGACAAACTCTTTTGTGATATTAGTTATATATTCTAGTTATTATGCTTGTTTGCTCTTTGCTAAGGTTATCAATAGTGACATTATTTTGGCTTAAAATTGACTACACTTTGATCCAATTTGATATATGCATTGTATTTTTTATAGTTGAATTTTTTTTATTAGTTACTAGCTTCGGTAAAATAAAAAATTGGCTTTAGCATTGATAACTACTATTATCAACTAATAAATATTTTCCATTTCGCCCCCCCTCGAATAAAATCCTGGGTCCGCCCCTGTGTAGAACAGTAAAAGTCATGGCATGTAACTGTGGGAATATAGTACAAAGTATCAAAAAGTATACATGGGAACAATCCTGATTAAATTATGGGGTATATGTTGTCGTCGTTTTTTTTATTTTTTATGAAGGGGTATATGTTGTTTTCTTTCATTATCTACAGCCACAACTTCAAATTTAAAATAGCCTTCTAAAGAAAATTCATAGTAACAATCAAATCTCTATACTCTCAATAAGGGATAAAGAAGAAGTGCATACCTTAACAGACTGCTGGTCATCACGATGCCAAAAGTCACTTTGGCATAATTAAGTTATCAAAAATTCTAAATGGCGAGGAAATGGGTCAGGAAACGGGTGAGGGGTGTGAGTGTTTCCGCTCATCCCCTTCAGATGTGCACATGTGCTCTCGAGATGCACAGCTTCACGAATTTTGAGGGGATGAGTGGTAATATCCACCCCTCGCTCCTTTCCTCGACGGCTAGAAGGGCTCTTAAGTTATATAGTTGTGAGCCTTTTAGAGAACGAGGGTAAGGAGCGATGGGTCCCCATATCACTCGAGATGCACGACATTGCTTATCTCGAGGGGATGAGTGCCCATCCATCGCTCCCTCTAAGGGCTCATAGTTGTTATATAGTTTATCAAAAGCTTGAACCACTTCAATCTTTTTGCTTCTAATATCATAAGAAATCAAGTCTTGCAATCCTGAATTTGGCACATTAAGTCCTTGTATTTGTGTATGATTTCACATTTGTTGGGCTTTGCGATAAGTTTTTCTATGCTGTTATGGCACTGGTTACCTAAATTTAGCTCATACTCCTTTAGTCCTTTATCACATGTCATGGTGGTGGTTCAAACGATGATAACAATAGTCCTTCAACATCCATACTTGTAATTCATTCACATATCCATTTGCATCGTAGTTACTACAATTCATAAATTGTGATATCTTTGTGTGGGCAAATTTGAGGGGGAAGGTGCGGAAGAAGCTTTAGAGTCTATGAATTCCAAGAGAATTGACAAATTACAAAGGGAAAAGTATAATCTCACATTGTCTAGGTGACAAAGGGTGATACACTATATGTGTGAGTTTAGATCTATAAAATACTATGCATTTTAAAGTTGCGCGGACCTCAGCCCTCAGCCCCAAAGCGGACAAGATCCCATGGATTCGAGCAAACCAGAGAGGATGCGGGAGAAACCCAAGAAGAACCCATGGATGCCAAGAGCTTTGGCAACCCTAATTCAAGGGGTTGTAATGTCTAATTCAGTATCGATGTAATTTACTAGCAAAGAGATTAAATTTTCAAAGGTGTCTGTGGCTGCACAGCCGTAGCATTTCATTGGAGGACATAATTCTAATGTTTCAAGACCAGAAGCCCCAACAAATGATCTTCAGTAGGAGACTGAATGGGTTCTATTCATTGAAGAGGCAGAGTAGATAATCCATTTCGAAATATGGGATTTTGGGTTTCCGGGGTTGAGATTCAATGAGAATTTTTCAAAGACTGAACATCTAATATGGGAAACAAAAATAAATAAATAAATAAAAGCAAGAAACATTCCCATATAATCACCAGGTTTTCCCATCTTCAGAAATGAATTGAGAAGTTCTTTCTCATGGAATCTTAAGACAAATGAATTCACATGGAGATGAGAAGGCAAGCAGAAATGGCATCTAACATTATAAAGAATGAGATTGGTAGTGTTTTTTTAGGGTTAATGGCAACGCATGATTATGTCTCGAAGAAACGGAGCTCAACCATGGCTTCTCGCTTTTTGGTGGAATACCAAGCAACAGCCTTGGCTGAACCAAGAACCTTCAATGCATATTCCAGAGCATATATTGTCTCATTAACTTGGGGCCTCCAGTCTCCACTTTCCAAGTTGAATGCAAGTCTTGAATCGACTCTGAAGCTGAATTCTCCAACTATCTGAATCAAATGAACCAAGTATTAGCGAGAAAAAAAAAGTTTTTACGTAGCCAAAATATAATTCACAAGCCCTAACCAAGCAAATTTCACCGATGACAATAGAGATGCTACAAGTATACTATATGCTATATATGTTCTGGACACACATCTAATAGATTAAGGGTTATAAATTGAAAGGAAGTAAATTAAAGTTCTGAGCCGATAAAGTTCTCACTCTCAAGCCCACTGCCAGAGTACAGTTTGAACATGTTGAGAGACTTAAATCAGAACCAGAACCAAGCAATTTTCAGTTGGGTTCACCTACAGTCCAATCCAATCTCAGCACAGTATCAGGTGAAAATTTCATCAGTTTTTTTTTTTTTTTTTTTTTTTTTTTTTTTTTGTAAATGATGATTATCTATTCGTCTTCCAAATAGTATCAGAATCTCTGATTCTCAGCATGTTGATCCAAATAGTATCAGTTTTCTTCTTTTAAATTTTCAAGCCACTTTCCTTGGGAATATTAACATGAACTAAGACTCTTTAAGGAACAGTGACAAAGATAATCATCTTACTTGTTGCTGGAGTGAAAGGGTGATATCTGGGCAAACTGCCTGGACTGCTTGTGCATGAGGTGGTCGTGAGTTATATATTTCTTCTGCTAGACGAGCAGCTCCAGTAAGAAGCTTTGATCCAGAAGGAAAATCAAGGCGTGCATGTACTCGGGTAAGATCCAAGAAGAGCCTTTGGAAATTCCCATGTTGAGCAGTACAAGTAGCTGACGCAAATAAATCAGCAAGAAATGCATATTTGTCCCCCGGGCCACAATACTTGATGCCACTGAGGCATTCATCTTCCCTTTGAGCTCTAACTGAATTTTTTCCAATAGCTGCAGTCGCCACAGCCCCTGTAGCATAGAACAAAAGTATCTAAAGTGAGAAGAAAAGTAGTAAAGATCAATAAGAAAATGGGGAAAACGTTATTCTATACAGAGTTTGTGATGACTAAGGGTTGCTTTGGGCATTTTCAAGCATAAGGAAGTAGGAAAACATCGTGGTTGCCTATTCTTTATGCCATGATTTGGGGTATTTGGCTTGAAATATACAATCAAATCATCAGGTTTCATAACTGCAAGGGACCAGTTGATTGTGACAGGAATGGGCAATGGTTTTGGTGACTGCATTAGACACAATGGCTAATGGGGTTCACTTCGAGTACTTTCTAATCAATTGGAAGTGTTTAGTAACATTAGGCAGTCCAGTGATATAGACCTGACTTATGTGTGTATTATATACATTTATGTTTGGGGGAATCCAAACAGTCTTTACAACTATGAACTAAAAATGAAAACATAAGATATACCAGTTGCACTCATTTGAGCTTACCTATAATACCGGAGGCTGAAATGTGAGGATCTGAGAGGAATATGTCAAATGGTTGGACCATTTTCAACTTGCCTGCTTTGCTTCTCCAAATGTCAATGTTCTTTTTTAAAGAAAACGCAGATTTCATCGACAACCCAGGAAGAAGAGTTTGAGGTGTCTGAACAGACTGATCACCGTCAAACTGCTTTGGATCCCCAGCATTGTTTTGTATGCATAAATGGAAACTTGACCCAGAATCTGCCGCAACAGATGCGACATCCATCTCCATCAACAATGGCACATCCCAGTAAGTACCAGACTTGTCGACAAAAAGCCCAGGCCACACTGCCTCCATTGTCAAATTGTGTCGCGGAAACTGTATGCATGTATAAAAAATAAAAATAAAAAAGACATTGGCATAAATTTGGTAATTCATCATAAGCATTAAGTGCACTAACATACTTCAAAAAGCAGTTACATGACATAATGCATAAATTTGACAGGCAAATCACAAAAATGAGAATACTAAGATAAAAAAACACAACACAACATTAGATTACAATATGAAAAATAAAACATGCAAAAATGCCAAGACATTTAATCCACAAGAAAATTTGCACTTCATGCCCCTAACATCAAAGGAAACTTCCACTTGCCTTGTGATGGAAAACTGCTTTCTTTCGGGTTGTGTTCATTTCACCATCGATTTCTGAGCTCAAAAGTAGTGTATCATCAGGTGTGAAAAAGAACTCTGAGCAAATACCAAGAGCGTACAAGGACTTGTCAGAAAGGTGTTTTCCAATGTTCTTAAGCCATGAGGATTCTGCTGGGTGTCTCAATCCACTCTCCTTGATAGAAGACACTAAGTTCTGTACATTGACCTGGCCTATCAGAGTAGCAAACCTGCATAGCTTTAAACCAAAATTATCAGTTAAAATTACTGCAAATATAATTAGGACTCGTACCTTGCAATATGCCTAGGTCAATATCCATCACAAAATATTAAAATTTCATGGTAGCATACAACAAAGTTTTCACACCCACTATCAACCTGAGATAAGCCCCGGTGCAGAATATGCAGGGTGCTGTCATGCAAGTACCATGCACGTTTTGGCCCCACATAAGACTATCATGAACCTTATTTTGCTCTCAGTAGTACCTGCATAGCTATTAAGAGTTCTTGGCTAGCAAATTAATGTTTAGTTGTACAAAGTTACAAGCAGGTGAGAAACCACTCACATCAGCTAAATATTAATTTGGAATGCTTCCTTACATTTTTGAGATTAAATTTTTGGACAATTTTACAGTTTGTTCTTGAAACTTTGGTTTATCAATAAAGTTATTTAATTTTTTTATTAATAGGTTTTCATCTGCATTGTGCTTCCTAGTAGAGTCTACAACAACCTTATTTTAGCTGCTAATTCAACTGACAATGCACTTTAAATGCATGATACCAAATATTGATCCGATACATATGTTGCCTGGCAGGATGCAGAATTAAGGATCTGAAATAACCTATGATCTTGACAAAGGAACCTATTAAGGTGTGCCGGCTACCAACATCACCATTTTTTAGAAAAGCTTATATTACCCTAGCACGCATAAACAAATCCAGTTTAATGAGTCCTACACAAGAGACTTCATGTCCAAGTTTACCCCATTGTATTACAGTTGCTGAAGAAATCAAACTAAATTTGGTTCATGACATCATGGATACTACTAGAACTATGTTATCACGGCTACCATGATCTCACCACCCTGCATCTTAGCCAACTATTATGTAAGTGTTACATGAATTACTGAACTGTTAATTACGCTTAACCTTCCAACTACACTAACTCAAAACTCAAAGGTCAATCAATTATTAACCATGAACATAATTTGGGATTTCCATTGTCCATAATAAAAAGTTGAATCGACAGTTGACAAAGAAAAACACAAGATAAATTTTAGCCTTAGAAATTTATTTTTGTTGCTATACTATATAATGTAGCAAAATGATTAATACAAATTTGCAGAAAGCTGATAAAAGTAGTATTTGACAAGGCATCAACTCCATATGAATCTTGAAATAACATCGTTCGGAAGCATGCCACGGCAACTAAACCAAACAATTCTATTGAGAATTCAAACAATTAGGTGAAAAATAAAAATGTGGGTTGTCGAATATCAAAAACTCACCAGTCCTCCGTAAATGGGAGTGTGAGAACACGCTGAAGAGCAAACCCCTTCCCTCCATTAGCAAGGTCTCCAGCATAGCAAGGGACAAATGGCATTGCCATGAACCTCTGCATGAAATCGATTTGCTTCGGCCTCGAAAGCTTCGTTCCTCTCGACAAACCCAATGGTAGTGGATCCCCAGGGACTGATCTTGCAAGCCCATCGATTGTAACTGGTGTCGACATGTCAAGATCCCAAAACCCACCGTCCATTGCCCATCTCAACTTCTTCATTCTCTTATGTTTCACAAAATTCGACCGAATAAAATACTCCCCTTTGTGTGTTTTCAAGGTTTGAACTCTAAAGTAGACAACTTTACATGTTCTTGACCCCCAATTTGCCCAATTTTTAAAACCCTAATTTTGCAAAGGTTTATCTTGAGTTGAGTGTAGATGAAATGGAAATCGTTTGGAGGGAAGAGTGAAAGAAAAGAGTGAGAAAAGGAAGAAATAGAACTGTTGTTTACTGTCACCACCATTTTCTTTCTTAGCACCCCTAAGGTTTACTCTAAATATATAAGAGAGAGAAACCCTAGATCTAGAAATGAAGGGGAGACTTACCTTCGGTTGAACTTTTCAGTTGGGGAGAGCTTTTCTTCGAGATTGAGCTTTTCGGCGAGGGAAGGGACGACGAAGCTTCTTCTCTTCGCCTTCTTCGGTCGGTTGACACGATGATGGGGAGAGGGTGGCGAGGTCTGTCGAGTTCTCTTATCTGCTTCAACCCACTTTCTCTTCTCTGCTTTGTTCCCTCCCTCTTATTTTCCCCAAATTTCAATTTCCCTCTCTTTTTTTTTTTTTTTTTTTTTTTACTCATGCACGTGCGAGGGAGGCTCCCTCGCCCAAAACCTCGCCCAAACCCTCGACATTTAGAATTACTCTTGTTGTTTTCAAGAAGTGAAATTCTAGAGAGCGAGGCCGCCCACCCTTCTCGGGATGTGCACCCTTGCTCATCTCGAGGAGGGTGGCGGTGGGGGGTCTCTCTCGCTCTCACTCTCTCGCTTTCAATGGGTTGAGAAAACATGTAGGATAACTGTTGAGCTGTCATGCCATTGAGAACAAAGTCTGTCTTGTTCACAAGTAGAATTTGTAGTAGACACAAAGTCTTGATCGCGAAATCAAGGTTTATCCTCACTAACATGATCTATCAAAGACTTATCCTTGCTAACAATCTATAATTCTATTGATCTATTTCATCGAATGTTGATTGTTCAACATCGTATTGAAGTAAAGAAAATCAAAAGAAGAATAATGACTTGTAGTGACGCAAATTAAAAAAATATATAATAACTGACTAAGTTATGACTTGGTGTTTGCGAGAAGAATTATAATGCTCGCGTGATAAAAAGCTGATGGTAATATATGCTCCTCCAAAAAATGTCATTTCCAGTAGTGATGCATGTATTATAATGGAGAAGAAAATTTGATCCAGACCACCAAGAAAGAAAAGACATGTTAGTCAAATGTGTTTACCCCTAATTAACTCACTAAAAACCAACCTAATTGGGCTATTTACACCTAGTGTTTCTTTCTTGAGTGCTTGAACCCCCACCAATAACTCTCAACATTTATCCTCATCTTATCTCAATTAAATTATTTATCTTCTAAGTTCTTCCCTTTGATGATTAAATGTCACTAGCCATAGTGCATAAATCTACCCTATACATATATTTATTTTTTAAATCCAATTGAAATTTTAACTCTAGACGCAACACCTAAAAATGTAGCTTATTAGCAATACCGAAACTCCAAATGGAACCATGTAAAATAACTTTTATATCCATTACATCACTATATGATTATTTAACTATAATTCATATATGAGCTTTCACTAAACTAACTGTTGATCATTTGATCCACATCCACATGTATAGTTTTCAATAGTAACAACGCTTACTTGAGAACAGTGGTTGATCCTGACAGTTTAATCGCCTTAAGAAGAGTTAAAATACACCATTGTTATCAGAAGATTCAAAACTGACCATCTACGCATTCAATAAACATGTTATCATAGTTTTGAGAATGTGGTGTGTCACGGGCTTTCTTTTTCACAAGTACTCTTGCCAACCTCACTTTGCTAGGCAAGAAGATAGTTGTGACAGGTGGCAAATGTAGACAGTTTAATTGCCTTGGAAGAGTTAAAACACACCAATTAGAACATTACAAAACTGACCATCCAAGCTTTTGCAGTGGTGAATCCTCCAAGTCAAATGTTATAGCATGTTGATAAGCAAAGTATTTCAAAGCTCATACTGTACACAGAGGCCCCATATGGCATCTCATCCTACAGGAGAAAGTTACAAAACAGATTAATATATATACAAGCATCTATGTTGGGTAGATAATGCAAATCACACCAATTAGAACATATAGTCTGAACATTCTATTAGAAATACAAAACTGACCATCCAAGTTTTTGCAGTGGTGAATCCTCCAAGTCAAAAGTTATAGCATGTTGATAAGCAAAGTATTTCAAAGCTCATACTGTACACAGAGGCCCCATATGGCATCTCATCCTACAGGAGAAAGTTACAAAACAGATTAATATATATACAAGCATCTATGTTGGGTAGATAATGCAAATCATACCAAGTTTTCCACCATGAATTTCTCAGTAATCAGAACATCTCGAACTATTATCAAGCCATCTGAGACTACGCCCTCTGGCACACTTGATCTGTCTGTGATTGATAAGTTGCAGGTGCTCAGAATCAATGTGAGGACGTTGCATGTGTTTAGGTATGGTGTTGATGCTGCAAAAGTGATAAAGGAAGCCTTGTCCAAGGCACTGGTGCCTTACTATCCTCTTGCAGGAAGACTTAAAGAGGGAAACCATGGTGAGCTTCAGATTGATTGTACTGGAGAAGGTGTGTGGTTTGTTGAGGCTCATGCGAATTGTAACCTTGACGTTGTTAATTATTTCGATAATGTTCACATGATTCCACAACATGATCTTCTTCCAGATCTTCCACCGCAGGAACTTGCTATGGATCCCTTAGTACTAATGCAGGTATTGCATGCGACTTGTATATGTAAACTTCTAGTGTTGGAAACATGAACTAAATACTACCAATGGATTTGAAACATTGAATTGCCAGCCTTAACATGTGATTTTTTCATTCATAGGTAACTCGATTCACATGTGAAGGGTTTGTGATCGGGCTTGTATTCTGCCACAGCATATGTGATGGCCTTGGATCTGCACAATTCTTAAACGCTGTTGGTGAGTTTGCTAGAGGCCTTTTGCATCCTACAATTGCACCAGCGTGGAATAGAGAAGTATTGCCTACTCCTGCACGACTGGCAAGTGCGTTAACAAATCCAGAAGTTCCATCTCTACCACCACCCATTCCCGACAATGAACTGGAGCATATCTCTATTGACATATCTATTGTTCGAATCAACCAGCTAAAGAATGAATTCTTTGAATTGACTGGAAAATATTGTTCCACTTTTGATGTTGTTGTTGCAAGTATTTGGAGCTGTCGAACTAGAGCTATTAACTTGGACAATGACACCAATGTCATGTTAGTTTTCTCTGCTAATACTCGTCAGTTCATGGATCCACCATTGCCTGAAGGTTTCTATGGAAACTGCTTCTTCCCAGTGACGGTCACAATCTCAAGTGGGTGGCTTGTTAAGGCATCTACTGCTGAGATAGTAAGACTTATTAAAGATGCAAAGGCAAGGCTTTCAGTTGAGTTCAACAAGTGGATAAAAGGCGATCAACTGGAGGATGGGGATAATCCATTCAATCCACCACTTACCTACACCACATTGCTCGTATCTGAATGGGGCCGTTTGGGATTCAACCAGATCGACTACGGATGGGGTAATCCAGTCCATGTTGTGCCACTTCAATGCTCTGGTGCTAGTATTGTCCCCGTTGGAATTGTAGGGTTGCCACCTACACCAATGAAGGGTATCCGTTTGATGACATGGTGTGTATCAGGTATGCACAAACCATCCTTGCTTGAGCAGATGATGAACCTAATCTGACTTGACTACCTATGCTTGTCTTTTCGAAAGTTTTTAGCATGCGCAAGAAAGATGCTTTGTGTGAAGAAAAATAAAGAAAAGAGCATGTAATATATGAAGCAATAAAGATCTTGTATTTCCATAACAATGAGTCTCCATCTGCCGTCTCTGCACAGATAAAATCTAGGTTTTATATGGATAATGACCAAAGTATAGTTTAAACACTCAAAGTAGAATATTTGAGTCAGAAGATGAGCAACACGAAACCGCCATATGGTACTTTCAAAGCTTTGATGCTTCCCATAAACAATAGAAGCATAATATTTTTTATATACACTCTGAAAAGATTATTTGAGTCAGAATATGAACAAAAGCGACAGTACAATGCCTCAAAGCTTGATGCTTCGCATAAACAATAGAAGTGATACATCAAACCAAAAATGCACAAGATCATTTTATCCCATACCAAAACACTAAGAAGTTCCATGTAATGGTGTGAAACAGGAACAGCAACAAATGGAGACTTCGCATACATTCAATTAGACAGGAGAAGTCATGTTGAAGACAGACGATTACAACACCCGCCAATTGCAGCTTATACCCCTTGCATGTATTTCCTGCACAAACATGGCTACTACTGTAGTCTTCATTATAAGCAACATATCTTCTACATAACTTGCAGAGGATAGAAGAGACTCGCTCAATTTGTTTATTGCAATCAATTAGGATACGGATGACATGTATCATGTGCAAGCGTCTGGAAAAGGAACAGATATACGTAAATTAGCAAACGTATAAGGGTACTGCATATTGGAAAAACAAAAAACAAATGGTGAAAGAAATAAGACTAAGCAACACACCTGTTCCTGTGAGCGGAAATACATAAATGGTGTATACTGTAAGAAATTTGAAACTCGGGATGTATATATATCAGCATATCTACAATTAAGAGAAGTTAAAGATGATGATTAGATATTAACACATCAAAGGTGTACACATATCTACAGGAAGGTATAAACATGACCAAATTTCAAAATTTTGTAAGCTTAAATGCCCTTATACTCGGCACTCCTAAAGATATAAAATCTCTTAATGAGATAATAATTGTACCACCGAAGTAGAATGTGACAAAATAGTATTATATGGAAACTGGAAATAGGGGCTTTTTCTCATAAGTGGTGCAGAACATGAGAAACGGGATGCTTCCAAATATTCTCTTTTCACATTTACGGATACAGTAACTCTTCATTTATTTATAACAATTTAAACATAAACGAAATAATTAATCAAAGAATGTAAACAATACTTACTTCTCAATTTGTCTAGTTAAGTGACTTTTATCCCACAGACCTGCTCGAGATAGATAACCCCACCTGATACAAAGGATTTCTAAGTGTTAAATTTTGCTTCACAATTCTTTTCCTATTACTTTAGAAACCAACTCAACTCTAAAAGAATAGCTTTATTCGACAATTAAACAAGTTCTTCCAGAACATAAATGGTAGAATCTCATAAGCCAACAAACATTCGACACTTGGGCAGTGACGGAGACATGTTTTTGTTGAAGGGGGCAGAGTGATGAATCATATTTAATTAATGATAATATAATAATTAATTACTTTAACATAATTTTTTTGATTTGAACAATACATAAATAACTACACAAAACACCAATTGCTAAACAAAACTCTATCTAATCTATGGGAGAAGAAAATGGATCCAACAAGCTACTTTGTAGGAGTGCAAAAGGTAAATATATGGGAGACAAATCAAATTGGTATATAAAGTTAAGGGGCAAAAATTAATTTCAAATGTAAAATTATATGTTTACAAAAAAAAATTGAGTTATTTGTGATTTGTCCTCTATGTTAATTATAAGTCAACCTCTAACATTAATCACTATTGCAGTCTCCCCCATTACTAGCAATCAACATTGACTGTCAAAAGGCTCATGTTGATAACCAAAATGTCCTTCAAACAACAACCCACAGATGAACCTTGAGATACAAAATGTATCTTGAGGAAAAATTAATGGGTTGAATTTTTCATGTATCTCCAGAAAAATCCTATGAATAAAATAAAAAACTAGACCTCGATATACGAATTCATCTCGAGAAAATACAAAAAATTCTTCTTCCTCAAAGCAAACAAGAAAGTTCGGGGTTGCTGGTGGTTGGTGGCGATGATAGGAAAGGGAAATAAATCAAGCAGAGAGGGAGGGAAAGGAAGAGAGGGGAGGAGGTGGGGCAGTTGTTGATCTTGTAGTAAACAGAGAAAGGGGCGGGGCGGAGTGGGGTCGTCAGCATCATAGAGAACAGAGGGATGGAGGAAGGGGTGGGGCGGGATGGCATCGCAAGGTGGGTAAATCACAAATAACCTAAAAAAAATTCAAAAGTCAGTGGAGGAACTTGCCCTCACGTAGATCCGTGCCTGCACTTGGGCTGAAATATTATGGAAATGGCTAGCCCAGATTACAAGTCACTCAGCTGACCATATCATAATGAAAGAAAAGCCTTCAATATTGAGGCTATGAGATGGTTCCAGTTGCAATTAACAAATCAAACAAAACTGAGTGTTCCAACGTCTCACCTTTTGCTAAAGAGCTCACCGTCTGCTTCTAACATGGGACCAATTTTCTCATCCAACCTTTGCATGACAATAAGCAATTTTTGCATGCTTTCCACCAGCTCTTTATCATCCATATTAGTTGCGGCCAGAGTCTGAACAGAAATAACTTTAAATTAACAAACAAATCAGAAAAAAATAGATTAGCGTAAAGAGGTAGAAATTCACAATGGTGTGAACCTTCATGTGTTACCTGAGCAGGGTGTTCTTTAGTTCGTCGTTGCAGTGCTAGGCGTAGTTGGTTAAAAAGATCACCAACAACTTCCTTTTGATTTATTAGTTCTATCAAAGCTGCTCTTTGATTCCGACCACAAATCAGGGCAGTATACTGCAGTTTCGCAGACATAAGTTATCATCCAATAAACGAGAAGTTTCGGGGGAAAAAAAAGTACTAACAAAACTAGAAACAGATATCATCCATATTTATTCTGATCAGAGACTCAAAATTTGTCTCTCAGTTTCATCAGCATACTTTGTGGGCTTACAGTTACTTTGTTAACGTGCATAGGACATTACCCGCTTGGTTAAAACACACAAACCATAACTTGAGATCAGACATACAATGAGAATTTGGCGCAACTTTGCGTTTGCCTACTCTTTTTCTATCACTCTACCAAATGATTAAAAAGAGAGAACAGAAGAAGACGTTCCTTCCACATGGGCCAACTTATGTGGGATGAAAATTTTACATCATGTACTAACCTCATCTTCCAGTTCACGACAAATTAGTGCTGTCCTCCACCTCAGATGAAGTTTTGACACACTAACATCTGTGTAAATATGGTCACCAACATATAAGATTTCATCACCTTGGACCTTCAGGGAACTCTCTACCATCTGAGCACTTCCACCAGAATACAACCCCCCTGCAGAAGAACAGGGTAGAATGGAAAGATAAGCTCATTGAGAAAGAAAGACAACAGCATTGATGTTCCATCTGAACGTAACAGTTTCGTCTCCAAAAACTGAACATTTATTTGCAGTCCTCGCATTAAATTTTTTAGTACAAACTTTTCCGCAGAAAAAATAAATAAATTAAAGGACAAAAACAAGGGCACACCCCTTGCTCAAATTCATAAGTAACATAAGGCAGGCTGATTTGGCAAAATAAATAGTCCATGACGGTGAGTAATGGAAAATCACCTGGTTTAGTCTTAAAGCATGGACGCATCAGACCCTCACTCGTTACAATTTCATAGATAGGATGTGACATCTGGAAGAATTCTGGTTTTTTTGCTGCGACAATAACCTACACATGAACAAACGGGTTAGAACTCAAAATTATAACTTTTTACAAGTTCAATATTTTCAAAACGTAGAAACAACGTAACAATTTCAAAAAGATCTCGCCAGCTCATATCATTGGGAAGGTATTGATCAAAGGCATGCTGCATCAATTTCTCCGTATAGTGGTAATCTGAGTTGGTAATAAGTAGCAAGCGCTTACCAGCCTGTGGAAAAATATCAAAATGAGAAAAGGAGATAATTGAACACTTGATATAATAAGAAATGAGGATGGTTAATTACCTCCTTTTGATCTAAAAGTGCCAAAGGAAGATATGGATCAGGCTCTACAAAACGTTCAGGATTAGTCATTATCTCACTCTGCACAGATTCCACAGGTCAAAACAGGTTCATGATTTGCACGACCAAATACTAAAAATTAAGTGCACATTGTTAAGCGTTTTACCTTAAGTTGACCTTCGACATGTGCTCTGAAAAGGGCCTTCCCCACTGCCTGAAATCATGGCAATGCTTAATATATTATATAGTTGAAACCACCGCAATGTGAAGATTGCTTGGTAATTACCTTGTAAAGCGCTTTATAATCAAGTGGTCCAAGTTCAGCTGGAATCGCTCCCTCATCCAATAGGTCAACCATCTGGATGAAATTTGGATGATGTCAAACATGGGGGGAAAGAATAACGCAAGTGCGAGTCTTGTAAAATACTAGCTACAAAATGTCGTTGGTAAACTTGAAGGGATATGTAAAAGATATGTGCGCAACAAACAAAAAGGCACGATGTGTTGAAAGTACCAAAACCTGAAGAATGTTTTCTGCCCAAAACTATTGGTTTTCATAAAATTAATCATAACTGATTGGGGTAGAGAGAATGGCATACAACAGATGTCCATGGAAGAAAGATCTACACATGTTCAATATTACATTTTCCAAAATTATCCATCAGAAAGATAACAACAGACATTCTCCAGGTTGACTACTATGCTAAGCAATCTCACAGAAAGAAGAAAATGGAAGGTACTAAAGTATGTGAACAATCTGAATCGAATATGTTTCCTACAAAAGTTTCCCTTCTAAAGAGTACAAAGAACATAGACAAAGATCGCAGAAAAAAAAAATGAAAATCTTAAATAAATATTAAAAAAATAAAAAGATTTCCTATAACCATTTACCGAACTTTCTGAAGAGAAGATTGAGATTATACAATACAAAAGAAATATCGATAAAATTTCCTATAACCAGTACTCCAGGCTGGAAATTAAAGAACCTGCATAAAGGCAACTGCTTCTGAAACAGAGAAAACTGTATTGAGGAACTCCCATCGATTCTCCTTCCGCAGATCCACCAGTTCCCTCCCATATATTGCACTGCAACAAACCAACATTCAATAAACGCAAGAATGAAAATTACTTCCAAGTCGGACACATATCTAGCATCGGAAGTTCCTTGGGATCACAAGGTACAATATATTAATGGTATGTGGCTCCACCACATCTGTCCCGATGATCCATTGTGCTTTTAAGACTTTATCCATATAAATCTGAGCAAATTAGTTATGTCAAACAACTTCTTAAATCTGCAAAATGATGCTCATAAAATCAAGCCCTACCTTACAGCTCGAGTAGAGAGCATGTTGGTTCCATGCATAGCCCTTTTCACATAACCAAATCGATCAGCTTTAACCATGTTGCCTTTTTCTTTGTCTATGACAAGGCCTCTTATTACCTAAAGAAACCAGTGGTACAGACAGACAACAAAACACATGTTCAAAAAATGAGCTCTTTTACATCCATATGCAGTACAAAAACCATAACCTCTTCAAAATGCATATAAAGATAGAAACTTTACCAAGTTAGGGTCAAATTTGAGTCCATCAACTGGAAAACCCATGCCCTTCAGATTTTCCATACAATAATCATATGCCCGTCCTTCCCAAGCCTGTAAGAATGCAAGCATAATCTTACAAATGCTAGATACCATGTCTAATGAGCTAACACTAACTTGGTATTTTTTGTACTATGGAGAGTTGTTTCAAATTATGGGCTTCCAATACAACAATATCTATTTTTTTTTTTTTTTTTTTTTTTTTTTTTTAAAATTGGGATGGTGACCCATTTTATTCATTTAAAAATCAACGCCCGAAGGCTACATGACTGACCCTATAGGGTTAACTAAAAGGCCGAAACAAAATCTCATAAAAGATAGGATTCACCAAAACAAACCTAGACAAAGAACTCAGTCTTTGTACCTATTGTTCGCTTTCCTAGTTCTATTGGATTTTCGGGGATAACTGCTGATAACTTTGGTGTAACGCCTCATCTTTTCGTCTGACATAGCTCCTAAATCCAAATCACTTTTTGCTGCCTGTGGACCTAGCTCAGATTCCGAGTTGACTTCATCACTATCCTTGCTATTCATTTCGAGTGTATCGATTTTCGGCAGACGAAGTTGCCCATTTTCTTTGAGGAGAGATATAGCCTTATTCAAGTTGTCGCTGATTCGTTGATAATCCGGGGAATTTTTGATACCGTATTTGTCAAAACGTCTCTTGAACCCGATCACAGCCTGAAGATCATCATTGTTCTCTGGGGTGAGACAGAGCGCTGCCATGGAGCCAGGAGCCGGGTTGAGGCAAGCCGCATCCTCGGCCTTGGTGCGGGGCGAGGCCATGGCCTCTGTCTTGGTGTTTGCATCCCTCGGCCTCCCTGAATCGGCATGCATCACTGTATCGCTCGCCGTGTCTCGCGGCGCTGCCACAAGAATATGCTTAGCAAGGTGATTGCTAGTGTCTCCTGAGTCGACAATATCCTCCTGTAACAACGACTGTGCTTGTGGACCAATCACATTCTCAATCTCCGAAACTGTATACCCCGCCTCCAAGAGGCAATCCTCTGTAGTTTCTGGTACAACCGCGGCACTGTCAAGACCCATTGCCGTACACACTAGCAGCTTATCCTCTTGAGCACCCTCATTTTCATCGATATTCTCGATAAGTGACTCGAATTTGTTTGACAACACCACCGTTGCCGGAGCGGTGGCCACTGGCATCTTATCCCCAATTTCCTCGTTAATCTCCGCACCCGTGTCATTTTTTACACCACTCGTACCCACTTCTTGGATGGGTAATTTTTCTTTTTGGGTAACTGGTATGAATTGTTGCTTGACAGTATTGGTTTCGACTTTTTGGGTGACTGCCTTCGCTGTTTGACCTAGGTCAGAAGCTTTTCCATCGCCCTTTAGGCCCAACTTTTTCTACAAAAATCCTCCTGATGCCCTATCAAGTAGCAAAAATCACAGTATTTGAAGCCTGGATATTCTATCTTCTGCCAGAAGCCCCTATTATTAGCTCTGTCAATCCAAACTCTAGTTGGTAATTTCTCTGCCAAAGTCATCTCCACGCAAACACGGGCAAAACCCGGGCGCGATAGGCATCGAGTATGATCATCCATCCGCAAGAAACCACCAAAAGAATTCACAATTGCTTTTAAAATAGGGGGATGAAAAAAATGCAAAGGTAAGTTAGGAAGCTCTACCCACAATGGCACCGATATCGGGTCCTCCTTCAAACTGAAACCATCATGCCAACGGAATGCTTTGAACTGAACTCCACGAATCAAAAAGGAGTCTCTCGATAGAACTTTCTTGGCTTCCACCTCAGATTGAAGTCGAACTAACACGTGCCGTTGATTCAGTAAACCAAGCGAAAAATCTCCTAGAATGCCCCAAGTTCTGTGAATCGAATCTCGGATATCTTCCAGTGTTGGTCGATAGCTAGAGAACTTCAGAACAATCACATGTTTTTCCATGAATGCTTCGCCACGTACTTCGTCCGTGGCCGTAAGCCCAATTGCTGGCGCTCCCTCTTTGCGAAAACGAGTTCCTTCTACCTGATCCTCCGCAACTTCGTCCACCAAGATTTTACCCAAAATCTGGGCAAAAGAGGGTTTACCCGTTCCCCCATTACCAGATCCCCCCGCTGTGGAGGAAGGGATGTTGGCCGGCGGCGCCGCCATCGCAGCCAAAGGACGGCGTATCTAGCCCTGCATCCAGCGTCAACCAAAAAAGCTCGCCGGAGACAGAGATATCGCCTGAGAGATCCCTCGCCTACAGATCTCGCCGGAAAGAGAGCTCGCCTGAGAGACAGAGAGCTCGCCTGATATGGCCCAGATCTGGACGAAACCTGCTCGACAGATCTGCTCTTCGACAGATCAGCTGCTCGACCTGCTGTGCTCGACCTGCTCGCGAAACCAGATCTGCTGCTCGACAGATCTCTGCTGCGCGACAGAACGTGATGGCCTTCTGTTGCTGCCACGGTGAAACGGGAGGCGCTGGCCGCCTGCGCAATCGCTGGCCGCTATCCCTCGCCTGCGCTATTGGTCCCCTCGCCTGCGCTGGCCGCTATCCCTCGCCTGCGCTATCCCTCGCCTGCGCTATTGGTCCCCTCTGCCAAGGTTCTCCTCAAGGTTACCTATTGGAAACGACTTTTTTACCTATTGGAAACGACTCTTGGATTACTGTCATGCATCCCTGAGGGTTGAGGTGACTTTCATCACAAATTATACAACAATATCTAAGAATAAGGATTTACCATGACATTGTAATGAATCAAGGTATAGTCCACGTCATAACCGATGACGCTGATTGATCGAAGATTCAAAGTTCGGCTACAAAATATGCCACGAGGTGAATTTCTTGATGAGAAAGGATCCTGTGCACACCAAAACTAACTGGTCATGTCAAGCAAATACAATACCAGATGCAAGGATAAGCTCCATCACGGAATTAAGTTGGTAGTTTTTAATGATGAACAATAATAAGCAGCTACTCAGGAGTTAGTATGCTGAATGAATCAATAGCAACACATGTTTATGGTACAATGAAATTGATTGCTTTTATCAAACAAATTTTAACAAAAGCAAGAATAGATAACAAGACCAGGAAATTACAGAGAAAGCATTGAAAAAGGAACAAAACCCTCTAAACATTTCTTGCAATATAAGAATGAAAATCTCAAGGCTAATCATCCTTTACAATGTTAAACATCATTGGGCAACTATTGTAAAAACAACAATGATAATACTATAATTCGCTGAAGAAAGACCACAATCAAGTTAAGGCATACCATAATAAGCAAAAGTTAATTAAGAGGGGTGATGGAGCCGAATTAACACAAGACAACAAATTAACAGAAGATCAATTTCACAACCATCCCATTTCCTTCATTGAAAGAAGCGGAATGGGACCCAAATTACATGTCATAACAGCAAAATAGCCATAAGTAATAGATGATTTGGAAACATTGAACTTGAAACCATGCAATAACAATCCTACGACTCGGATTGACAATAAAACAAAAAAAATCAACAAAATCCATTGTTTCTTGTCCAATGCAGAACACATTTAGCTTCGTTACCGGTATCCCCAAGTCCGTAAGCAATTCCTCTGCTGCTTTCGCATTTTCCCTTGCTACTTCATCGATTGGGCCTTCTAAGGTAGCCTGACCACCATCAATACCTACATGGTGAGAACAAAAAGACGCAAACCATTCACTAATTGATCAACTTGTAACACTTGCATACAATCACAACCAGCTCAAACACACACAATGCTAAACAAAACGAAAAAGACCCAAAATTGGAACAAAACAAACAATCAATCACATAGACACACTCCTCTCCCAAATGGGTAGGAGGAGAGGAAGAAATTGTAAGTTACCAAAAGCGATCAACTGCTCCTGCTTGACATTCAAATCACCTTTAGTGCTCTCTCCAAGATAATCCACCTCATACTTGTTAGAAGAAGTGAGTGAAAACACTTCACCGCCAACTTCATTGGCATCAACCACGCTACAACGCAGCAGTACTCCATTGAAGTTCTTCCTCTTTTGATCGAACCCCAGAGTGGAAAAACGTCTAAAGACTGGAAATTTGAAGTGGTGGATCGCCATTAAAGATGGTTGTTGAGCTCTCTGTGCAGTGTTTCCACCCATTACTTCCGCAAAATTCATCCTTTCCAGCTCCCCCTCTCTCACTATCTATCTGAAAAATGAACAAGAGAGCAAATTCGGAGTTCAGTGTTGTAAAAATGTCCCCTTTTTAGTTGAACGTTCGAACTTGATAGAAGAAACCAAAACCAAACCAAAAGGGAATATATTTGGAGATTCCATGCTGCAAAGTAGGGGTGGGCGATCCCGATCCCGTCCTGTCCCGATTTTTTCGGGTCTTAATGGGATTGAATAATTTCATCTCGATCCCATCCCGTCCCGATCTAGAATGGGATGGGATGGGATGAAGATTTTCAATCCCACCAATCTCGTCCCGTTCCGAACTAATTTTTTAATATTAATTATTAATATTTTTATTTACTTATTTATTTATTTTATGAACATGATTACATGCAGTTCATGGCCAATTAAGTAGGATCCTTCAAAATGTAATGTAACTCTTTCCTCAGCTCATGGTGGGTTACAACCATATAAAGATGATACATATTTTATGTTTGGAACACTTTGCTAATCATTATTCAAATGGTAAAGACCAGAACCTAATGGAAACCAACCCTTTCATTTAGGGAACAATAGAGCTAACAAAGAGGAAAGATTCTTTGTTTCTTTTGTAGCTAAGCATGGATTTCTCTAGGTGTCACCATTCAGAAGATGAGGAGTTGAGGGCCAACTCAAGGGCCCTTTTTTTTTTTTTCCAATTTCTTTAACATAGGTTTGCAAAAGCAAAGACCTAATCACATGCCTACTTGCAGTTCCAAGCTTCTAGTTCCAGCAGCATGCAGTCCAGCAGTTTCAGGCTTCTATTTGATATGTCCAGATTAGCACGCTGATCTCGTCCCGTCCCGAACCCGTTTGGGATGGGATGAGGTTTTTCCCATCCCGTCCCGTCCCGATCCCGTATGAACGGGATGGGATAGGGATGGGTATATCTCGTCCCATCCCGTCCCGTGCCCACCCCTACTGCAAAGGTCTACGAGGTTAGATAATGTTTCATACGTGATGTTAACCTACGAAACCAAACCGATCGAATATATATTATTTATAATTATAATAAAATATGTTTAATTTAGTCGGTTGGTATGATTTTAGGCAATTCGTTCGGTTTACATAAATTTCCGATATGGTCGGTTCAATTTCTTAAATGTGCATTTCGATTTCAGTTTAAAAAAATTGAAACCAAAAAAGTCGATTCAGTTTTCAACCCTAATGAGAATTAGGGTGTCAATGCGCTCTACATGCGCAGATATTCAGTACTTTTTTTTATTTTATTACCATTTAATAATAAGAAAAAATTATTAATGAATTTCTAAACAAAATAATTGTATATAATTTTAAGGGCCTATGTATAGTTTATAAACAAATAAGGGGTTTCAAATAAATTATGTTAAAGGTTTATGTCTAATTAATCAATGTTTGAAAGAAGTTAATTCTGATTGTAAAAGTATGAAATGTGGAGAGAAAAATGGAAGATCTAAAAGTTAGATGTAGGGGGGTGTATTGTATATAGATTCTTATGGAATTGATAAATAATTTGAAAAGTCCACGGACTCTTTAAATTGTCCACAGACTCTTTAAATTGTCCACGGACTTCTGCTGATTTATTAAATCCATAGACTTTTGCTACAGACTTTCTAGAGATTTATGAAAATCCACGGACTTTGTATGAACGACTTTTACAGATTTCTAATTATTTGCAAGATAAAAAAGAAGTTGGTAAATAGTGATGAAACAAAAAAATGTCCATAAAATAGAGATACATGTGCTAAAAAAACTAGAAAAAGAAAAGGTCGTTAATTAGCATCTTTAAGATAAGAAGTAAACGTCCATAAAATTGTATTATGATCATTCTTCTCCTTCATGGTCACTTTCTTCATTATCATTGTTAGCAACGTTGATGTTTGCTTGAGCTGCTGCCCACATTTGATTAACAATACTCATTCTCCATTGATTAGCATTTTCTCTTTGCTGCTCTTGGGTTTGAATATCATCCCATTCAAAATTATCTTCATCATTCTCTACCGGATCATTTTCTGGTTCAGGAGGAAATTCATCTTAACGACATTCTTGTCGAAGAAAATTATGCAATCCTGCACATGCCAAAACAAGTTCCGCTTGTGTCTTGTAAGGAAATGGTGGTGCTGATTTGAAAATTGTAAACCGCAACTTGAATATTTCAAATATTCTCTCAATTACGTTTCTTAATGAAACATGACGAAGATTAAATAACTCAATTGCGTTGACAGGATGGCACTTGGCAACTTTCTGGACTCCATGGATCCTGGTTATGTGTTTATAACTTGCACAAATATCATACACTTTTTGCTTCTAGTTCAGATGAAAATGAAACGTCAGACGAGACAAACAGAAGGTGAAAAGAAACAACTTACGAGGGCAGACTGGTGTGGATGACTTAAAGTGAGGCTACATATGCAGTGATCCCTTCATCTCTGTAAGCTACTCATTTTCCCTCTGAATCGAGAGTCTGGATGGTATAATATATAGAGAAACTATCACTGAAACTGCAGATAATGGGCAGAAGCCACATTTATCTCCCGAATGTAAACCAAATTGAAGGTTGTTAGCTGGCTCAACAACTGAGGTTGTTTGTAGGCCCTAGATCATTCCCTACTAGGAGATGCTAGGCAATATGTTCTATGGGTTAGTGAGCAACATATGTTAATTGACCATGATAAAGGTTACTACAAAGATATGACAAGCAATATTCAAGTGAAGTTAATTATTTTATTGGCAGAGGAACAGTTATTATGCATCAAGTTCGAATGAAAAACAAGCCAGTATCATATCATTCGAATGAATGCTAAATATGCAACTATGAACAAGCCAGTTATTAACACAACTTTCAGATTTATAGACCCTAATTTAATCTAAACCCTAACCCAAAATCATCAACGATGCAACTATGAACACTTATGCAAAGATAGAAAAAGAATCGAGAAAACAAGAGAATGGGAACCAACCTCTTCGCGGCTGGCACAAGGAAGAACTTTGGGAGACTTTTTTTCACGTTGAAATCTTTGATATGGAGGCTGGCAAACTATTGAACTTTGTTATTTATACCTAACACTACAAAGTCCATGAGAATCCATGATTTTCCAAATCCATAAATATGAATGATATTTTGAATACCCTAAAACTTTTGTGGACTTTCTGAAATCCATATTGAATACCCCTAGACTTTGTGGATTTCAGAAAGACTTTTTAAAATCCTGATTGAATACCCCTAGACTTTTGTGGACTTTTTAAAATCCAAATTGAATACACTTGGATTTTCAGAATCCATGGAATTTATTAAATTGCCCACAAAATCCAGATACAATACACCCCCCGTAGTGACATTTCTATAATATACAGATAATTGTATGGCTTTATAAAAATTATATTAAGAGTTTCGGTATAATTAATGAATGTTTACATGGATTAGTTTTTATTGTAAATAGTTTAAACTTGGAATGGAAAAATAGTAACGTGTAATAGTCTTGTCACTTTTATCCACTTATTTATTTATTTTTTTCTTGTAAATATCATATAATTGAAAAGGAAATTTTGGAAAGGAAAATCAGGTTGAAGACATGAGTGTTGTTCATTCAACCCTTCTCTCATTACTTATAGTTTAGATAGATACCCCATCAAGTCGATAAAGAGTACCATATGTGCTTGACCTAATTGTACAAATTGTTATGTAGTGGCTCAAATAACGTATTTTGCATTAAAAAAAAAAAAAAATAGACATTTACGTGCTCCCATCTGTATGTCCACTATAGTCTAAAAAAGAAGTGCCCTATCTGAACAAGAACTTTTGAATATAAACTAGTTGTAATTGTTCATGTGTGATATTATGCCAAAACAAAAACAAAACAAAAAATCAAATGTGAAAGATGAGAGAACCTGTTTAGTATAGATTCTTCTCTAACAAATATTATACACTTGCATATTTTGTATACATTTGGTGAAAGCGGGAAGGCCATGGAGTTGATTGCAAGTTTTTTTTGGGTGATGTGGAAGGAAAATGTAAAAAAAATGTCAGCTGGGAAATGATTAGCTATCCATATAGAGAGGGAGGTTTGAATGTTAGGGACTTAATAAGGCTAGTTATGCATGCTTTTAGATTGAAATCCTTGTGGAATCTCATTCAATCCAAGTATTTATAAGCGTTGTTTATGAGAAAAAAATATTCAATAAATTCTTGTCCGGTGATGGTGTATAAAGTTAAGAATGAAGCTTCAAAATTTTTCAAAGAGATGATGCGGCAATGTGATGTATTTATTCGGGGCTTATAGTCAAGGTGGCGCTTTTGATGGTGAATAGCCTTCCTTGTATGATGTATCTATTGATGATTTTAATGGGTTGGAGATAGTCTCAGAGAATCGGCGAGGGAGAATTTTAGATTTTGCCAAAGAGTTTTTGACAATAGTGGAGATCACCGAATTTGGTTGGGCTCAAATGATTGAATATATAATGTTAAACCAAGTTATGAACTTATTAGACCAGTTAAAACAAAAAATTGGGGTTTTAAGCTGATTTGGCATCCTATTTTGCCATATGAAATTTCAGTTTTCATTTGGAAGCTTCTTCTGGTGCGATCCCAATTGGATACCCTGTTTTGGTTGTTATGAAATAGGGTGTGTGTCACATCATGCTTTTGGCTAATTAACTGAATTGTAAAGTTGTTCGCAAGGTGGATAGAAGCGTGGTGTTTAGCCTCAAACGGATCATAAGGATTGAAAGACTGTGGAATTTTCCTTCAAAACAGTGATTTGTTTATCATAGCTAGAATTTTGTGTTATTGTTAGGACAAATTTTTTTTCTCGAGTAAAGTTGTACTGTAACCCAATTAGTATGTTCATCAATCTTTTTGACAAGTAATAAAGGTCTAGCATCTCATAATTGCCCCTCCAAATCGGAGGTTTACTTAAAAAAAAGACCTTAAAAAATGGTAAATAGAATTTCTAATACACATATACTAAACAATTGAATAAATTGATTTTACATTTCTCTACAACCCTTTTGAATCAAACAATTGAACAATTTGAACACTATTTTATTACATGTATTTCTTAACGAATAAATTATTTAAAACCACACGTTCAAAAAAGAAAAGAAAATATGTTAGAAATAATTATAAATAATAAATTAAATGTTGAAGGAGATTTAACATTTAGGAAGATCAGCTGGTGGTGGAGGAAGACTGGTATCAGGTGTTGGGCCATCCTCAACCAAGAAAGCTGTGGCTAGCCCCCATGGCAAATGGACATCCAAGTGACAATGTATGAACCAGACACCTGCAAAATCACGCGCATTCATCGTTAATAAATTTAACCATGCATATTGACCAAGAAAGTAATATCATAATTTTATGAAAAGTTGCAATTAAGGGTGAATTTGTAAAGTTACCTGGGTTGTTTGCGCGGAATCTGATCACAGCCCATCCACCAACAGGCACAGCAATGGTATTTCTTTCTTGAGGATTAACGAAATTGAATTTCTTAGAATCTCTCGTTTCGTTGAAGTTTCCAAAACCTTGGGCCAAGACGTAGAAATCGAATCCATGAAGATGCATAGGATGGTTTTCAGTAAAGACCAACGCGTGGTTTTGCAACACTATTTCTACTGTGGAGTTGTACTTCAATCTCTTGACTTGGGTCGACTTCTCAGTCTGTATCAATGCAAGGTTGCCGCTGAAGTTGGTGTTAGTGTAGTCGAATTCAACTGGTGGGCGGTTAGGGAAAGTCTCATTGAAGATACCCTTTGTACCGAAATGGAACGCTTCCAATAGGGAAGTCTTGGAGGGGAACACAAATGAAGCATTGTTCATGCTTGCAGCGGATCGGAAATTATTACCAAAATTATTGCTACACGAGTTGTTGCCACCACAGGGTGCTATTCCTAATCCAATGGTTACAAACATCCGCTCATCAACCTTCCGGGGGCATGGGAACCAATGAGGACCGGTGATGAGACGAGTGAGGTTGCTGTAGAATGTGAATGCAGTTGGGGTGTCAATAGAGGATGGTAGGACAGGCATGATCGGGCGAGATGTTGATGGTGCACCTTCGTAGTGGATGATGGCCGTGGTGGCACTAATGTTGGGGACTCCCAAAAAAGGCTGGCTCACGTATGGGTGTGCTGCCAAATAATAGTTACCAACAGATTGGTTAGCTGTGAAGAGAACATCGGTGGTCTGTCCGGGTGCAAGTACAATAACCTCAGTGGCATAAGGTTCAGTGTACAGGGCATCCACGGCAACAACTGTAAAATTGTGCTGGGCAATCTTGAAGAAGAGTTGAGTATTGAGTGCAGCATTGATGACCCTAAGTAGGTAAGTCTTGCCTTGTTGAACATTCATTGTAATTGTCTCTGCAATAGTTCAAAAATCATGAAAAATGTTAATTAACCAGGGACGAAATGTCATGTGTGCATACACGTGTGTTGCACATATTATTTTAAGTAACTTTCAAGTGTTCTTACTGTCGCTGGAACAATTGTATAAATCTCCGGGTTGACCATTGATGGTGTAAGCATCTGCAGGAGGTGTTGCTGCACCAACTGCTGTAACCTGATCCTCGAGGGCCATGATGTCACCTTTCCAATATTCTCCTAATACAAGAGGGAACTCTCTATGGGGATTGCGAAAGCGGTAGGGAAAGGCATACTGTTGTCCCCATCTAGGGCGGATGATAAATGCACCATGAACCGTTGCGCGAAGAACCCCAAAATGAGCATGCCACCAAAGGGTGCCTTCTTGTCCAGTGATGTTGAATCTGTAAGTATAGTTGTGTCCAGGACATATGGGGCATTGGGTTATGAAAGAAGGTCCATCAGCCCACCCACTTCTTACCTGAAACACTCCATGCCTGCACAGCTAGCACCACAAAATCATTAAAAGGAAGAATATTTATTTACAAGAAAAAAGAATATTTTTATTTTTATTTTTTGTTTCAAAAAATAATGCAGAAGTTATATGCCATGGAATATTACCAATGAATTGTAGCGTTGAATGGTGACTCATTGAAGACATGAATGACGACAGTATCTCCTTCACGGACTCTGATGATTGGTCCTGGTAAGCTTTCATTCACCGCAGTTATGGTATTTGTTTGGCACAGTCGTTGGACAGTTAAGTTTCCCACCTGGAAGGGAAAAAAATATATATATATATATATGTCAAGTAAATGTAATTTGTAATACAAGCTAGTTCCATATTTTAGTAGTGATCATTTCGTACCAATGCATCATCCAATATATATACATATAAAAACTAAATGTCATACTCGACTTTAAAAAGGTAGTAAGTTAGCAAAACAGAAAATGATTGTTGATTTTTGTATAAAATTATTTGAAGGAGGTTAGTTATAAGTGACTTTAAGCCTTGGAAACTCAAAACCAATTTCAATAGATGGGAGTGGGAAGCAAAAACCTGGTTTGGGTTAAAAGTATTATTTCCGCAGATTAACTTCTTTTTTTAGTCGGTTCTGCATGAGAGGATTTTGACTAAAGACAGATTAAGAATGAGGGGATTTCTAGTTGGAAGCATCTGTGTTCTGTGTAGTGATCCATTGATCACTTGTTTCTTCATTGTAGATTCTCAAAGTCTATTTGGAGCAGTTTCATCTCAGAGTTTGGCTTGAGTTTGGTGTTTCACGGTTCCATACTGGAATGGTTAGGTTGGTGGTCCAATGCTAACCCATCGCGGAACGTAGATTGGTTGTGGGGTAGGGTCCTCCATGTGCTTATGTGGTGTTTTTTTGAAGGAAAGAAATAGAAGAATTTTTGAAGGGCTTCAGAGAATTGTTGTGGAGAATGGGATAGCTTGTAATCTATTTGGGGAGTTGAGTTAGTTTTGACACTTTCATGGTGTCGTGACATTCTCATATTTAAGAATGTTTTTGTAGTTTTGTGTTCCCTCCCTTCTTTTCAATAAAAATCTTCTTGTTTGGCAAAAAAAAAAAAAAAAAAAAACTATCAAAAAATTTCTAGAATGGGTTGAACCAAACTAAGTAGTAATGTCAAAACATTTCAAACTTGCAAGCAAGAAAAAAACTGTTTGAAGGAGCATATATATCTACCCAATAGAGGGACCATTTTCAAAATTGACACTTGAAACCATGCATAACTTAATTAACAAATAAAAGAGAGTTGGAACCAATAGCATGGTTGATCATTACAGTGAGGGAATGTTCCACAATCGCAGCAAAAGAAGTGGAAGCTAGCAAAGCAAAAGCGAAGGCAATCAAGAAGATGGTGGTACGAGCCATGTTGAAGCTAGATATCGGAAGCTTGGTTTAAGCTAAGGAAGAATATTGAATGAATGTATGAATGATGTGGGAAAAAAAGAGAGGGCCAGGTCTTGTTTATATAGTACTAGTAAAGTCGATATTGGGTGGGGGGGATATTTTCTAAGTCTTAGCTTTCATCCCCATGTTTGCGTGTGACAACAAGTTTAGACATATTCATTTAGACCATTGTAATTTCTCGCAGTCAATTCGCATTAGCAGAACCTTCCTTATCTGGTACATGAAGGAGATGGGACCAGATTAGATCAGATCAGCTGAAGTTGGTAAACATGCAAAGTCACCCCACCAAAACACCCCAATTTCTCAACCCATCGAGTTGAATAATTTGCAGTCTGGAATTCTTCCTTTGTTTTTCTGAAAAAACACGGAGCATGTGGAACTTTCTCCTTTTAGTATATTGACTAAAATGGTTCTCAGAATTTTGCAGTGCGATGACAGTAATATGCATAAGATGAGATCGCATTAGTTCTATTAATGTACACATGCACAGAAATGTCAAGGGTTTTGATTAAAGATGTAATAACCACTATTACTATGCTTAAAAATAAATTAAATACACGTGGACATGGGCGGATCCACTGTTTGGATAAAGGTTTTGTAAAAAATTCATTCAAATAGTTAAAATTTCACTATTGCCCCCCTTTGAAAATTTCATATTGCTCTCTCTTATAAAAAAACATCATAGATCCCAAATCACAAGAGAAATCGAGCCTCTTGTGTCTGTGTCTGCGCTTGCGTCTTGCGATATCTTCTTCAGTTTTTCTTCATCTGAAACAGGTGAGTTTGTTTGATGTTTTTATTTCTCCATCTCCGACTTGTTGATTTTATGCCCTGGTCTTGCAATAAAAATTCAGATGAATTTCTGAAACCTAAATTCCTGAATTTAATATAGTTTTTCATGTCAACTGATTCAGAGATTCTCCATCTAATATTACAACTAACAAGAAAAGAATAAACAATGACAAACCTACATGTTCGATGTATGTTGTGTTAATAAAAAAAGCAATTGGATCAGCTGCTAAAGCCATTGCAGCAGGCAAATACAATATGAAATATCTCCAAGCCAATCTCATCCTTCTTGAAACACAATAAGCCTTAATGATCTTTCAATAAAGCAAAAAAAAAAAAAAAAAATGCTCTACATAAAATGTTACTAAACAATCAATCTCACACTCAAAGACAAACACACCCCATACACACCACATGTACACATTCCACACTACACACATAGTGACATACATAACCTGTTTGCAATGTACAGAAAAATTGAATTTTTTATGCTGTATATCTCCATCATTTAAACAAAACCCAGAAAAGAAGACAAACTTTGATGCCTTTACTAATTTCTTGGAAACTTCTTATACAAATGACATCTTTTATGCTGTATACCAAGGAAATTTCTTGAAAATGTTACATATTTTTTTGCCCCCCTTTGTCTGCAATCCTGGACCCGCCCCTGCATGGAGAGAGCATTTTGGATTATATATGAGAATAGGTACTCGTGAACAGAAGCAAGAAAATGGCAGAGATGAAATTTTATGTACGTGTCAAAGGTGTGATGGCTCAGTGATTAAGCAGTGGCGGGTGGTATCACTAGATCACAGAAAATTGTCATCTTCATAAATACAGCGTTAAAATTGTTATTAAGTGGTTGAGTTGTGGTCATGTGTTTAATGTAATCCATCCTTATGCTTAATCGTTAATATGTGAAAATTTTGAGATCTTAAAAATATGTAAGGATAGTTTTTACTTTGTTCCCATTTACAGCGTATTGTCATATGATGGTCGTGACACTGACATGTATTGGTCTCCTATATATGCATCTTCATAAAACCTTCCACCTCCATATAAAAATAAATCCTTTCTATATAACTTTTAACCAAACTTTTCAATACCTTAAAGCAAACAAAAGTTTTGTAAAAATTTCTCACGAAGAAAACAACAAAGACCATGGAAAGAAAGTGAAAAATAGGGAATGACATGACGTTTAATGCACATTTGGTTGATTAAGTCGATATTAAGCAATTAACAATACTATACAGCAAATAGTACATAAGTGAGTAATGTTTGTTCAAGTATACTACCCCAACTACGTATCGAGGATTCTTACTAACTTAGCCATATGTTCATGTTAAAAAAACGACACCTTCTTCCACCACTTTCACCCTATGTAGCTACTTATAATTAATAGATGATATTGAGAGCACTGATTCTAAATAGCGAAGAAAGGGGTGAGGGAGGGAGTGTGATCGCTCATTTTCTTAAAATACGTGCCTTCACAAATTTCGAGGGGATGAGTAGTAAAAAACCCCTCCCTCGCCCGTGTCCTCGCCTCCTAGAAGGGCTCTATTGAGACCCCCCCCCCTCTCTAAACACCTTTTTTTCCAAAAAAAAGTGGTTAAAGATGAGAGGCAAAAGTGTACATTTGCCGCCCCCCCCCCCCCCCCCACCTCGGCAGCAACCCTGCCTCTTTCCTAGGCCGCTAGAATTGGGGATAGACAAGACAATGGTTTTTATTATTATATTTTTTTCATGTTTTATTAAAATGATGCTATTTAATGTCTGTGTTGCAATCTATGGTTTCCTCCAATCTTTCATTGACGAAAACAGAGATGACCATATTATTGTCTTTTGTTGTGTTTGCAGAAAAAAAATAAAAGAAATAGATCGTATATATTTAATATTTGAAGATTATTCTAAAAGACTAAAATAGCTTGTCATGATTAACGTATGATAAGCCATCGTGGGCGCTCTATGTGCCACTATTTTGAAATCGTGGCCAAAAGACCATTCATTTTCATATCCATTCACTTAAATAATAAATTACATCAAACATTTCTCAATTACGTAATAAGCTCCATCATGTAAACATTTTGAGGGAAGTTCTTTAATGCCTGTTTATTTGGGAGCTCTGTCAGGTTTTGAAGCTCCTTTAATTGATCAACCTTCTATCAAAATTGTCTCAACCTAGCCCATAGGGATTACTTCAGGCGAGTGTTCAAGGACTAATATTGGTAGTGATCTTAGTGGTTTAGGGTGGCGTCATGTTGAATCGGAGCTTAGCAGCAATGAGGACGAAGTCCGTTCATCTTTTAGAAATATCGATAATTTGATAGGAGTTTATCTCAGCCTAGATGCAGATCGAGCCTTGGATATGGTGCAAGCTTTGTATTCAGGTTGAGATTTTTCGTCGATTTTGTGACAAGTTTGTGGTTCTCATTTCTTTCGGGTCTGGTTTTTGCAGAGATCTTGTGTCAATCTTCTTCTTCGTTTTGCGGTTCGATCATGGCTTTTGTTTGACTCATGGTTTTTTTATTAGTTCTTCGTGGGGTTTTATTGTTCGGAGCTTTTTCTCAGAGATTTTTTGGAGAGCTTGCTCATGTTTGTTTTGGTTGTTTTTTTCTTTTCGAGAGTTGACAGTTTGGGTTCTTTGTTGTGGGATTTCCTTACTTTAGGATTATAGCATCTTCTTTGTGGTTTGTCTTCCTCTTAAATAAAGTTTGACAAAAAAAAAAAAAAAAAAACAAACATCGCAAGCTTTTGATACATTCAAAAATGACTGATACTAAAAATACAAATGTTCAACATTTGAGACATTGGTGACATTGTTAGATGATTTTGTAAGAATATCAAACTCCTATTGAGTAAGGAAAATCAAAAGAAGAAAACGACTTGTAGTGAAGCGAATTAAGAAAAAAGCTTAATAATTGAATAAGTTATGACTTTGTGGTAGAAATAAATTAATAATTATTTATAGCGGAACGTGATAAAAAAGCTACATGTCCCCCGCAGAAATTGTTGGAAATGCCTGTATTGTCATGGAGAAGAAAATTTGATCCAGCCTACCACCAAGAAAAAAATGACATGTTTGATCAATAATGTGTTTACTCCTAATTCACTCACTAAAAAAGGCAACATAATTGTTGGTGATGCCTGTATTGTCATGGAGAAGAAAATTTGATCCAGCTCGCCACCAAGAAAAAAATGACATGAAAGACATGTTTGGTCAATGTGTTTACTCCTAATTCACTCACTAAAAAAGCCAACATAATTGTTGGTGATGCCTGTATTGTCATGGAGAAGAAAATTTATATATTTTTTAAATCTAATTGAAAAATTAACTCTAATCTTCGCAACACCTAAAAATGTCTTTTTCTTTTGAAAGGTAAGCGTTATGTCGGTGGGTATAAAATCTAAGACGTGAGGATTAAACCACCACAATTTTAACCATCCAATCAGGCTACCATTGACATTAAATGTATCATTGAATATTTTTACAAGAATTGTTGCATTTAGAAGCATCTCCTCTCATTTTCAGCACTTAGACTACTTGTCTCATTATTTGTATCGATAATATTAATCCACAATTCTAAACTCAAATGGGTTTTGATGATCGACGTAACTTTTTTTAAATCTATGTATATATAAAATAACTGAAGTAGGCTTTGGAGCGCCTAAAGTATGGATTCGAGTTTTGACCATAGGAACAAAATAAGGGCACAATTGTCACTTGGAGTAGTGAAAGTTATAGGACGTGGTTACAAAATGAAAAGGGCAACGACTACTTCACACCATCAAAAGTGTTTTTCACACCATTTAACTCTCTCATACCATCTACTTTCTTTTTCACACCACTACTCTTTCCTACACCATCTATATAAATAAATAAACAACATTTTTCTCATTCCCATTCAAATTGAAACTCAAGTCTCCCTTCCCCTCACCCATTCAAATATTCCATCTTCTTCAATCTCTTACAAAATTGAAACCAATCTCTTCCATCTCTCTCCAAAATCTCTTCCATTTCCCTCAAAATCGAAATCCTTAAAAATGAACACCAAATCGCAACTTCCCCAAAAAATTTCAGAAAAACAAAATAATCTAATGGAAACTTCAGAAAAATTTTCAATCACAAAAACAAAGTAAACTTCAGAAAATCACAAAAAAAAAAAAAAACTATTGTTCGATTGAGACAATGTGAGGTTTTTGTTTTTTCTGAAATTTTCTTGTTTGCCCAGAACAATGCGAGTTTTTGCAAAAACCTCGCATTCTTCCAAGTGAAGTTTTTAAAGTGATTTTCGTGACTTTAGTAAAATGATCATAACTTTATCATTTCAAAACATTTTCAAGTGATTCAAATTGTGTTTATTAGATAACTCAGAGTACTACAATATTTGATTTTGATCAACTTGAGAATCGGTCTCGATCGAGCAAATAAGTTGGTCGAAAGTCAGGGACATTATCCTGTTTTAATTACAAGACAGATTTGCGCGACTTTATTAAAATGACCCTAACTTTTTCATTTCAAAACATTTTCAAGCGATTCAAGATGTGTTTGTTAGATAACTCAGAGTACTATAATTTTTGTGTTTTGATCAACTTGAGAATCGGTCTCGATCAAACACATAAGTTGGACGAAATTCAAGGACACTATCTCATTTTCATTGCAAAACATATTTGCGCGATTTTAGTAAAATGACTATAACTTGCCTATTTCAAAACATTTTCAAGTGATTCAAGTTCTGTTTATTAGATAACTGAGTTATCTAATAAAAAAAACTTTAATCACTTGAAAATATTTTGAAATGAGCAAGTTATGGTTATTTTACTAAAGTCGCGCAAATCTGTCCGAAAATTGAAAACGGGATAGTGTTCCTGACTTTAGGCCAACTTATGTGCTCTATCAAGATCGATTCTCAAGTTGGTCAAAACACAAAAGTCATAGCACTCTCAGTTATCTAATAAACACAACTTGAATCACTTGAAAATGTTTTGAAATGAGCAAGTTATGATCATTTTATTAAAGTCATGCATAACAGAAAGTATGGTGGTGTTTATTAAAATGACCATAACTTGAATCATATTTTTTGTTCCCGTTCTACGGGACTTTACTAAAATGAGATAAATGAGAGTATTACAACTTGAATAATTTTTTAAAGAACTTTTATTAGATAACCGAGAGTACTACAACTGAGAGTACATAAGTTGGCCTAAAGTTTTGTTTATTAGATAACTGAGAGTACTACAACTTTCGTGTTTTGAACAACTTGAGAATCGGTCTTGATCGAGCACATAAGTTGGCCTAAAGTCAGGAACACTATCCCGTTTTCATTTTTTGGACAGAGTTGCGCGACTTTAGTAAAATGGCCATAACTTGCTCATTTTCAAAACATTTTCAAGTGATTCAAGTTGTGTTTATTAAATAACTCGGAGTACTACAACTTTCGTGTTTTGATGAGCTTGAGAATCAATCTCAATTGAGGGTTTAAATTGGTTTGAAAGTTACCATATTTTTCATTTTGAGTTTAGGTTTGTCTGTTATGTTAAGTTATGCATATTTATTGAGTTTGAGTTTAAGAGTTTCAACTTTAAGAGGTGTTTGAGGGTTTTTTAGGGAGATTGAGAAGATTTATAAGAGATGTGAGTGTGATGAGAGATTTTGAAGAGATTTGAAATAGGAGATTTGAGTGTGAAAGGGAGGAACCACTGTAAATATGAAAACTCTTAAACTCTTAATCTAATAATACGGATGCTAGGGGTGGGCATGGTCCGAAACGGTCTGCAATTTGGCTCGGATGGAAACATATCATCCGAGTTCAAATATATAGAGGATTGAAAGAGAGATTTAAACGAAAGATAAAAAGAAGAAAGCCAGATAGCGAAAGAGACAAGTACCCGAGGGGGAGCTAAAAGGCCTGGGTGGTACTGGTGGAGAGTGTTGTTGATGTCGTTGAAGAATAGCTTGATGCATTAGGGCTTGTTGATGTTTTGCAACACTACAAGAGATGCTTTGCTCAAAATCACTGTGCGCAAAATTTCATATCATCGCCAAAGAGACAATGGGGGAAAACAGTCTTGCAAATCAAGTTGGAGAATATATGGCATCTATGAAGAAGGTGAACAACTTGATCTGCAAGTGCCTTTGATTTCAGGAAGCAAAACAAGTGTGTTTCTTTCATCTCAAATGACGAAAACCTATTGACTATCATTACTTCACACCATCAAAAGTGTTTTTCACAACATTTAACTCTCATACCATCTACTTTCTTTTTCATACCACTACTCTTTCGTACACCATCTATATAAATAAATAAATAACATTTTTCTCCTCCCCATTCAAATTGAAACTCAAGTCTCCCTTTCCCTCACCCATTCAAATATTTCATCTTCTTCAATCTCTTACAAAATTGAAACCAATATCTTCCATCTCCCTCCAAAATCTCTTCCATTTCCCTCAAAATCGAAATCCTTAAAAATGAACCCCAAATCGCAACCTCCTCAAAAATTTTCAGAAAAACAAATTAATCTAATGGAAACTTCCGAAAAAATTTCAATCACAAAAACAAAGTAAACTTCAGAAAATCACAAAAAAAAACTATTGCTCGATTGAGACAATGTGAGGTTTTTGTTTTTTCTGAAATTTTCTTGTTTGCCCAAAACAATGTGAGTTTTTGCAAAAACCTCACATTCTTCCAAGCGAAGTTTTTTAAGTGATTTGTGTGACTTTAGTAAAATGATCATAGCTTTATCATTTCAAAACATTTTCAAGTGATTGAAATTGTGTTTATTAGATAACTAAGAGTACTTCAATATTTGGTTTTGATCAACTTGAGAATCGATCTCGATCGAGCAAATAAGTTGGTCGAAAGTCAGGGACATTATCCTGTTTTAATTACAAGACAGATTTGCGCGACTTTAGTAAAATGACCCTAACTTTTTCATTTCAAAACATTTTCAAGCGATTCAAGATGTGTTTATTAGATAACTCAGAGTACTATAATTTTTGTGTTTTGATCAACTTGAGAATCAATCTCAATCAAACACATAAGTTGGATGAAAGTCAATGACACTGTCTCATTTTCATTGCAAAACATATTTGCGCGATTTTAGTAAAATGATTATAACTTGTTTATTTCAAAACATTTTCAAGTGATTCAAGTTCTGTTTATTAGATAACTCAGAATGCTACAACTTTCGTGTTTTGATGAGCTTGAGAATCAATCTCAATTGAGGATTTAAATTGATTTGAAAGTTACCATATTTTTCATTTTTTCGTTTTGAGTTTAGGTTTGTCTGTTATGTTAAGTTATGCATATTTATTGAGTTTGAGTTTAAGAGTTTCAACTTTAAGAGGTGTTTGAGGGTTTTTTAGGGAGAAAGAGAAGATTTGCAAGAGATTTGAGTGTGAGAAGAGATTTTGAAGAGATTTGAAATAGGAGATTTGAGTGTGAAATGGAGGAACCATTATCGATTTGAATGGTGAGAGAAAAAAAAATGAATATTTTGATTTATATAGATGATGTGAGAAAATAAGTAGATAATGTGGAAAAATAAAATAGTGTAAAAGGGAGAAAGAATAGTGGTGCGAGATAAGTGTTGCCCGTCATAAATTGACCATCTAACCTCTTGGAAATAATGTAACATACTTAGCTAGTAAGGTAAAGGGTTGTTGTGTATTGGCATTAACTGTTAAGACAGGTGAGAAGTGGATTAAGTATAATATTACTTGCTTATCAAAGAGTAAGAAACCATTGAAAAATATTAAAGGGTGTGCAATTTTTTTGTCAGGGTTTGAGCTTTTTATAATTTTACCCTTTTTATAAAGGTAAGTTTTGAAGGATTTGACAAAGAAAATATTGAAAAGAAGCTTCACTTGGGAGGCCAAGAACACTTGCAGAGAAGCTTCATTTGTATCCATTTTTGTTTATTCCAAGTCCCGATTTAATGTCACTAGAGACATTTTTATGGGAAAAATGTACGAGCACTTTTAGGTTGGGTGGTGGGAGGAGAACACCCATTTCCTAATTTCTTTCATTTGTGCATTTTAGTCTTTAGACACTTTTTTTTTTTAATTATTTTGAAAATTAATATTTAAGCCATTGAAGGCTTGCACTCATAATGCTAATGTATCTAAACTGGGATAAGAATCGTAAAGCTGAAATCTAAAATGGGGATAAGAAAATCATAATCTACGTAAATGCCAATATTGTCCTTGACTCACATTGCTTCGGACTTTTTGGAGTTTGCTTTCACCAGAACCTCGTATTAGCTAATGACAATCGAAGTGCACTTCTATTAAAATGGTGCCTTCGACTCTGATTCACATATTCAGAGATCTACCCCTTGAACAAACAAATCCTATTTGCCAAACATGTTAGGAATAACCTTGTTGACCATCGATATTCTTCAACTATGTAAGAATTTTTATTTATTATTTATAATATATCAAACAATCATTCGATCGTGACCAAACATGTGGCATAAATCATCTCTCATTAGAGACAGTCGATTCAAACTAAAAATCGATAACAGGTCTGATCACTAAAGCCCAAAGAGGCATTAATAATGTATCACGACCCAGTTAAAGGCTTAGACCTCAGACCCAACAAATCTCTTCCTAGAGGACAAAGACGTAATGAAGGAAATAAGTCATGAAGGGAGTCTCTCTCCCGATGACATATCTCAATGAAGGAGGAGACCGAGCACGTGGCATAAATCATCTCTCATTAGGGACAGTCGATTCAAATCAAAAATCGGTAACAGGTCCGATCACTAAAGCCCGAAGAGGCATTAATAATGTACCATGACCCAAATTAAAGACTCAAACCTCAGACCCAACAAATATCTTCCTAGAGGACAAAGACGTGACAAATCTCTTCCCAGGTTAAGTCATGGTAGGAGTCTCTTTCTCGAGGACGTATCTCAATGAAGGAGGAGACCGTTATTAGAAACGTCCCCCTTCATTGCACCATGCATGATTATGTCACACACAGAGTTAATTACTCTTATTTTATAAGGTAAATGACAAAAAAAAAGAGGAAAGAGGTACGAAAAACCTTATAACTATACTCTGTCCAAATTATTTTTTTTCTCAATTTATTGACTTAAGCATCGGAGTGCCTTCGACCACCAACAAAATGATCTTTGACAATCTAACTTTGTTTTGAAAGTTAGATCTCGAGGAGAAGAGATTTGAACACATCAATTATTATTTTCAAAACAACATAATTCCTCCCATTGAATTGAACATTCAACATCAACATGGGCCTTCATCAGATTGATTTGAACATTCAGCATGCGCCTTCATCGGAATGGATCCCTTAGTACTAATGCAGGTATTGCATGCGACTTGTATATGTAAACTTCTAGTGTTGGAAACATGAACTAAATACTACCGATGGATTTGAAACATTGAATTGCCAGCCTTAACATGTGATTTTTTTCATTCATAGGTAACTCGATTCACATGTGAAGGGTTTGTGATCGGGCTTATATTCTGCCACAGCATATGTGATGGCCTTGGATCTGCACAATTCTTAAACGCTGTTGGTGAGTTTGCTAGAGGCCTTTTGCATCCTACAATTGCACCAGCGTGGAATAGAGAAGTATTGCCTACTCCTGCACGACTGGCAAGTGCGTTAACAAATCCAGAAGTTCCATCTCTACCACCACCCATTCCTGACAATGAACTGGAGCATATCTCTATTGACATATCTATTGTTCGAATCAACCAGCTAAAGAATGAATTCTTTGAATTGACTGGAAAATATTGTTCCACTTTTGATGTTGTTGTTGCAAGTATTTGGAGCTGTCGAACTAGAGCTATTAACTTGGACAATGACACCAATGTCATGTTAGTTTTCTCTGCTAATACTCGTCAGTTCATGGATCCACCATTGCCTGAAGGTTTCTATGGAAACTGCTTCTTCCCAGTGACGGTCACAATCTCAAGTGGGTGGCTTGTTAAGGCATCTACTGCTGAGATAGTAAGACTTATTAAAGATGCAAAGGCAAAGCTTTCAGTTGAGTTCAACAAGTGGATAAAAGGCGATCAACTAGAGGATGGGGATAATCCATTCAATCCATCACTTACCTACACCACATTGCTCTTATCTGAATGGGGCCGTTTGGGATTCAACCAGATCGACTACGGATGGGGTAATCCAGTCCATGTTGTGCCACTTCAATGCTCTGGTGCTAGTATTGTCCCCGTTGGAATTGTAGGGTTGCCACCTACACCAATGAAGGGTATCCGTTTGATGACATGGTGTGTATCAGGTATGCACAAACCATCCTTGCTTGAGCAGATGATGAACCTGATCTGACTTGACTACCTGTGCTTGTCTTTTCGAAAGTTTTTAGCATGCGCAGAGAAAGATGCTTTGTGTGAAGAAAAATAAAGAAAAGAGCATGTAATATATGAAGCAATAAAGATCTTGTATTTCCATAACAATGAGTCTCCATCTGCCGTCTCTGCACAGATAAAATCTAGGTTTTATATGGATAATGACCAGAGTATAGTTTAAACACTCAAAGTAGAATATTTGAGTCAGAAGATGAGCAACACGAAACCGCCATATGGTACTTTCAAAGCTTTGATGCTTCCCATAAACAATAGAAGCATAATATTTTTTATATACACTCTGAAAAGATTATTTGAGTCAGAATATGAACAAAAGCGACAGTACAATGCCTCAAAGCTTGATGCTTCGCATAAACAATAGAAGTGATACATCAAACCAGAAATGCACAAGATCATTTTATCCCATACAAAAACACTAAGAAGTTCCATGTAATGGAGACTTCGCATACATTCAATTAGACAGGAGAAGTCATGTTGAAGACAGACGATTACAACACCCGCCAATTGCAGCTTACACCCCTTGCATGTATTTCCTGCACAAACATGGCTACTACTGTAGTCTTTATTATAAGCAACATATCTTCTACATAACTTGCAGAGGATAGAAGAGACTCGCTCAATTTGTTTATTGCAATCAATTAGGATACGGATGACATGAATCATGTGCAAGCGTCTGGAAAAGGAACAGATATACGTAAATTAGCAAACGTATAAGGGTACTGCATATTGGAAAAACAAAAAACAAATGGTGAAAGAAATAAGACTAAGCAACACACCTGTTCCTGTGAGCGGAAATACATAAATGGTGTATACTGTAAGAAATTTGAAACTCGGGATGTATATATATCAGCATATCTACAATTAAGAGAAGTTAAAGATGATGATTAGATATTAACACATCAAAGGTGTACACATATCTACAGGAAGGCATAAACATGACCAAATTTCAAAATTTTGTAAGCTTAAATGCCCTTATACTCGGCACTCCTAAAGATATAAAATCTCTTAATGAGATAAGAATTGTACCACCGAAGTAGAATGTGACAAAATAGTATTATATGGAAACTGGAAATAGGGGCTTTTCTCATAAGTGGTGCAGAACATGAGAAACGGGATGCTTCCAAATATTCTCTTTTCACATTTACGGATACAGTAACTCTTCATTTACTTATAACAATTTAAACATAAACGAAATAATTAATCAAAGAATGTAAACAATACTTACTTCTCAATTTGTCTAGTTAAGTGACTTTTATCCCACAGACCTGCTCGAGATAGATAACCCCACCTGATACAAAGGATTTCTAAGGGTTAAAATTTGCTTCACAATTCTTTTCCTATTACTTTAGAAACCAACAACTCTAAAAGAATAGCTTTATTCGACAATTAAACAAGTTCTTCCAGAACATAAATGGTAGAATCTCATAAGCCAACAAACATTCGACACTTGGGCAGTGACGGAGACAGGTTTTTGTTGAAGGGGGCAGAGTGATGAATCATATTTAATTAATGATAATATAATAATTAATTACTTTAACATAATTTTTTTGATTTGAACAATACATAAATAACTACAAAAAACACCAATTGCTAAACAAAACTCTATCTAATCTATGGGAGAAGAAAATGGATCCAACAAGCTACTTTGTAGGAGTGCAAAAGGTAAATATGTGGGAGACAAATCAAATTGGTATATAAAGTTGAGGGGCAAAAATTAATTTCAAATGTAAAATTATATGTTTACAAAAAAAAAATTGAGTTATTTGTGATTTGTCCTCTATGTTAATTATAAGTCAACCTCTAACATTAATCACTATTGCAGTCTCCCCCATTACTAGCAATCAACATTGACTGTCAAAAGGCTCATGTTGATAACCAAAATGTCCTTCAAACAACAACCCACAGATGAACCTTGAGATACAAAATGTATCTTGAGGAAAAATTAATGGGTTGAATTTTTCATGTATCTCCAGAAAAATCCTATGAATAAAATAAAAAACTAGACCTCGATATACGAATTCATCTCGAGAAAATACAAAAAATTCTTCTTCCTCAAAGCAAACAAGAAAGTTCGGGGTTGCTGGTGGTTGGTGGCGATGATAGGAAAGGGAAATAAATCAAGCAGAGAGGGAGGGAAAGGAAGAGAGGGGAGGAGGTGGGGCAGTTGTCGATCTTGTAGTAAACAGAGAAAGGGGCGGGGCGGAGTGGGGTCGTCAGCATCATAGAGAACAGAGGGATGAAGGAAGGGGTGGGGCGGGATGGCATCGCAAGGTGGGTAAATCGCAAATAACCTAAAAAAAATTCAAAAGTCAGTGGAGGAACTTGCCCTCACGTAGATCCGTGCCTGCACTTGGGCTGAAATATTATGGAAATGGCTAGCCCAGATTACAAGTCACTTAGCTGACCATATCATAATGAAAGAAAAGCCTTCAATATTGAGGCTATGAGATGGTTCCAGTTGCAATTAACAAATCAAACAAAACTGAGTGTTCCAACGTCTCACCTTTTGCTAAAGAGCTCACCGTCTGCTTCTAACATGGGACCAATTTTCTCATCCAACCTTTGCATGACAATAAGCAATTTTTGCATGCTTTCCACCAGCTCTTTATCATCCATATTAGTTGCGGCCAGAGTCTGAACAGAAATAACTTTAAATTAACAAACAAATCAGAAAAAAATAGATTAGCGTAAAGAGGTAGAAATTCACAATGGTGTGAACCTTCATGTGTTACCTGAGCAGGGTGTCCTTTAGTTCGTCGTTGCAGTGCTAGGCGTAGTTGGTTAAAAAGATCACCAACAACTTCCTTTTGATTTATTAGTTCTATCAAAGCTGCTCTTTGATTCCGACCACAAATCAGGGCAGTATACTGCAGTTTCGCAGACATAAGTTATCATCCAATAAACGAGAAGTTTCGGGGGAAAAAAAAGTACTAACAAAACTAGAAACAGATATCATCTATATTTATTCTGATCAGAGACTCAAAATTTGTCTCTCAGTTTCATCAGCATACTTTGTGGGCTTACAGTTACTTTGTTAACGTGCATAGGACATTACCCGCTTGGTTAAAACACACAAACCATAACTTGAGATCAGACATACAATGAGAATTTGGCGCAACTTTGCGTTTGCCTACTCTTTTTCTATCACTCTACCAAATGATTAAAAAGAGAGAACAGAAGAAGACGTTCCTTCCACATGGGCCAACTTATGTGGGATGAAAATTTTACATCATGTACTAACCTCATCTTCCAGTTCACGACAAATTAGTGCTGTCCTCCACCTCAGATGAAGTTTTGACACACTAACATCTGTGTAAATATGGTCACCAACATATAAGATTTCATCACCTTGGACCTTCAGGGAACTCTCTACCATCTGAGCACTTCCACCAGAATACAACCCCCCTGCAGAAGAACAGGGTAGAATGGAAAGGTAAGCTCATTGAGAAAGAAAGACAACAGCATTGATGTTCCATCTGAACGTAACAGTTTCGTCTCCAAAAACTGAACATTTATTTGCAGTCCTCGCATTAAATTTTTTAGTACAAACTTTTCCACAGAAAAAATAAAAAAATTAAAGGACAAAAACAAGGGCACACCCCTTGCTCAAATTCATAAGTAACATAAGGCAGGCTGATTTGGCAAAATAAATAGTCCATGACGGTGAGTAATGGAAAATCACCAGGTTTAGTCTTAAAGCATGGACGCATCAGACCCTCACTCGTTACAATTTCATAGATAGGATGTGACATCTGGAAGAATTCTGGTTTTTTTGCTGCGACAATAACCTACACATGAACAAACGGGTTAGAACTCAAAATTATAACTTTTTACAAGTTCAATATTTTCAAAACGTAGAAACAACGTAACAATTTCAAAAAGATCTCGCCAGCTCATATCATTGGGAAGGTATTGATCAAAGGCATGCTGCATCAATTTCTCCGTATAGTGGTAATCTGAGTTGGTAATAAGTAGCAAGCGCTTACCAGCCTGTGGAAAAATATCAAAATGAGAAAAGGAGATAATTGAACACTTGATATAATAAGAAATGAGGATGGTTAATTACCTCCTTTTGATCTAAAAGTGCCAAAGGAAGATATGGATCAGGCTCTACAAAACGTTCAGGATTAGTCATTATCTCACTCTGCACAGATTCCACAGGTCAAAACAGGTTCATGATTTGCACGACCAAACACTAAAAACTAAGTGCACATTGTTAAGCGTTTTACCTTAAGTTGACCTTCGACATGTGCTCTGAAAAGGGCCTTCCCCACTGCCTGAAATCATGGCAATGCTTAATATATTATATAGTTGAAACCACCGCAATGTGAAGATTGCTTGGTAATTACCTTGTAAAGCGCTTTATAATCAAGTGGTCCAAGTTCAGCTGGAATCGCTCCCTCATCCAATAGGTCAACCATCTGGATGAAATTTGCATGATGTCAAACATGGGGGGAAAGAATAACGCAAGTGCGAGTCTTGTAAAATACTAGCTACAAAATGTCGTTGGTAAACTTGAAGGGATATGTAAAAGATGTGTGCGCAACAAACAAAAAGGCACGATGTGTTGAAAGTACCAAAACCTGAAGAATGCTTTCTGCCCAAAACTATTGGTTTTCATAAAATTAATCATAACTGATTGGGGTAGAGAGAATGGCAAACAACAGATGTCCATGGAAGAAAGATCTACACATGTTCAATATTACATTTTCCAAAATTATCCATCAGAAAGATAACAACAGACATTCTCCAGGTTGACTACTATGCTAAGCAATCTCACAGAAAGAAGAAAATGGAAGGTACTAAAGTATGTGAACAATCTGAATCGAATATGTTTCCTACAAAAGTTTCCCTTCTAAAGAGTACAAAGAACATAGACAAAGATCGCAGAAAAGAAAAAATGAAAATCTTAAATAAATATTAAAAAAATAAAAAGATTTCCTATAACCATTTACAGAACTTTCTGAAGAGAAGATTGAGATTATACAATACAAAAGAAATATCGATAAAATTTCCTATAACCAGTACTCCAGGCTGGAAATTAAAGAACCTGCATAAAGGCAACTGCTTCTGAAACAGAGAAAACTGTATTGAGGAACTCCCATCGATTCTCCTTCTGCAGATCCACCAGTTCCCTCCCATATATTGCACTGCAACAAACCAACATTCAATAAACGCAAGAATGAAAATTACTTCCAAGTCAGACACATATCTAGCATCGGAAGTTCCTTGGGATCACAAGGTACAATATATTAATGGTATGTGGCTCCACCACATCTGTCCCGATGATCCATTGTGCTTTTAAGACTTTATCCATATAAATCTGAGCAAATTAGTTATGTCAAACAACTTCTTAAATCTGCAAAATGATGCTCATAAAATCAAGCCCTACCTTACAGCTCGAGTAGAGAGCATGTTGGTTCCATGCATAGCCCTTTTCACATAACCAAATCGATCAGCTTTAACCATGTTGCCTTTTTCTTTGTCTATGACAAGGCCTCTTATTACCTAAAGAAACCAGTGGTACAGACAGACAACAAAACACATGTTCAAAAAATGAGCTCTTTTACATCCATATGCAGTACAAAAACCATAACCTCTTCAAAATGCATATAAAGATAGAAACTTTACCAAGTTAGGGTCAAATTTGAGTCCATCAACTGGAAAACCCATGCCCTTCAGATTTTCCATACAATAATCATATGCCCGTCCTTCCCAAGCCTGTAAGAATGCAAGCATAATCTTACAAATGCTAGATACCATGTCTAATGAGCTAACACTAACTTGGTATTTTTTGTACTATGGAGAGTTGTTTCAAATTATGGGCTTCCAATACAACAATATCTAAGAATGAGGATTTACCATGACATTGTAATGAATCAAGGTATAGTCCATGTCATAACCGATGACGCTGATTGATCGAAGATTCAAAGTTCGGCTACAAAATATGCCACGAGGTGAATTTCTTGATGAGAAAGGATCCTGTGCACACCAAACTAACTGGTCATGTCAAGCAAATACAATACCAGATGCAAGGATAAGCTCCATCACGGAATTAAGTTGGTAGTTTTTAATGATGAACAATAATAAGCAGCTACTCAGGTGTTAGTATGCTGAATGAATCAATAGCAACACATGTTTATGGTACAATGAAATTGATTGCTTTTATCAAACAAATTTTAACAAAAGCAAGAATAGATAACAAGACCAGGAAATTACAGAGAAAGCATTGAAAAAGGAACAAAACCCTCTAAACATTTCTTGCAATATAAGAATGAAAATCTCAAGGCTAATCATCCTTTACAATGTTAAACATCATTGGGCAACTATTGTAAAAACAACAATGATAATACTATAATTCGCTGAAGAAAGACCACAATCAAGTTAAGGCATACCATAATAAGCAAAAGTTAATTAAGAGGGGTGATGGAGCCGAATTAACACAAGACAACAAATTAACAGAAGATCAATTTCACAACCATCCCATTTCCTTCATTGAAAGAAGCGGAATGGGACCCAAATTACATGTCATAACAGCAAAATAGCCATAAGTAATAGATGATTTGGAAACATTGAACTTGAAACCATGCAATAACAATCCTACGACTCGGATTGACAATAAAACAAAAAAAATCAACAAAATCCATTGTTTCTTGTCCAATGCAGAACACATTTAGCTTCGTTACCGGTATCCCCAAGTCCGTAAGCAATTCCTCTGCTGCTTTCGCATTTTCCCTTGCTACTTCATCGATTGGGCCTTCTAAGGTAGCCTGACCACCATCAATACCTACATGGTGAGAACAAAAAGACGCAAACCATTCACTAATTGATCAACTTGTAACACTTGCATACAATCACAACCAGCTCAAACACACACAATGCTAAACAAAACGAAAAAGACCCAAAATTGGAACAAAACAAACAATCAATCACATAGACACACTCCTCTCCCAAATGGGTAGGAGGAGAAGAAGAAATTGTAAGTTACCAAAAGCGATCAACTGCTCCTGCTTGACATTCAAATCACCTTTAGTGCTCTCTCCAAGATAATCCACCTCATACTTGTTAGAAGAAGTGAGTGAAAACACTTCACCGCCAACTTCATTGGCATCAACCACGCTACAACGCAGCACTCCATTGAAGTTCTTCCTCTTTTGATCGAACCCCAGAGTGGAAAAACGTCTAAAGACTGGAAATTTGAAGTGGTGGATCGCCATTAAAGATGGTTGTTGAGCTCTCTGTGCAGTGTTTCCACCCATTACTTCCGCAAAATTCATCCTTTCCAGCTCCCCCTCTCTCGCTATCTATCTGAAAAATGAACAAGAGAGCAAATTCGGAGTTCAGTGTTGTAAAAATGTCCCCTTTGTAGTTGAACGTTCGAACTTGATAGAAGAAACCAAAACCAAACCAAAAGGGAATATATTTGGAGATTCCATGCTGCAAAGCAAGGGTGGGCATCCCGTCCCGCGATCCCGATCCCGTTCCGTCCCAATTTTTTCGGATCTTAATGGGATTGAATAATTTCATCCCGATCCCGTCCCGTCCCGATCTAGAATGGGATGGGATGGGATGAAGATTTTCAATCCCACCAATCTCGTCCCGTTCCGAACTAATTTTTTAATATTAATTATTAATATTTTTATTTACTTATTTATTTATTTTATGAACATGACTACATGCAGTTCATGGCCAATTAAGTAGGATCCTTCAAAATGTAATGTAACTCTTTCCTCAGCTCATGGTGGGTTACAACCATATAAAGATGATACATATTTTATGTTTGGAACACTTTGCTAATCATTATTCAAATGGTAAAGACCAGAACCTAATGGAAACCAACCCTTTCATTTAGGGAACAATAGAGCTAACAAAGAGGAAAGATTCTTTATTTCTTTTGTTGCTAAGCATGGATTTCTCTAGGTGTCCCCATTCAAAAGATGAGGAGTTGAGGGCCAACTCAAGGGCCCTTTTTTCCCAGTTTCTTTAACATAGGTTTGCAAAAGCAAAGACCTAATCACATGCCTACTTGCAGTTCCAGGCTTCCAGTTCCAGCAGTTCCAGGCTTTTAGCAGTTCCAGCTGCATGCAGTCCAGCAGTTTCAGGCTTCTATTTGATATGTCCATATTAGCACGCTGATCCCGTCCCGTCCCGAACCCGTTTGGGATGGGACGAGGTCGGGATGAGGTTTTTCCCTTCCCATCCCGTCCCGATCCCGTATGAACGGGATGGGTATATCTCGTCCCATCCCGTCCCATGCCCACCCCTATTGCAAAGGTCTACGAGGTTAGATAATGTTTCATACGTGATGTTAAACTACGAAACCAAACCGATTGAATATATATTATTTATAATTATAATAAAATATGTTTAATTTAGTCGGTTGGTATGATTTTAGGCAATTCGTTCGGTTTACATAAATTTCCGATATGGTCAGTTCAATTTCTTAAATGTGCATTTCGATTTCAGTTTAAAAAAATTGAAACCAAAAAAGTCGATTCAGTTTTCAACCCTAATGAGAATTAGGGTGTCAATGCGCTCTACATGCGCAGATATTCAGTACTTTTTTTTATTTTATTACCATTTAATAATAAGAAAAAATTATTAATGAATTTCTAAACAAAATAATTGTATATAATTTTAAGGGCCTATGTATAGTTTATAAACAAATAAGGGGTTTCAAATAAATTATGTTAAAGGTTTATGTCTAATTAATCAATGTTTGAGAGAAGTTAATTCTGATTGTAAAAGTATGAAATGTGGAGAGAAAAATGGAAAATCTAAAAGTTAGATGTAGTGACATTTCTATAATATACAGATAATTGTATGGCTTTATAAAAATTATATTAAGAGTTTCGGTATAATTAATGAATGTTTACATGGATTAGTTTTTATTGTAAATAGTTTAAACTTGGAATGGAAAAATAGTAACGTGTAATAGTCTTGTCACTTTTATCCACTTATTTATTTATTTTTTCTTGTAAATATCATATAATTGAAAAGGAAATTTTGGAAAGAAAAATCAGGTTGAAGACATGAGTGTTGTTCATTCAACCCTTCTCTCATTAGGTATAGTTTAGATAGATACCCCATCAAGTCGATAAAGAGTACCATATGTGCTTGACCTAATTGTACAAATTGTTATGTAGTGGCTCAAATAACGTATTTTGCATACAAAAATAAATAAATAGACATTTACGTGCTCCCATCTGTATGTCCACTGTAGTCTAAAAAAGAAGTGCCTCTGCACAAGAACTTTTGAATATAAACTAGTTGTAATTGTTCATGTGTGATATTATGACAAAACAAAAACAAAACAAAAAATCAAATGTGAAAGATGAGAGAACCTGTTTAGTATAGATTCTTCCCTAACAAATATTATACACTTTCATATTTTGTATACATTTGGTGAAAGCAGGAAGGCCATGGAGAGAGCATTTTGGATTATATATGAGAATAGGTACTCATGAACAGAAGCAAGAAAATGGCAGAGATGAAATTTTATTAATGTGCTAAAGGTGTGATGGCTCAGTGATTAAGCAGTGGCGGGTGATATCACTAGATCATAGAAAATTATCAACTTCATGCTATTTATATTCAGGTGAAATTGAGAATCAAAAACATTAATAAGAACTTTGAAAACGTACCTAAAATGAAGATTTCAGCATTTGTTAGATCGACCAAAACTTGCTCCATGCTTTAGTAGATAATTGAATGCCACAGTCGATACTGTGAGAGAAATCAATTGGGTTTCATTAAGAAGAACAAAAGAATAAAAAGAAGACTCAATTATTTTTCTCTTCTTCTTTTAGTTTTTTAAGTGTACAAGCTAGGTCTTCCAAGGGTGTGTCAATGTCTAAACTCGAACCTCCCTTAACATTGCTTGCATTAGTTAGTTTCTTAGGTTTCATTGTCCAGTTTTAGCTATTAGTTTCTATGGTTTGTAAAGGCAATAACCTATACCCTAATCTGTCTACAATTGCAACAATCTTTTGATGGAGCACATCTTAATTTGACATATTTTCTTTTTCAGGAGTAAATTTGACGTGGTTCATGTGAGGTTCATCTTAATTATTCACGTTTAAATTATTAAGTAGTTGGGTTGTGGTTGTGTGTTTAATGTAATCCATCCTTATGCTTAATCGTTAATATGTGAAAATTTTGAGATCTTAAAAATATGTAAGGATAGTTTTTACTTTGTTCCCATTTACAGCGTATTGTCATATGATGGTCGTGACACTGACATGTATTGGTCTCCTATATATGCATCTTCATAAAACCTTCCACCTCCATATAAAAATAAATCCTTTCTATATAACTTTTAACCAAACTTTTCAATACCTTAAAGCAAACAAAAGTTTTGTAAAAATTTCTCACGAAGAAAACAACAAAGACCATAGGTGAGTAATGTTTGTTCAAGTATACTACCCCAACTACATATCAAGGATTCTTACTAACTTAGCCATATGTTCATGTTATATGATCTACCCTAAGTTCCCAACCCCTCAAGTAGCAGGTCTCTACCATAAACTTGTGCGAGGAAGTTTTTTTTTTTTGGAAGGCAAGCTGGGTTTTTAAGGATCTCATAACCTATCAACTGGACGACCTATAGGTCAACACTCATTAGAAAGTAATCATGCCGCGGTGGGATTCAAAGCTAGGACGTGGGGGACAAACCCACACAGCCCTAACCACTAGGCCATAACACCATTGACTTGTGTGAGGAAGTACAATGCCTTGATCTCCACTTTCGCTTTATTTTTGGTATTTCCTACTTCCGTGTTTAGAGCATGAACATTACATGTTAAGGATAATACACCCTTGACATCTAGGAGATGGAGGCCAAGCTGCAACATAAAAAAAACGACACCTTCTTCCACCACTTTCACCCTATGTAGCCACTTATAATTAATAGAGGATATTGAGAGCACTAATTCTAAACAGCGAGGAAAGGGGCGAGGGAGGGGGTTGTGACCGCTCATCTCCTCGAAATGCATCACAACCCCCTCCCTCACCCGTTTCCTCGCCGCCTAGAAGGGCTCTATTGAGAGATAGACAAGACAATGGTTTTTATTATTATATTTTTTCATGTTTTATTAAAATGAAGCTATTTAATGTCTGTGTTGCAATCTATGGTTTCCTCCAATTTTTTCTTGACGAAAACAGAGATGACCATATTATTGTCTTTTGTTGTGTTTGGAGAAAAAAAAAAAAGAAAAAGAAATAAATCATATATATTTAATATTTGAAGATTATTCTAAAAGACTAAAATAGCTTGTCATGATTAACGTATGATAAGCCATCGTGGGCACTCTATGTGCCACTATTTTCAAATCGTGGCCAAAACACCATTCATTTTCATTTTCATTCACTTCAATAATAAATTACATCAAACAATTCTGAATTACGTAATAAGCTCCATCATGTAAATATTTTGAGGGAAGTTCTTTCACGCCTGTTTATTTGGGAGCTCCGTGATAGGTTCTGACCTATTTACAATTTTGCTCTGCATGTTGGAAGCAAAGATGCAAATCAATTGACATAGATCAAGACAAGTAGAGGATTTACCTTGCAGGAATTAATAGTTGATGATTAAGGAATTGATTCAAAGAATGCAGAATTCCAATAGTAGTCAAGCAGAATGTATAGAAGAAACGGGGAACAATTTGTATTGATAGAAATTGTAAACAATTCGAGATGTCCAGTCTCCAAAGAGCAGTTGCTCTTGTGTACAAACTTATTACAAATCAATGAATGTTGTTTTCTCCTATTGCTCCCTTATTTATAGCACTAACAATATTGACAGCTACTCTAACAGAACCTCTAACAGTAACCCTTCCTAACAGAGCACTCACAACATTAACAGAGCACTAACAGTTGTACATGTAGCAACATATTTACATACAGGCACCCTCATTCCACTTCAGCACTAATGTTCTTATGACTTCTCTTTCTCCTGGAATAAGTATACTTAATAGGAGGTAGAATCCTATCAATACCCTCCCCCCAAAGACGCACCTTGTCCGCAAGGTGAAAAGAAGGGAACTGCTGAGCCAATAACTCGAAGTCTTCCCAAGTGGATTCATACGCAGGTAAGCCTTGCCATTTAATCAAAACCTCAATTTTATCCAACTCACCCTTACCCTTAAGGCGCACATCCAATAATGATTCAGGAAATACCATCATTTCACCATCACTGCTAAGCTGACCAGGCAAAGGATTCGCAGGAAAACAATTCCCTTTTGCACGCCGCAGCTGGGAGACATGGAACACAGGGTGAATCCTCGTGGTGATAGGAAGATCTAACTGATAAGCCACCGAACCCACCTTCGCCAAAATTTTATAAGGCCCATAAAAACATGCCGACAACTTATGATTAGTCCTAGAAACCAAGGACTGCTGGCGATACGAACGTATCTTCAAAAATACCGAACTCCCAACATCAAATGATTCATTGCGCCTTGATTTATCAGCCTGAATTTTCATGCGCTGTTGCGCCCTCAATAAATGCCTCTTTAAATCTTCTAAAATCTTATCTCTGTCCAACAATAACTGCTCAACTGAAGAAGTGACGGAAGAGCCAAGTGCATACCTGATCAAAGGAGGAGGTTCCCTGCCATAGAGAACCTGAAAAGGGCTATAACCTGTAGCCGAATGAATGGAGGTATTGTACCACTATTTTGCCCACGAAAGCCACTTACTCCACTGTTTCGGTTTTTCAGAAGAAAAACATCGAAGATATGTTTCAATGGACCGATTAAGTAACTCAGTCTACCCATCTGTTTGAGGGTGGTAAGCGGTGCTATGCTTCAAGGTGGTGCCCTGTAAGCGAAACAATTCCTGCCAGAATTTACTGAGAAAAACCTTATCGTGGTCTGAAATGATAGACTTTGGTGTCCCATGAAGCCGAATAATGTCTCTTGAAAAAACCAAGGCCACCCCTCCCGCTGAAAATGGGTGTTTCAATCCTGAAAAATGAGCGTATTTGCTCAGACGATCTACCACAACCAGAATGGTATCGTATACTCCAGAACGCGGTAAGCCCTCAATAAAATCCATTGTAACTTCGTCCCAAACTTGAGTGGGTAAAGGGATCGGCTGAGGCAGGCCCGCTAGAGAAAAAGCCATAGTTTTGTTTCGCTGGCAAACTTCACATTCACTGACCCTTCTCCTGATATCAGACTTCATTCACACCCAGTATAGTTCCTTAGCTATCCTCAGATAAGTTTTGGTCTCCCCAGAGTGCCCTCCCACATTAGAAGCATGGAACTCAATGAAAATAATAGGGATGAGAGAAGAAGATTTAGGAATGACCAACCTGTTTTTGTAATACAACATGTCTTGAACCACCATATAACCCAGATTGCCTGAGCCTTGCAACACTTTCTGCTTCAGTTGTGTAAGAACACTATCAGTCTGTATCTCGGACTGCAATACAGACCAATCACGCCAGGTGGGTAACGTCAGTTGAAAGCAAGAAGGGGATGGATGAAGTCGGGATAACGCATCAGCCGCCATATTCGAAGATCCTGGTCTATATTGAATCTCAAATTGGTAACCCAACAGCTTACTCACTCATTTCTGATATTCTGCTCCAATGACCCGTTGTTCCAATAAAAACCGCAGACTCTTCTGATCAGTGCGAACCACAAATTTTCTGCCCAACAAATACGCCCTCCATTTTGTAACCGCCAACACAATGCCCATCAATTCCTTCTCGTAAATAGGTTTGAGACGAGCTCATTTCCCCGACACCTGACTAAAGTAAGCCACTGGTCTTTGTGCTTGCATCAATACCACCCTCACTGCATAACCCGAAGCATCCGTCTCGATTACAAACTCCTTAGAAAAATCTGGCATGGCTAGCACCAGAGCTTGAGTCATGATGAGCTTTAATTTCTGAAAAGCTTCTTCAGCCTTTTGTTGCCAATTGAACCCGTCTTTCTTCAATTGAGCTATTAGAGGCCATGCTACCTTACTATAATCCTTTATGAACTTACGGTAATAGCCCGTGAGGCCCAAAAACCCCCGTAATTCCGTAAGATTCTTTGGCTGAGGCCACTCTAACATGACTTAAACCTTCGATTGTTCCATCACCACTCCCTCTGCCGAAATTATGTGCCCCAAATAGCTCAACTCAGAGCAACCAAATTCACACTTTTTTTTATTCACATACAATTTGTTTACATGTAATAACTCCAATACGATCTGCAAATGTCTCAGATGATCTCCAACCCCTTTGCTATACACCAGTATGTCGTCAAAAAATACGAGGACGAACTTACGCAGATACGGTCTGAAAATGGAGTTCATCAAGGCTTGAAAAGTTGCTGGCGCATTGTGAGTCCGAAGGGCATGACTAAAAACTCGTAATGCCCTTCGTGTGTACGAAAGGCCGTCTTGGCTTCATCCCCCTCTTGTAATCTAATTTGATGGTAACCTGATTTAAGGTCCAACTTGGAAAAAATTTCCGCTCCATGGAGTTCATCTAACAACTTGTCGATAATAGGGATTGGGCCTATTCGGCACTGTCTGCTTGTTCAACGCACGGTAGTCGACACAGAAACACCACCCTCCATCTTTCTTCTTAACCAACAAAACTGGACTAGAGAAAGGGCTTACACTATGGCGTATAATTGATGTGGACTTAACTAACCTAAATAAATAGGTTAATTCAGCCCACTTGTAATAACCGCAAGTGCACGGTGCCTAACTGATAGACAACGGCAAGTACGGGTCGATCCCACGAGGAATGTGGATTAAATTGAATTTTAGGAATTATCTAAACTAATTTAAATGGAAAATGGGGTTACAGCATTTTTAAAACTAAACTAAAAATAAATTAAAAATAAGAAAAATAAAATAAAAGATAGATGAAATGGGTTTTTGTGGCTTGGACTCACCAATGAGTTAGTAAAATTATTGAAATCTAAATTACTGAATTTAAAAACGAGAAGCGTTAGAGATGAGAATCTCTTGCTTACACCGAATATGTGATCGTTAAAATCCAATTAAACGTATACCATGTTTCTATCAAACATTAACAAATTATTTCAAGCAAATACGCTCTTACCAAGTATTAAATGTCTTTTTAGGGCACACTTAATCAAAGTTTAAGCTTAATATTTTTAACACATGCTTTGAATATTAATAAAGGGTAATTCTAACTACCAAACATATCAAGTTTAATTTCTCAAACATGCAAGGTGAAAGCAATTTATCAAAATTCAGAAATAAATTGTAATTAATAATTAAGCACACAATTCAGTAAAATAAATCAAAATAACTTATACAACCCATTTAGTTTGTCACAAACTCAATGTGGTGGCACTCAGCAGATCAGCAGGTGGTCCGAACACGAATCCCGAGAAAACTGATCAAAAGCACTCTGTGGTGGCTCTTACAGATAGCTGGGGTGTGAATAGCCAAATAACCGAATTGACCAATTCCCGCCTCTGCTACAGTAGCGCTACAAGGACGCCTTCGTCTCCAACGCGATAGCGCCGCTCTCGCGGCCTTCCTTCGCTCCTCGCGACCGTCCTCGACCTCCAAATGCTTCCAGAACCTGCGCAAGAAGAGAGAAGGTGAGGAAATACCAAGAAACAGAGAAGAAAAATGAGGAACAGGAGCTCCCTGTCTCAGCTTGCTGGTTCCGTCTCGCGAGGTGGTGGCGGTGATTCTCGGTCTGGTCGTGACGGTGGTCGCGAGAGATGGAGGCAGGAAGGAGCTCGAGACGAAGGGAGGCCGAGAAAGAGGAGGAGCAGGGTCTGTGGCGAGGCGGAACAGAGCCGCGGTGAGCTCTGTTTCGCGAGGTGATTCTCGTGCTGGTTCTCGGTCTGTGACGGTGGTCAGTGCGGAGGTGATGGATGATGGACAGGGAGAGGGACAGGGACGGTGGCAGAGTGAAGGTTTGACGTGAAACAGGGTTGTCACGCCCCTGTTTCACGGTGGTGGCGGTGGCGGTTGTGGAGGTGGTGCTAGGGTGATGGTGGTGGCGAGGTGGTGATTGCTGAGTGAGTGAGAGATGGTTAGGTGGTGATGGTGATTGTGAGAATCACTTGAAATCTCCATTGAGGAAGAGGTTTGGATTTTTTTCTAATTCTCTTCTTTTCCCTTCTCTTCCTCCCTCTCTTCCTCTCTATTATCTTCTATTTATAGCAAATTATCAAGATGAATAGGGATGAAATGAGGGAATGATTCATCAATGAGAGTAGGAGAAGGATTAGGCTTGGCATTGGGTTTGGGTTTAGGTTATGGATTGGGTTTGGGTTTGGGTTATGAATTACGTTTTGGGTTTAGGTTATGAATTAGATTTCGGGTTTAGGTTTGTGACTGCTTTATACTACCGTTGGAATCGACTAATTGTCGTTCCTTAACTTGTCGCCTTAATATGATTTCATCGTTTACGCTTAAATTCTTACAAAGACATGAAAACGAAATAATTACTATAAAATATAATAATCGAAACACTAACATGTATAAATTAAGGGATATATTATGTAATAATTATGTGAATATCAATAATGCCAGCAGACAACATCTCAGATATCAATCTTTCAATCTCATTTTTCTGGAGCTGAGGATATCTGTAGGGACACACATTAACTGGGCCTGCTCCATCGTTCATCACAATTGCATGCTCGTATCCCCGTTTTGGAGGCAACCCTGATGGTAACTGAAAAACCTCTTCATATCTCTTTAAAACTTTAAGCAATTCAGTCGGTGTATATGAAACTTTGCTATCTGATAATGCCATATTTCCAAATTCCACCAAATACCCATGCCCTTCCTGTTGTATAGTTCGTAACATTGTCTTCAAAGAAACCAAACTCTTCCCCAAAGAGGGATCACCCTTGAGTGAAAAAATTTCAGACCCCACTCGAAAATGCAAGTGTTGCTCTTTCCAATTCACTGAAATTGTTCCCAAAGTCTCCAACCATTGAGTACCCAATATGATGTCCGAACTGCTCAGGCCTAATGGAAGAAAATCCTCCTGAATTTCTATTCCTTGCAACAATAATCTCACCCCTTTATAGACCCCACTCCCTTCGACTGAATCACCAGATCCCATTAGTACCCCATACCCGCCAGTAGCTGAGATTGGTAACTTTACCTGTTCGACCACTTTGTGAGAGATGAAATTATGGGTTGCACCACTTTCGATCAAAACTACCACTGCGTGACTCGAAATAGCACCCTCAAGCCTCATCGTCTTTGGGTTTGTCAATCCTATGACGGAGCTTAAAGAAACTTCGACTCCTCGACTGATCTCAACCACATCAAGCTCTTTCTGAGCTTCACACTCCTGCACATCTTCTTCCTCCCCTTTACTTTCTGCTTGTGCGATGAGAACGCTAGCTTCTTTCCTCTTGCACCGATGACCAGGCGAGTACTTCTCGTCGCACTTGAAGCATAACCCTCTAGCCCGTTTATCTTAATACTCTGCATCGGAGAAACGCCTGATTTCTCCTCTTGCGACCGTCGGTCTCTTGTTCTCTATGGATAGAACTGGTTGGTGTAAGCTCCTCTTTTCTAACTCTCTGTTCGAATGATGAAAAGGTTGCCCTAATGCTCCATTTGCAATTGTTCTTGGGCCGCCCATGGGCCTGTTGTTAAATCCCTGTAAGCCCTGTTTGGTAAAGCCCATCTAAATTGGTTTTTCCTCCACCAGTTGGGCCAGATCCATGGCCCGACCCAAGAAACCCAGATCTAACATCCTTACCTCCGTCCGTATTGATGGTTTCAGGCCATTCATAAACTTGCTAAGGTAAACTTCTTCGTTCAGAGGTTCTAATGGAGCCGCATGGGAGACAAATCGCCGTCGGTACTCCGACACTGATCCTTCCTGCTTCAACACAAGGAATTTCTCACAAAGTGACCCATCTTGGGTAGATCGAAACTGTTTCAAGAGTAACCCCTTCAGTTCTTCCCAGAAGATAACAGGTCTCCTCTTACTCTCCCACTGATACCAAAGGAGATCATCCTCTTTGAAAGAAATCACTGCGGCTTCAATCTTCTCATCGTTACTGTATCTATTGAGTAAAAAAATCGTTCAGCTTTCATAATCCAGCCGTCTGGGTTCGACCCCTCAAAGGTAGGCATCTCTAATCTTTTAGGTCTTCTGTCAAATGGGAACCCTTGTGAAGAAGATCCACCCATTCCACCATTTGGACTTTGTCTTTCAACATTACCTGGAGGAATCTGATCTTTCTCCTTAGTAGAAATTGTTTCATGAGTTTCTTGTTGCTTCGTTATTATTTGTTCCAACATTTGTTTCAGTTCTTGGAAACCCCCATCCAAAGAATCCAGCTTTCCTTGCATGCTTGTCATCGATTCTTCCATAATCTCCAATCTTGCATTAGCACTAGCTCCTTTTCCAGCCATTACACCTAGGAATCGGAGTGCTCTGATACCAATTTGATAGGTTCTGACCTATTTACAATTATGCTCTGCAAGTTGGAAGCAAAGATGCAAATCAATTGACATAGATCAAGACAGGTAGATGATTTACCTTGCAGGGATTAACAGTTGATGATTAAGGAATTGATTCAGAGAATGCAGAATTCCAATGGTAGTCAAGCAGAATGTATAGAAGAAACAGGGAACAATTTGTATTGATAGAAATTGTAGACAATTCGAGATGTCCAGTCTCCAAAAAGCAGTTGCTCTTGTGTACAAACTTATTACAAATCAATGAATGATGTTTTCTCCTATTGCTCCATTATTTATAGCACTAACAATATTGACAGCTACTCTAACAGAACCTCTAACAGTAACCCTTCCTAACAGAGCACTCACAGCATTAACAGAGCACTAACAGTTGTACATGTAGCAACATATTTACATACAGTCACCCTCATTCCACTTCAGCATTAGTGTTCTTATGATTTCTCTTTCTCCTGGAATAAGTATACTTAATAGGAGGTAGAATCCTATCACTCCGTCAGGTTTTGAAGTACCTTTAACCGATCAACCTTCTACCAAAGCTGTCTCAACCCAGCCCATAGGGATTACTTCAGGCGAGTGCTCAAGGACCAATATTGGCAGTGATCTTAGTGGTTTAGGGTGGCGACATGTTGAATCGGAGCTTAGCAGCAATGAGGACAAAGTCCGTTTATCTTTTAGAAATATCGATAATTTGATAGGAGTTGATCTCAGCCTAGATGCAAAGCGGGCCTTGGATATGGTGCAAGCTTTGTATTCAGGTTGAGGTTTTTTGTCGATTTTGTGACGAGTTTGTGGTTCTCATTTCTTTCGGGTCTGGTTTTTGCAGAGATCTTGTGCCAATCTTCTTCTTTGTTTTGCGGTTCGATCGTGGCTTTTGTTTGACTCATGGTTTTTTATTAGTTCTTGATGGGGTTTTATTGTTCGGAGCTTTTTCTCAGAGATTTTTTGGAGAGCTTCCTCACGTTTGTTTTGGTTGTTTTTTTCTTTTCGGGAGTTGATAGTTTGGGTTCTTTGTTGTGGGATTTACTTACTTTAGGATTATAGCATCTTCTTTGTGGTTTGTTTTCCCCTTAAATAAAATTTGACAAAAAAAAGAAGCAAACATCGCATTTGATACATTCAAACATGACTAATACTAAAAATAAAAATGTTCAACATTTGAGACATTCGGTGACATTGTTAGATGATTTTGTAAGAATATCAAACTCCTATTGAGTAAGGAAAATCAAAAGAAGAAAACGACTTGTAGTGAAGCGAATTAAGAAAAAAGCTTAATAATTGAATAAGTTATGACTTTGTGGTAGAAATAAATTAATAATTATTTATAGCGGAACGTGATAAAAAAGCTACATGTCCCCCGCAGAAATTGTTGGAAATGCCTGTATTGTCATGGAGAAGAAAATTTGATCCAGCCTACCACCAAGAAAAAAATGACATGTTTGATCAATAATGTGTTTACTCCTAATTCACTCACTAAAAAAGGCAACATAATTGTTGGTGATGCCTGTATTGTCATGGAGAAGAAAATTTGATCCAGCTCGCCACCAAGAAAAAAATGACATGAAAGACATGTTTGGTCAATGTGTTTACTCCTAATTCACTCACTAAAAAAGCCAACATAATTGTTGGTGATGCCTGTATTGTCATGGAGAAGAAAATTTATATATTTTTTAAATCCAATTGAAAAATTAACTCTACTCTTCGCAACACCTAAAAATGTCTTTTCTTTTGAAAGGTAAGCGTTATGTCGGTGGGTATAGAATCTAAGACGTGAGGATTAAATCACCACAATTTTAATCATCCAATCAGGCTACCATGGACATTAAATGTATCCTTGAATATTTTTACAATAATTGTTGCATTTAGAAGCATCTCCTCTCATTTTCAGCACTTAGACTACTTGTCTCATTATTTGTATCGATAATATTAATCCACAATTCTAAACTCAAATGGGTTTTGATGATCGATGTAACTTTTTTTAAATCTATGTATATATAAAATAACTGAAGTAGGCTTTGGAGCGCCTAAAGTATGGATTCGAGTTTTGACCATAGGAACAAAATAAGGGCACAATTGTCACTTGGAGTAGTGAAAGTTATAGGACGTGGTTACAAAATGAAAAGGGCAACGACTACTTCACACCATCAAAAATGTTTTTCACACCATTTAACTCTCTCATACCATATACTTTCTTTTTCACACCACTACTCTTTCCTACACCATCTAAATAAATAAATAAATAAACAACATTTTTCTCCTCTCGTTCAAATTGAAACTCAAGTCTCCCTTTCCCTCACCCATTCAAATCTTTCACCTTCTTCAATTTCTTACAAAATTGAAACCAATCTCTTCCCTCTCCCTCCAAAATCTTTTCCCTTTCCCTAAAAATCGAAATCCTTAAAAATGAACCCCAAATCGCAACTTTCCCAAAAATTTTCAGAAAAAACAAAGTAATCTAATGGAAACTTCAAAAAAAAATTCAATCACAAAAAACAAAGTAAACTTCAGAAAATCACAAAAAAAAAAAATTTTGTTCGATTGAGACAATGCGAGGTTTTTGTTTTTTCTGAAAATTTCTTGTTTGCCCAGAACAATGCGAGTTTTTGCAAAAACCTCGCATTCTTCCAAGCGAAGTTTTTTAAGTGATTTGCGTGACTTTAGTAAAATGATTATAACTTTATCATTTCAAAACATTTTCAAGTGATTCAAATTGTGTTTATTAGATAACTCAGAGTACTACAATATTTAGTTTTGATCAAATTGAGAATCGGTCTCGATCGAGCAAATAAGTTGGTCGAAAGTCAGGGACATTATCCTATTTTAATTACAAGACAGATTTGCGTGACTTTAGTAAAATGACCCTAACTTTCTCATTTCAAAACATTTTCAAGCGATTTCAAGATGTATTTATTAGAAAACTCAGAGTACTATAACTTTTGTGTTTTGATTAACTTGAGAATCGATCTCGATCAAGCACATAAGTTAGCCGAAAGTCAAAGACACTATCTCATTTCTCTTTGCAAAACATATTTGCGCGATTTTAGTAAAATGACTATAACTTGCTTATTTCAATACATTTTCAAGTGATTCAAGTTGTGTTTATTAGATAACTCAAAATACTACAGTTATCTAATAAACAAAACTTGAATCACTTGAAAATATTTTGAAATGAGCAAGTTATGGTCATTTTACTAAAGTCACGCAAATCTGTCCGAAAACTGAAAACGGGATAATGTTCTTGACTTTAAGCCAACTTATGTGCTCTATCAAGACCGATTTTCAAGTTGGTCAAAACATAAAAGTTGTAGCACTCTCAGTTATCTAATAAACACAACTTGAATCACTTGAAAATGTTTTGAAATGAGTAAGTTATGATCATTTTATTAAAGTCACGCATAACAGAAAGTATGGTGGTGTTTATTAAAATGACCATAACTCGAATCATATTTTTTGTTTCCGTTAAGCAGGACTTTACTAAACTGAGATAACTGAGAGTATTACAACTTGAATAAATTTTTTGAAGAATTTTTATTAGATAACCAAGAGTACTACAACTGAGAGTACATAAGTTGACCTAAAGTTGTGTTTATTAGATAACTGAGAGTACTACAACTTTTGTGTTTTGAACAACTTGAGAATCGGTCTCAATCGAACACATAAGTTGGCCTAAAGTCAGGAATACTATCCCGTTTTCATTTTTTAGACAGATTTGCGCGACTTTAGTAAAATGGCCATAACTTGCTCATTTTCAAAACATTTTCAAGTGATTCAAGTTGTGTTTATTAAATAACTCGGAGTACTACAACTTTCGTGTTTTGATGAGCTTGAGAATCAATATCAATTGAGGGTTTAAATTGGTTTGAAAGTTACCATATTTTTCATTTTTTCGTTTTGAGTTTAGGTTTGTCTGTTATGTTAAGTTATGCATATTTATTGAGTTTGAGTTTAAGAGTTTCAACTTTAAGAGGTGTTTGAGGGTTTTTTAGGGAGAGGGAGAAGATTTGCAAGAGATTTGAGTGTGAAGAGAGATTTTGAAGAGATTTGAAATAGGAGATTTGAGTGTGAAAGGGAGGAACCATTGTCGATTTGAATGGTGAGGAAAAAAAAGTGAATGTTTTGATTTATATAGGTGATGTGATAAGAGTATAGTGATGTGAGAAAGTAAGTAGATAGTGTGGAAAAATAAAATAGTGCGAAACAGAGAAGAAATAGTGTGAAACGGAGAAGAAATAGTGGTGCGAGATAAGCGTTGTCTGTCATAAATTGACCATCTAGCCTCTTGGAAATAATGTAACATACTTACCTACTAAGGTAACGGGTTGTTGTGTATTGGCATTAACTGTTAAGACAGGTGAGAAGTGGATTTAGTATAATATTACTTGCTTATCAAAGAGTAAGAAACCATTGAACAATATTAAAAGGTGCGCAATTTTTTTTGTCAGGGTTTGAGCTTTTTATAGTTTTACCCTTTTTATAAAGGTAAGTTTTGAAGAATCGTACCCTTACACCGACTTCTCATACATCCTAGGGCCTACATTAGGTATAACTCACGTTATGAGAGTGATTAACGGATTGATTGGTACTTATGAGGAAGAAAAGTTATGATAGGTCTATCATGCAACTACCTTAGTAGCAGAACATTTTGCAGGGTTACACCTTAATTTGAAAAAATCATAAAGGTAAGTTTTGAAGGATTTGAAAAAGAAAATATTGAAAAGAAGCTAGACTTGGGAGCCAAGAACACTTGCAGAGAAGCTTCATTTTGTATCCATTTTTGTTTTTTCCAAGTCCCAGATTCAATGTCACTAGAGACATTTTTATGGGAAAAATGTATGAGCACTTTTAGGTTGGGTGGGAGGAGAACACCCATTTCTTAATTTCTTCCATTATTGACTTTGTCATTCATGCATTTTAGTCTTTTAGACACGTTTTTTTTTATAATTATTTTGAAAATTAATATTTAAGCCATTGAAAGCTTGCACTCATAATGCTAATGTATCTAAACTGGGATAAGAATTGTAAAGCTAAATAATTAGGCATAAATAATTTTGTTCTCCAAGCCCAACCTGTTAACACTACAAAATGATGTGTTTATGCATAGAAAATGGAACATTGATTTAGTATGAAATAATATAACGAAACAAAGGGAAAGGGAGGAAAGTATGCATTCGTATAATAAGTTATTTTGCTAAAGTATGACACTCATTGACCATTCCTTGTTGCCCAAGTATATTACTTCTTTCGCTTATTCTAGGGGGAGAGGGCGGCTCACCACCACCCATCATCATTGCGCATTTTCTCGCTGTAAAGCCCTGAATCTACGGTGCTTGGTCAAAAATGCCTGTTTGGTGCCAAGCACCCTGGACCAGGCACCGTAGTCGTGCTCTAAAGAAGGGTTCATCTAAATCTAAAGTAATTTTTTTCTCTTTCCAAATTGCTGAAACATCCAAGTAGGGGTGGGCACGGGATGGGATGGGACGAGATATGTCCATCCCTATCCCATCCCGTTCATACGGGATCGGGACGGGACAGGATGGGAAAAACCTTATCCCGACCTCGTCCCATCCCAAACGGGTTCGGGACGGGACGGAATCAGCGGGAAGCCTGGACTGCTGGAAGCCTGGAAGGCCTGCTGGGCCTGCTGGAAGGCCTGTTGGGCCTGCTGCAGCTGGAAGCCTGCTGCTGGAAGCCTGGAAACCTGAACATTTTATGCAAATGTTCATAAAATAAATAAATAAGTAAATAAAAATATTAATAATTAATATTAAAAAATTAGTTCGGGACGGGACGGGATTGGCGGGATTGAAAATCTTCATCCCATCCCATCCCATTCTAGATCGGGACGGGACGGGATCGGGATGAAATTATTCAATCCCATTAAGACCCGGAAAAATCGGGACGGGACGGGACGGGACGGGATCGGGACGAGACGGGACGGGAACGAAATCGCGAGATGGAATGCCCACCCCTACATCCAAGTCATTAATTTCAATTGTCAAAACTGTCACCTTTCAGTGCACATATTATGCTCTCATCAGGGTATGTTTTGTTACTCGTAGTACTGCACTTAATTCCGCGGTATGATTTGAAATACATATATTTTAACTACTAAAACAGAGTAGAACAGAGAAAGAGACACTGTTTTGTGTTGAAAAAAAGTGAGAAAGGTTTGGTTCTTACAAAAGCATTGAGTTTAGTCAATTTGTAATTCTTGCACCACAAGCAACTCTTATTCCCTGTCTCAATCTATGTAAATCACGTGTCCTCTTCACCAAACTACCATCTTCTTTCTTTTCTTTAAATCTTTATTGAAAAATGGGGGTTTTGCCATGTCTTTCTAGCAGTGAAAAGGATCTGTAATCCTTAAACCTAATACCTTGTTGTTAAATGTGCTGATTCCTCAGTATTGTAAGGTTTCTTTTTTATTATTATTTACTGAAAATAATGGTGTCAATGGAAATGTTGTTTATGCAATTGAAATGGGTTTTTCAATATGCTAGAGTTGTCTTTATGAGGGTGATGGAGTGAAAAAGAAAGTTGTGTTGCATATTTCTGTTTGAAAGAGATTAGACATCTCTTTCTATTAGCTCTTGTTATAGTTTCCAATTGATTGAATTCGAACAGGTTTGTTTTGATAGTATCATCACTGATTTCACTATTGTATTTGCATTGTAGTTCATCAGGGTTCGATTTGTTTAGGAGACAGAAGGAAAATTAGTTCAAATATGAGTGAAGTTAATGGCATCAGTTGTGATGGAAACAAACACCAAGCTTCTGCATCAACGAGTCACTCCCCTGATGAAAGCTCATCAAAGACCAATAGCCAACAGCAGTCAAATAAGGACAAAGAAGAGATTAACAGCGTTCCATTTTACAAACTATTCGCCTTTGCTGACACCAAGGATATCCTTTTGATGGTAGTTGGCTCTATTGCGGCTCTTGCGAATGGATCAGCCATGCCCATTATGACCCTATTGCTTGGTGAATTGATTGACTCCTTCGGACAAAATACTAACACAAAAAATACAGTTCATGTAGTTTCCAAGGTGAGTTTAAGTTGAAAAACTAGATTCTTTCCGCTTACTTGTTACATACTTGTTGACATTGCTTTTGAGCTTAATTTTGATGGAACGAAAATCAAATACTATCTCCCATGTTTTGGGTCATGTATTAATTTTCTCTGTTTTAATGCAACCCCAAGATTTAAAAGTCTTTGTTTTCTTTTCAAATTTAGGGGGGTGTATTGTATCTGGATTTTGTGGGCAATTTAATAAATTCCATGGATTCTGAAAATCCAAGTGTATTCAATTTGGATTTTAAAAAGTCCACAAAAGTCTAGGGATATTCAATCAGGATTTTAAAAAGTCCACAAAAGTTTTAGGGTATTCAAAATATCATTCATATTTATGGATTTGAAAAATCATGGATTCTCATGGACTTTATAGTGTTAGGTATAAATAACAAAGTTCAATAGTTTGCCAACCTCCATATCAAAGATTTCAACGTGAAAAAAAGTCTCCCAAAGTTCTTCCTTGTGCCAGCCGCGAAGAGGTTGGTTCCCATCCTCTTGTTTTCTCGATTCTTTTTCTATCCATCTCTCACCATCACTACCTCCATCCGCCATCAACCACCATCACCCGAGCACCACCACCATCATCCGAGCACCACCACCACCACGAAATAGGGGCGTGACAACCCTGTTTCGTATCAAATCTCCCTGTTCCACCATGCCACAGAGCACCACCATCTGTTCCTCCGCCACTCTCCAGATCACCCCGCCATCACCACCACCAGAGCCACCACCTTCTCCGCCATCACCCGAGCACAACCACCATCCAGCCGTCTTCCTCTCCGCCACCTGGAAACAAGCAGACAGCGAGCAGTCACGCTGCAGCGCGAACAGCAGCCAGCAGCTCGGCCTCTCTTCGGCTCGTCCTCCGACCACGCCTGCGCAGACACAGCCACAACCACCGCGACAGGCCAGCACGTCGTCCTCCTGCATCAATACCACCTGCTGATCTCTCTCTCGCGGGGCAGTCACAACGTCGCGAATCAGAACAGGAGGATCTCCTCCATCCTCAAATCTCGGTCGATTCCTCCAGAGGATCACCGGAGGATCTGCTGATCTCTCTCTCTCTCGGGCTCCTGCTGCAGTGGGATCGTTCCCGCCTCACTCTCTGTTCGAATCGAAAGAGAAAGGCTGGGGCACCTTTTAACTGTATGCCACCACTGTTTAAAGAATATGAGTTATTGGCACCCCGATTTCTCTCTGAGCAGCCACAGTACACTTGCAATAATTTCTAGAAAGTCGTTTATACAAAGTCCATGGATTTTCATAAATCTCTAGAAAGTCTGTAGCAAAAGTCTATGGATTTAAGAAATCAGCAGAAGTCCGTGGACAATTTAAAGAGTCTGTGGACAATTTAAAGAGTCCGTGGACTTTTCAAATTATTTATCAATTCCATAAGAATCCATATACAATACACCCCCCTTAGTAGAAATGTCATTAATAAATTTCAGAAGAATGAGGCTTAGGCAAATTTTGTAGAAATATCATTCATAAATTTCAGAAGAATGAGGTTTAGTTGACTAAACTTGGCCTTATACTTTGGTATCAGGTAGCTCTCAAGTTTGTTTATCTGGGTATTGGGGCTGGCATAGCATCATTCTTCCGTAAGTATTTTGTTTTGCCTTGTCCTTTTGGCTTCTCACCATATAGCATGAAAACTCTTTGAACAATTGGAAGCTAATACAACCCATTCATGTCTTTTATCAGAGGTGGCATGTTGGATGGTCACAGGGGAGAGACAAGCTGCTCGAATAAGGAATTTATACCTGAAAACCATATTGAGGCAAGATATTGCTTTCTTTGACAAGGAAACAAACACAGGTGAAGTTGTTGATAGAATGTCAGGCGATACCGTTCTTATTCAAGATGCGATGGGTGAGAAGGTAAACATCTTTTACCACACAATACATATATAGAATTAATCATTTGGAAGTATGAGCTTAATAATTTCTGATCATCTCCATTTTCGAATTTACAGGTAGGGAAGGTAATACAACTGGTTGCAACATTTTTTGTAGGCTTTATAATAGCATTCATCAAAGGGTGGCTCCTGACCCTGGTCATGTTAAGCTCTATTCCTCTTCTGGTGATCTCTGGATCAGTTGTGTCCACTGTAATATCGAAGATGGCATCACAGGGACAAACTGCCTATTCGCAAGCTGGAATTGTTGTAGAACAGACAATCGGCTCAATAAGGACCGTATGTACTCATAACAAATCATCTTTTTTTTTTTTTTTTTTTTATATATATGGTCAATCATTTTTGTGCAAGTAAAAATACATGGTTTGTATACAGGTTGCATCTTTTACTGGGGAGAAGCATGCTATTTCTAAGTACGAAAATGCACTTAAGAATGCTTACAAGTCTGGGGTTCATGAAGGCTTGGCCTCTGGATCAGGTCTTGGTACCATGATGTTGATCTTTTTCTGCAGTTATGCTTTAGCCATATGGTTCGGCGGAAAGATGATTGTTGAAAAAAGCTACTCTGGTGGTGATGTCATTAATGTAATTGTTGCCGTGGTAACTGGCTCCATGTAAGTTAAATCTTACTTATTTATCTCTACAAATTTACTGATCAAATTCATCTCTATTATTTCTCAGACTTCACTAGAAATTCTGTGAAGGAACCCTTTGCTCTAAAAAGCCAAACTTTTAGGGCCATGAACATTTTTGGAACATAACACGCAGTGTCACATACGTACATCACATGTGCCGAAAACATTGTATTAGTGCTTCACAAATTCGAAAATACGTCAACTGTAATTTGTTGATGTATGTGACAGATGTTCACATTACAGTTTAACAGCTACAAAAAAATAAAAATTGACTTGCGATTTTTTTTTTGACTATTGGATATTTCAGGTCTCTGGGGCAGACATCTCCATGTATAGCTGCATTTGCTTCTGGGAGAGCTGCAGCGTTCAAGATGTTTGAGACAATAAAAAGGAAGCCAGAGATTGATGCTTATGATCCCAAGGGGCGTAAATTGGATGATATTCATGGTGATGTTGCATTAAGAAATGTTTACTTCAGTTATCCAGCTAGACCTGATGAACATATATTCAGTGGATTCTCTCTCTCCATACCTAGTGGCACAACTGCAGCTTTGGTTGGACAAAGTGGAAGTGGAAAGTCGACTGTTATTAGTCTTATAGAAAGATTTTATGATCCACATTCTGGTGAAGTTCTAATTGATGGTATAAATATAAAGGAGTTTCAGCTAAAATGGATCAGAGGAAAAATTGGGCTCGTAAGTCAGGAACATTAAAGATAACATCGCATATGGGAAGGATGGTGCGACTCTTGAAGAAATCAAAGCTGCGGCAGAACTTGCCAATGCATCCAAATTCATAGACAAACTCCCTCAGGTTACAACTCTTTTTCCATCCATATATTGTTCTTAATGCTTATTTGTTATAACTCCTATGGCTAATCTGAGAGTCCAAAAAATACTACATTTCCTTGTTATTTACATAATTCTTTTTTGCTTGGTGAGCATCAGCAGTACTTTTGTAAATTTTAATTTATTGTAGATGCATGGCAGCATGGGGAGTTTAATCTTCTATATGGCTTATTCAGGGACTAGATACCTTGGTTGGCGAGCATGGCACTCAGCTTTCTGGGGGCCAAAAACAGCGAGTTGCTATAGCTCGGGCGATTCTTAAAAACCCACGAATTCTACTTCTAGATGAAGCTACCAGTGCACTTGATGCAGAGTCTGAGCGGGTCGTCCAAGAGGCATTGGATAGGATAATGGTTGACCTAACTACTGTTGTTGTTGGTCACCGGTTAAGCACTGTTAGGAATGCTGATATGATTGCTGTTATTCATCAAGGAAAAATTGTTGAACAAGGTAAGAATCTTGTAAATTCAGTTATTTGCATGCTAAATTGAAGTGTTGGACTCACTGTACCAGTACTGTATTGTTTAGTCGTATTTCATGAGTTTGAAATAGCTAATGTTGTGAGATTGATCAGGTTCACATTCGGAGCTCCTCAACGATCCTGATGGAGCCTACTGCCAGCTTATACGCTTGCAAGAGATAAGTCAAGGGCTTGGAGATGTGTAACATCCCTAATTTTCATAAAGATAATTTATTTTATTTTTAATTAAATAAAATAGGGCTACATTTAATTGAATGTGAATTTCGAAATTAGGGTTTTATTGGTGAGTTAGAGGACGGGTGTTCTCAGAATTTTAGTGGGAGCGAATAGCCACCCACCCTATAAAGAGAAAACCCTATTTTCTTTCTCCTTCCTTCTTCTTTTCTCTTCTCCTTCATTTGTGTTTTCTTTTCAATGGCGGCTGAATCTGGAGATCGAGATCTGCACAGAAGGTGGTAACGGTGGTGGAATGGGGATTGGATGTGACGAATTGCAATACACCGAGCGGCGCAACTAGGTTTTTAGACGGGGAAGTGACCAAGCGGTGGCAGTGAATACCAATCACCAAGGACTGGACTTTTAACCTCTCTCTCGCTTTCGCTCAACTCAACCTGTTGTGAACCCAACGCCACTTTGGAAAGATTCCCAGTCTCCACTTCCCATCACAACTGCACATGCCACTTTTCCAATGTTAAAGCTTTTGCAGATGCAACAGAGCATAAGTGGCATGAGTGATGATCAAGATTCAGTAGGTAATAAAATGAAGAAGCAAGAAAACCATAAAACCCATTTCAGCAGAGATGTAGCATATGGTGTTGATCTGTGGAAGGAGGAGGCGAAGCCGAAGCCGAAGCAGAAGAAGAGAGAGACGGGTGGTGATTCTGTATGGTGTTCTGTCTCAGAGCTGAAAACCTTATTGGTGTTCAGCGTATTGATCACCCTGGTGTTCTATCTCAGAGCTGAAAACAACCTGCTGAGCTTTCTTATTGATTCTAGCTCTTCTTTATCTGATTCATAGCAAGGCTAATGCCTTTCCAAGTTAGCTTCATAGCAGATTGTCACTGAATTTGAGAACTGGAAGGAGAATTTAAGGTCAGAGGAGAAGCTTGGGGATGAATGGTGATGTTGGCTAGACAAATTTGAGACTACTGCTGCAGCATCTTAGGTTTGAGCAAGTCCACTCTCTTTTATTCTTTCTAGCATTGGTTGTTACTTGGTTCTCTGTGGATGCAAGGACCTTGGTAGTCTCTGATGTATCAGTTATGCAGATTAATGCTAAGTGATCAAACAGTGAAATTAAAGCAGGCATAATGAGGTTGAATCAATGGGTTTGGTGTTGATGAAGAGGAGCTCTTGTCAATTACGGGCTTAGATGCTGTGGTGTTTATACGAAATTTCATCTTTGGGTTGAGAGTATTTTCTTTTACTGGGTTTATTGGGATCTGCATTCTTCTTTCAATAAATTATGTAGGAAATCAGCTAAGTGAGATTGATATTTCTGATCTTCCAAGTTAGTCCTTGGACTTAGTTAGCATCTCAAACGTAAAGGATGGTTCAAAAAGGTTATGGTTTCACCTTTGTGCTGTGTATCCTATTACTGGATATTGAATTTGTGCAAACCTGAGCCATGGAGTTCCATCGGCTGGATCAAAGATTGAATGGATTGAGCCCTCGATGCAGCTGTGGTATCCAAGAACTTTGGGAAATGAAAGGGTTTATGATGCATTTCATTTGATGCAGACAGATAATTGAAAGGGTACTAGCTTAACTTTTGACTTAAAAGTTCTATATAATTGAATATTTGCACATACAGACTCGGAGAAAGGACCGCTGCTCTTCATGTCTTATTATTGATGAACAAATTGCTGGTTAATATGGTTACTAATATCTGTCTGCAGCAAATGAAATGCATCATAAACCCTTTCATTTCCCAAAGTTCTTGGATACCACAGCTGCATCGAGGGCTCAATCCATTCAATCTTTGATCCAGCCGATGGAACTCCATGGCTCAGGTTTGCACAAATTCAAGATCCAGTAACAGGATACACAGCACAAAAGTGAAACCATAACCTTTTTGAACCATCCTTTACGTTTGAGATGCTAACTAAGTCCAAGGACTAACTTGGAAGATCAGAAATATCAATCTCACTTAGCTGATTTCCTACATAATTTATTGAAAGAAGAATGCAGATCCCAATAAACCCAGTAAAAGAAAATACTCTCAACCCAAAGATGAAATTTCGTATAAACACCACAGCATCTAAGCCCGTAATTGACAAGAGCACCCGTCCTCTAACTCACCAATAAAACCCTAATTTCGAAATTCACATTCAATTAAATGTAGCCCTATTTTATTTAATTAAAAATAAAATAAATTATCTTTATGAAAATTAGGGATGTTACATTATACACACGTTAAATGGAATCTCGTCCCGAGATTCGGATGGTAAGACAGTTAACTGAATTTCGAAAAATACGAATTGTCAAACAAATAAGATTTTGAAACACAAATTTCTATTGAATTTTAGAAACATAATTTATTTATTGTTATTTGAAAAGTAGGGATGTTACATTATATACAACTCAAAAGGAATCTCGTCCCGAGATTCACGGAAAGTGGTAAGTGAACACTACGGATATTAAAACCCCTAAAAAGAAAACAATACGGAATAAAATCACGCAAATATCGACATTATAAAATAAGATTACTCGCGCACACACAAGTCAATGAAGCCTCATCATGAGATTCAGGAAGGAAATGAAACAAAACTAAAGTTTTCAAGGTTCGCCCTTGTCACTTCATCTTAAGACTTCTAAACTCCTACACACCCATATCCACATTCTGAGGATCACCTAGACTCTACCCCAGCCTAAGCTAACCAAATGCTCTGATACCAAACTGTCACGCCCCGATTTTCGAGAAAAACGAAAATCCTAAAATCCACGTAGGATTATCCGTTTCCCCAAAACTCGGGACGTGAAATTCAATAACAACAGAAACATTTAGCAGCAATGACAAAATATAGTTTAGAAAAATAGGAACAAACTAAAATTTTTAATAAAGCTCTAACCATGAAAATTTGACGTCGCTAGCCCCACTAGCGGAACTCCCGTAACGCTGCTCAAAAGTCTCTAAACCTGAAAAGTTAATCGGCTACATTCCCAAAGGAATGTACCCAAGATGCAAAAGCTCACTTGGGTCAGCAATAAAGCTGGTGTGAGAAATCTTCATCCCAAAAATAATAAAAACGCAAGTGATAAACATCAAGCGAAACACAAACAACAAACCATCACACCAATAGGTAGTTCCTCAACGAGGCAAAGGTGTGATGCAAGAAAACACAGTCCAAAGAATTTAGTTCCTCAACGAGGCAATCATATCATCATCATAATATGTAAATATGCATTTACCTGTACTTACCCTATAGGAGTTGACTATGGCAAGTCGAACCTGCAGAAATATTAGTGGACTTGCCATCCTGCATAAAAATAATTAGAAACAATGCAACGTCATTTATTTTTTTATTTAAATTATGTTCATCTTTTTAACGGATTGATCACTTAGACGATACCACATTCGCACCACCTCCGTGCCGAACATACATGCCCGTATGCCTCTCTCATATAAAGGAGGACTACTCCGTCATCCATGCCTAAGTGGGGACATCACATACAGGCATGCATCGCGGATACCCCTAACTATATGAGTACCAAAAGCCACTCTTGGGCTATCAATGCGCATAAACTCACGTCACATTTTTGACGGATAAATATCAAAGCCTATTTTAGGCATAAAAACTCACCACATTTTCGCAAGACTAACCCGAAGGTTATTTTAGTTTCTCTAGTAAGAAATGGGTGCCCCAACTCCGCAAGACGACCCACTGGTCATTTAGTTTCTCTAGTAAGAGGGGAAATAACAAACAAAAGAGATGTGATAGTTCTAAGTGATACAAGTCCAAGTGGTTTATATTTTCAGAAATCAAAGTTTACCAATATCATTTATTTTTCATAATTCAGAATAACTCCACAATGACATTTTGTCATACATGAATTGATTCACAATCTATTCACCCACATTTTTGGGGAAAACATAGCATATTCATTAATCATGCTATGTAACAATATGGCAATCAAGCCATTCCTTGATTCAAATATCCAAATTCTTCATAATGCATAAACAAGTCAATATGCATACAAGTCTCCAAATTTATCACAATGCATTAATATTCATCAACCATTCAAACACCAACCAAACAAAGTCACACCCAATCAATAAAATGGTAAACATGGGTGACCCCAAACATGAACCCAACAAGCTAGAAAAATCTCACATATCAAACAGATCACAAATATTGGAGAGCAAGCGTTTGCAACACACAACACCACAAATAAAGCAACCTCATTCTCAACATGTCTAAAACCACTCTCTTAATTCTTCCAAGATCCCTCTAGTAATTTGTTTTTAAGTCTTCTTCGTGTCAACATTTTCTCACAACATAATACTAAAGATTATTGTGTCTCCATGCTGCAAATCATTTATAGTTGTTATGATTTTCATTAAAAGAAGGGTATTAGCTTAACTTTTGACTTAAAAATTCTATATAATTGAATATTTGCACATACAGACTCGGAGAAAGGACCGCTGCTCTTCATGTCTTATTATTGATGAACAAATTGCTGGTTAATATGGTTACTAATATCATGATATTAGCCAACTATATGGGCGCATATTACTAGTAAACATCTTTTGATGTAAGTTTAAACATCTATGAACAATAAATTTACTATTTAATTGACATTAGTTGACTGATACAATGATCTGTCAATACTAGTCCAGAGTCTAACAAATCAATCAGAGAGTGCTCATGGGTTTGGAGTGTCGTCCTCAAAAGAATGGAGGTCTGTTTCAATCTAATTATATTCAGAATTAGTAACGGCGAAAACTACTATTTGGGGCATTATTGAATTTCACGTCTCGAGTTTTGGGGAAACGGATAATCCTACGTGAATTTTAGGATTTTCGTTTTTCTCGAAAATTGGGGCGTGACAAGATGATGACGAAAAAAATGCAAAGTTTGGCAGAAACTCAAGCCAACACACCTCTTTCCAACGGTCAATAAGTCGGGGATCGTCAGGGGCTGGAAACAGCAGCCGCCATTCATTTTCTGTTTCATTTGGTCTACCTACAGGACACTACCAAGAAACGGCACCAACAGATCTTGTATCCTCTCCTGCAGAACATACACCGAATGTTTCTCTCCTTCGACTTGCCTATCTCAACAAGCCTGAAATCCCTGTCATACTACTTGGCGTTATATCTGCAGGTGATGAAATGTTAGACACAAAGGAAATGATTTTTGTGTGTATTGTGTTGTCTTTCTCATTCACAATCTCCTGTTTATATACAAACTAATCTAGAGAATATTGTGAGAATATTCACAATATAATCTGCTAATTTCCTTAAAACTATTATACAATATTGACTCTATAAGCAACTTTCCTAATACAAATATTCCCAATCAATCAGGATATTCGTAATATATTCTCAATACCCCCCTCAAGTTGGTGCATGGAGATCCCGTATGCCCAACTTGCGAAGTAGATACTCATATTGTCGTTTGCCCAATGCTTTTGTGAAAATGTCAGCGAGTTGCTCATTGGATGGGACAAATGTGGGATTGATATGTCCAGCAACAATGTCATCACGGACAAAGTGACAATCGACCTCAATATGTTTTGTCCGTTCATGAAACACAGGATTTTGAGATATATGGAGAGCCGCCTGACTATCACAATGAAGAGACATAGGACGTGTGTGAGGCATCCCGAGGCTAGCTAAAATAGCTTTAAGCCATTTCAACTCACATGTAGTCATAGCCATAGACCTATATTCCGCCTCTGCGGAGGAGCGGGATACTGTATGTTGCTTCTTTGTTTTCCAAGATACCGGCGAGTTCCCAAGGAACACCAACCAACCAGTGAGGGACCGCCGAGTCAAAGGGCATCCGGCCCAATCAGCGTCACACCACCCATGTAACTGCAAGTCACACTTACTACTCAAATGTATACCTTGACCTGGATTACCTTTTAAGTACCGAACCACCCGCAAAGCAGCTTCCCATTGGTCCGCCCGAGGATGTTGCATAAATTGAGATAAAACATGAACACTATAAGATAATTCGGGTCGAGTGAAACACAAATAAATTAGCCGTCCCACCAAGCGACGGTAAGGCTCCGGGTCAGCGAGCTCTGGACTCTTGGACAAGGCGAGTCGATGATTCTATTCCAATGGCACCGCCGCGGGCCTTGCCCCTAGCAATCCGGCCTCAGAGATGATATCTAGCGCGTATTTGCGTTGACAAAGCACAAACCCATCTGGTCCGCGTGCCACTTCAACCCCCAAGAAATACTTTAAAGGACCCAGATCTTTCATATGGAAACAAACACTGAGGTAACCCTTGAATTTCTGTATATCCCCCGGATTACGCCCAGAGATGATAAGGTCGTCGACATAGACAAGAACACTGAGCTGAACCGCACCTCTTTGTAGAGTAAACAAAGAATAATCTGAATAAGATTGCCGAAAACCATAATTCTTCAAAGCAGTTGACAGTTTAGCAAACCAGCATCGGGGTGCCTACTTCAGCCCATATAATGATTTCCTAAGCTTGCACACCTTTCCAGAAGTCCCCACCTGAAATCCGGGTGGTAATTTCATGTATACCTCCTCCGTAAGATCACCATGTAGAAATGCATTATGAACATCCATCTGATGGACTTCCCAATTCTTGGCAGCCGCAACGGCAAGAAAGACCCGTACTGTAACCATCTTAGCTACTGGAGCAAAAGTCTCTGTATAATCAACTCCTTCAATTTGATGATTCCCAAGAATAACCAGCCGAGCCTTCAATCGCTCAATGGTACCATCAGAGTTATACTTGATTTTGTATACCCACTTGCATCCGAGAGCTTTCTTTCTTGGTGGCAATTCTGTTACAACCCAGGTTTCATTAATCTCAAGAGCCTCAATTTCTCGTTGCATGGCATCCCTCCACCGGCTGTCTTTCACGGCCTCAGAATAGCACACAGGTTCCCGATTTGTTGTCAAGGCTGCAAGAAATTGTCTATGTCGCATAGAAAAATTATCACAATTCACATAATGTGCTATGGGATAGGGTGTACCTGAGGAATGTCGTGGTACGGGTGAAGGAGGTACGGATGGACTCATTTTCCGAATGGTATGAGTAACATAATCACGGAGTCGTATCGAGGCTTGTCTTCTGCGTTGACCCCTGCCCAACACATCTTCCTGACTTGCGTCCGGGTTGTCCTCCTGGTTCGCACAAACCGGCTGCCCAGCAGCCTCATCCGGTTGCCCAGCAGCCTCATCCGGCTGTACAAATGCCTCGGCACCAGCATTTGCCCCATCCTCGGCACACACCGACTGCCCAGCAGCTCTATTTGGCTGAACAAACTCCTCGGCACATGCCGACTGCCCAGCAGTCCTATCCGGCTGTACAAACTCATCGGCACCCCCCCTCAAAACAGGCGTAGATGTCTCCTCAAAGTCCTCTTGAACCGCCTCGATATTAGGCAGACCATCGTGGTCTAAATTAAAATTATCTGCAAAGGGAAAAACTCCTTCCGAGAATACAACATTACGAGAAACAAAGAAATCTTGTTTCTCCAAGTCATACAAACGCCACCCCTTTTTTCCATAAGGGTACCCAACAAAGACGCACCTTCGACTTCTACTGGCAAACTTATCCCCCGTCTGCACATGCGCATAACACAAGGACCCCAAAATGCGCAAGTGATCGTAAGTTGGTGTGCTGCCATACAAGACACTATAAGGTGTTTTCCCATTCAAGACCAAGGAGGGAGTCCTATTTATCAAGTATCCAGCCGTCAACACACATTCTCCCCAAAATTCAATAGGAAGAGAGCCCTGAAAACGCAGCGCCCGAGCTACGTTCAAAATATGTTGGTGTTTCCGTTCAACCCGCCCATTTTGTTGAGGTGTTCCCACACAGGACGTTTGAAAAACAATCCCATGATCAAGAAAATATTGTCGCAGGCAAGTGAATTCAGTGCCGTTATCACTCCTCAAAATTTTTACCTTTTTATCAAATTGTCTCTTAACCATCGAAAAAAACATTTGAAGAGTACGGGAGACCTCTTTCTTATCAACAAGTAAATAAATCCATACAGCACGGGAAAAATCATCAACAATGGTCAAAAAATAAGAAGCACCACAAGAAGAAGTTGTTCGATAAGGTCCCCATAAATCAGTGTGAATAAGTTCAAAAATAGTCGAAGCTTTATGTTCACTAACAGGAAACTTATCTCTACTTTGCTTTGCCCTCTGGCAGACGTCACAGTTTTTATTCAAGCGATTTTTCTTTTCACTAAAACTGACGTCGGGAACTAACTTTGTTACCTGTAGAGATGGATGACCCAGTCGCTGGTGCCATAGATCAAGAGACACCACACTATTGGCCTTTAGTGCGTGAACCTGTGGCAGCCCCCGGAAGTAATAGAGTCCATCGCGTCGTTCACCCGCACCAATCAGCATCCTCGAAGTGCGGTCCTGTATAACACACAGATCATTAGTGAATTGGACAAAACAGTTATAATGATCAGTCAATTGCGACACAGAAATTAAATTGCAAGTTAGCCCTGGCACATAAAGAACATTTTGCAAACAGAAATTTCTGTCAAGAAGGATCGTCCCCTCCTTAGTGGCGATAGCGCTACTCCCATCGGGCAATCCCACGGGACATTGAGCAATCTCCCTTAAGTCACGGAGATCCCCGATCGTGCCAGTCATGTGATTCGAAGCTCCCGTGTCAATAATCCAAGGCGTACCAATCATCTTATCGGTCGTTGCGGATTTTGACCCGCCCAGCATTTGGAGAAGTGTCTGCCACTGGGTGGTATTCAGCCCGGGCAGTGGAGATGCATTTGTCTCAGTCACCCCTGCCCCAGAAGAACTTGTCTGAGCAGCGTTGGCACCGCCAGCCATGATCGGTGTTCAAAAAAATGCCGCAGAAAGAAGTAAAGTTGCAGCGCTGACTGCTCCTCACGCAGAGAAACAGAATTTTTTTTTTTCTTTTTCTTTTCTTGTCTTTTCTTTTCTTTCTTTTACTTATTCTTTACAGAGAAACATAAACAGAGAAACAAAAAAAAAAAAAAAAAAAAAAACGAGAAATGAGAGGGAGCTTCGATCAGGAAGGAGTCTCGGATCTCGCTGGTCAGGGAGCTTCTCTTCTGCTGCTTCTTCGACAGAGGAAGGAGTCTGTGGATCTCGCTGGTCCCTTCCTCTCGGTGCGATGGCGACGGTTCCTGGAGCTTGGATTTGGGAGATCGTGAAGCAGAGACAGAGGATCGATTAGGATCGATCAGTTCAGTTCAGCAAGGTTCACCGTTCAGGTTCGATTAGGATCGATTAGGATCGATCAGGTTCCTGGAGCATCGATCAGGATCGATTAGAGGTTCGATCAGATCTGAATCAGATGGCGATGGTTCCTGGAGCTTGGATTTGGATTTGGGAGAATCGATTAGGATCGATCAGTTCAGTTCACGTCGGGTTCACCGTTCAGGCCAGAAGCTCTTCTTCTTCGTTCCTTCTTATTCAAGGAAACCCTTTTCATTCAAAGAGGTTTCGATCAGGTACCTGTTCTTTCTCATTCATTCAAAGAAACCCTTTTCATTCAAAGAGCTCTGATACCATGATGAAATGTTAGACACAAAGGAAATGATTTTTGTGTGTATTGTGTTGTCTTTCTCATTCACAATCTCCTGTTTATATACAAACTAATCTAGAGAATATTGTGAGAATATTCACAATATAATCTGCTAATTTCCTTAAAACTATTATACAATATTGACTCTATAAGCAACTTTCCTAATACAAATATTCCCAATCAATCAGGATATTCGTAATATATTCTCAATAGCAGGGGTTAATGGAGTCATATTTCCGATATATGGCATACTCTTTTCGAGTGTCATCAAATCATTTTATGAGTCACCAAGTGAGATTCGGAAGGATTCATCGTTTTGGGCATTAATGTTTATTGTGCTTGGTGTTGCAGCATTTGTTGCGTCCCCAGCAAGTTCATACTTTTTTGCAGTGGCTGGTTGTAAGTTAATAACACGGATTCGATCTATGTGCTTTCACAAGGTAGTTCACATGGAAATTAGTTGGTTCGATGAGGTTGACCACTCTAGTGGGGCCATTGGTGCAAAGCTCTCTGCTGATGCAGCTACTGTGCGGGCACTTGTAGGGGATGCACTCGGTCTGCTGGTGCAGAACACAGCAGCTGCGATTGCTGGTTTGGTTATCGCATTCACAGCAAACTGGCAATTGGCTCTCATAATCCTTGTGCTGCTACCTTTAATAGGACTTAATGGATATGTTCAGATGAAGTTTATAGCAGGATTCAGTGCTGATGCAAAGGTTTGTTCCAAAACTCAATTTTCTTATTGTTCAAAGAGATGAAGATGAAGCATCACATTATATTTTAGAACATTACTATTATTTATTTATTTTCTTGTGGGGCGGGGGAGGGGAGGGTTGGCCCTGGCCCTGTAGGCATTGGGGAAATTTTATCAGAGCCTGAAATCAATTTCTCATTTGTTTGGCAAACCAATGAAATTTTAAATTTTGCAACTCCATTTCGTCCACTGTACTTCGAATTCCACTTCGTATATTTTGTTTTTTACTTCCCAAGTTTGTAATCAAGATGGATATATGGTTTCAGATGATGTACGAGGAAGCAAGTCAAGTTGCTAATGTTAAATATCAATATTAGCCCATAGCCCAAGTGATTTTGAAGCTTAGCCCAAGTGGTTTTGAAGCCCAAAATCCAAACCAAAATAAGCCCACACCAAATTGAGATGATGTTATTGCTTACATCATTTTAGTTAGGTGAGAGTTAGGTAAGCATTATTTAATTTCAATGGTCTAGATTAATTTGTGTTTATTTTAATGAGTGGTTTAGATTGGTTCTTGTAACCTATAAAACCCCCCCATTGTATTTGAGTTTCATTCATCCAAAAATGTAAGCTTAAGAAGAAAGCATTAGAAAGCCTTCTTAAGAGTTTCTCTTCTTTGCAATTTTGTGAGATTGTTCTAAAGAGTGTTTTTCTTCTTCTTGATAAATTAGAGTTTTATACTCAACATTTGGTATCAGAGCCTGGGTTGTAAGGTCTCTTGAAATTCCGAGTATGCTCTGTGGTTGCAGTTTTAACTGATATTCCACATCAGAAAAGATTTCTTGAGATTATTGTCGGGGTTCTTACAAATCTTATGGAGCGTCTTTGTGTGTAGAGTAGTTTAGTACTTTGCACGTTTGTCACTCAAGCTTGTTCGGTATAGTTAAAGTCTTGCCGCTACGATGGGTGATCTTCAAGTCGTTGGAGGAATCAAGAAGCTCAACAACCAAAACTACAACACGTGGGCAACATGTATGGAGTCTTACCTACAAGGTCAAGACTTGTGGGAGGTTGTCGGTGGTGATGAAGTTACACAACCGGCGGTAGAAGATGCCAATGGCGTCTTGCGAAAGTGGAAAATTAAAACAGGCAAAGCGATGTTTGCTTTAAAGACCACTATTGAAGAAGAAATGTTAGAGCATATCCGGGATGCCAAAACACCGAAGGGAGCATGGGACACCTTTGTTACACTTTTTTCAAAGAAGAACGATACAAAATTGCAACTTCTCGAGAATGAGCTGCTATCGATGGCGCAACGTGACAGGACGGTTGCCCAGTATTTTCACAAAGTGAAATCGATATGCCGCGAAATTTCAGAACTAGATCCGACAGCTGCTATTGGGGAAGCTAGGATAAAGAGAATAATTATCCATGGCTTGAGACCCGAATACCGAGGCTTTGTTGCTGCAGTACAAGGATGGCCGACACAACCATCTCTTGTTGAGTTTGAAAATTTGCTAGCTGGTCAAGAAGCTATGGCTAAGCAAATGGGAGGAGTCTCGCTAAAAGGTGAAGAGGAAGCGCTCTACACCAACCAAAGCAGAGGCGGTTCAACTCAGTACAACAAAGGTGGATCTAGAAAGACTGGTGACAAGACAAAAAGTCATCAGGGAGGGAACAACTTTCGTCCAGGGGGAGCTTCCAACAATCATGACAACAATAGAAGGTTCGATGGTGAGTGTTACAATTGCGGGAAGAAGGGCCACATGAAGAAAGATTGTTGGTTCAAGAAGAAGTCTTCTGAGAGCAATATTGCTACTTCTTGTTCTAAAGATAATAGCGAAGACAGTTGGGATGCCGAAGCATTTCTCGCTATGGAGGAAGAAGAATTAGCTTTCACGGTAACAACACCAGAAAAGATTGACTACGTGAATGATTGGATCGTAGACTCAAGCTGCTCCTCAGGGTGTTACACATCACGAGATGTGGTGTTCGATGAAGCATCCTCATGGTGGACCTCAGAAAAGGAAGTACTGCCAGACTCAGAAGAATTCCAAGACAAGCTGCAACAAAAGATGGGGGAGCATACTATTCAAATTCAACCAAGTCCAGACAAAGTTGAAGATCCATGTGAGAATGATGGTGAACAAAGAGTAACCCAGAATCCTTGGCAAACTGGGGTGTATCAACAACCAAACGAAGAAGGCATACCTAGTGAAACAGAAGAACCAACTCCACTACGAAGGTCAACAAGAACTAGAAGGCCAACTCCTAAATACGCCAATGCAGCCATAGTTGAAGAAGAAGCTATAATAGAACCTGAGACGTTTGAAGAAGCATCACAGAGTTCAGAATGGATGACAGCTATTAAAGAAGAGATCGCTGCACTTGAGCAAAATCAGACTTGGGAGCTCATGCCAAAGCCAACTGATGTGAAACCCATATCCTGCAAATGGGTTTACAAAATAAAGCACCATCCAGATGGGTCAATCGAGAGGTACAAGGCACGATTGGTAGCTCGTGGTTTCTCTCAACAGTACGGACTAGACTATGATGAAACATTTAGTCCAGTCGCAAAACTTACAACCGTACGAGTCTTACTTGCACTTGCGGCCAACAAAAATTGGATCTTGTGGCAGATGGACGTGAAGAATGCATTTCTCCATGGAGAGCTGGATCGGGAGATCTACATGATCCAACCAATGGGTTTTCAGAGCCAAGATCATCCTGAATATGTGTGTAAGCTGCGGAAAGCACTCTACGGATTGAAACAAGCACCCAGGGCGTGGTATGGTAAGATTGCTGAATTTCTAACACAAAGTGGCTATTCAGTAACACCTGCAGATTCCAGCTTGTTTGTCAAAGCCAATGAAGGAAAACTAGCTATCGTGCTAGTGTATGTGGATGACTTAATCATAACCGGTGATGCTGAGGCAGAAATTCTTCGGACAAAGGAGAATTTATCAGTCCGTTTCCAGATGAAGGAACTTGGTCAGCTCAAGCACTTCCTTGGTCTAGAGGTTGATCGCACACAAGAAGGAATATTTCTCTGTCAACAGAAATATGTCAAAGATTTGTTGAAGAGGTTCGGAATGCTCGAGTGCAAGCTGAGTTCGACGCCGATGGAGCCAAATGCCAAAATGTGTGCACATGAAGGAAAAGATTTGGAAGATGCGACGATGTATCGACAATTGGTAGGTAGTCTGATCTACTTAACCTTGACTCGACCTGACATCTCTTATGTAGTTGGTGTGATGAGTCGGTACATGCAAAATCCAAAGAAGCCTCATTTGGAAGCAGTTCGGCGAATACTGAGATATGTGAAGAGTACAATAGCCTATGGTCTTCTATACAAGAAAGGTGAAAGTTGCAAGCTAGTTGGTTATTGTGATGCTGATTATGCAGGAGATCATGATACTCGCAGATCAACTACTGGGTATATGTTTACCCTTGGATCCGGAACGATTTCTTGGTGTAGCAAGAGACAACCGACTGTGTCCTTGTCAACTACAGAAGCAGAGTACCGAGCAGCAGCAATGGCAGCTCAAGAAAGCACGTGGCTAATACAACTGATGAATGATCTACATCACCCAGTAGATTATGCGGTTCCATTGTACTGTGACAACCAATCGGCAATTCGTTTGGCGGAGAATCCAGTTTTTCATGCTAGAACTAAACATGTGGAAGTACATTATCACTTTGTTAGAGAGAAAGTTCTGCAAGAAGAAATTGAGATGAGGCAAGTCAAGACAGATGAGCAAATTGCGGATTTGTTTACTAAAAGCTTGAGTGTTGGAAAGTTTGAACAATTCCGCCGTCAACTTGGCATGATTCAAAGAATGTGGGCTAACATTGAGGGGGAGTGTTAAATATCAATATTAGCCCATAGCCCAAGTGATTTTGAAGCTTAGCCCAAGTGGTTTTGAAGCCCAAAATCCAAACCAAAATAAGCCCACACCAAATTGAGATGATGTTATTGCTTACATCATTTTAGTTAGGTGAGAGTTAGGTAAGCATTATTTAATTTCAATGGTCTAGATTAATTTGTGTTTATTTTAATGAGTGGTTTAGATTGGTTCTTGTAACCTATAAAACCCCCCCATTGTATTTGAGTTTCATTCATCCAAAAATGTAAGCTTAAGAAGAAAGCATTAGAAAGCCTTCTTAAGAGTTTCTCTTCTTTGCAATTTTGTGAGATTGTTCTAAAGAGTGTTTTTCTTCTTCTTGATAAATTAGAGTTTTATACTCAACAGCTAATGATGCAGTTGGAAGTATAAGAACAGTTGCCTCCTTCTGTGCTGAAGAAAAGGTGATGCAATTGTACAAAAAGAAATGTGAAGGGCCACTGAAAACGGGAATAAGGCAAGGATTGGTTAGTGGGACTGGCTTCGGTGTGTCCTTTTTACTGCTGTTCTGCGTCTATGCACTTAGTTTCTACGCTGGTGCCAGACTAGTTGAGGATGGCAAGACAACATTCACTGATGTTTTCCGAGTATGTTAAATACATTTATGAATAGGTTGCTTCATCTGAAACTTGTCTAGCTTGGTTATAATGCTTATGTGATTTATGCTCTTGCTTTACAGGTTTTCTTTGCTCTCACCATGGCAGCAATGGGAATTTCTCAATCAAGCTCTCTTGCACCAGATTCAAGTAAAGGCAAGTCCTCTACTGCCTCTATATTTGGAATCCTTGATAGGGAGTCAAAGATAGATGCAAGTAATGAAGCCGGTTTGACATTAGAAAATGTCAAAGGAGAAATTGAGTTGCGACATGTCAGTTTCAAATACCCAACACGACCTGATATTCAAATTTTCCGCGACCTTTGCTTGGCTATTCATTCCGGCAAGGTAATTCTTAATAATCAAGGGATTTGGTTTTCAATTCTATCCAAAATAAGTTATACCCAACAAAACTTTAAGGCACAATTAACATGAGTTGTATTATTTTACAAGACGGTCGCTTTGGTTGGAGAGAGTGGTAGTGGAAAATCAACGGTGATCTCATTGCTCCAGAGATTCTACAATCCTGATTCAGGTCATATTACACTAGATGGTGAAGATTTACAAAAGTTTCAATTAAGGTGGCTGAGAAAACAGATGGGTCTGGTGAGCCAAGAACCTGCACTATTTATCGACACAATACGAGCTAACATTGCTTATGGAAAACAAGAGCCAGCAACAGAAGCTGAAATTATAGCTGCATCAGAACTAGCAAATGCCCATAAGTTCATTAGTGGACTAAACCAGGCATGAAAACACTTCTCATTATCTTCCTATGATTGCACGTATAGTGCTTTTCATGGAAAACAATATTACAGTTATTTTGTTACCAATCAACTAATATGATTTATTTTATTTTATAATATTGAAGGGTTATGACACGGCAGTAGGAGAGCGAGGAGTGCAATTATCAGGTGGACAGAAGCAGCGGGTGGCTATTGCACGGGCTATAGTGAAAGAGCCAAAAATATTACTGCTAGATGAAGCGACAAGTGCACTTGATGCAGAATCAGAACGACTAGTCCAGGATGCATTAGATAGAGTCATGGTGAACAGAACGACCATTGTGGTAGCTCATCGGTTATCTACCATCAAGAATGCAGATGTGATTGCTGTGGTTAAAAATGGGGTTATTGCGGAGAAAGGGAAGCACGACTCTTTGATCAATATTAAGGATGGAGTATATGCCTCCCTAGTAGCACTTCACATGAGTGCTTCATAGTCAAATTATTGTAATTTTTTTTCCCCTTCTTAATTTTCATAATCACAAGTTTTGGTGATGATAGTTATATTTATGAGAGATTTGCTCACTCTTTTATTTTTATTTTTTTTATTATATATTTTTCGTTCAGGTAGTTTTTTTTAGTGCTTTTTATACATTTCAATCTATCATCCTATAGATGGTCTCATTTTCAGCATCTCTAAGATAATGGATGGTGATGGGCCGGCCTGGTGCGGACCTAGCGTTGTCACCTGACTCTCTAGCAAGGCTCACATTCAAGACAACAAAAAGCCATGAGTTGCTAACCTTTCCATTTCACATGGAAGCAACCAAACCCTGTTTTGAAGTGTTTACCAGCACAAGGAAAGGCAAGATTAGGTAATCAAAATCAAATCTTCTTAGGTCATTATTTGTCCCAATCTTCTAAAGTTTTTAACTTTTAGAATAAAAAAAATTCAAACATCTTGAATTGGGCATAAATAATTTTGATCTCCAAACCCAACCTGTCAACACTACAAAATGATGTGTTTATGCATAGAAAATGGAACACTGATTTGGTATGAAATAATATAACGAAACAAAGGGAGGAATTTACGTGCTGACCTAAAAAAGATGTATATATGAATGGTACGTAGACATAGCGGTACTAAGGTCAAATAGCATACTGTGACATATGACACTGCATCCAGAAATCCATCACATCATGCATAACCAACAAAGCGGGGGGTAGAACTTCAGGGTTGTAGCGCCCCTGCTGGGCTGATAAGGATCGAGCTTTCAAACCAGACACAAGAGTGTTCGTTATCTCTTACTTACCCGCTAGGTTTCAAGCCACCAGCAGAACAAAGTGTCGGAGTCCATGGTTTGTCCTCAAAACTGTGTGTCTCTCATTTGGAGAATTGTTCATCTACACCAGACCACGTAGGTGTTCCCCCAGGCTTCGAGGTCCATTGAACAAACAATCTTGGTTTTATTCTTCCTGGCAAACAAACTTCTGGGCAGTCTTCGGAGTGTTTTCTAGGGTCAATGATAGCACCGAACTCTCTGTCTCTGACTATCATTCAGCTTTCAAATAAATTGGCTTGGCAGTGGGAGTGGAGCTCAGTCAGGATGAAGAAAGGGCTCTAGGTATGGTTCTAGCGGCGGCGTAGGGTTCAGTATCTGACAAAGCAATGGACAGGTGTAGCAACCTCGGGATCGAAGGTCTTTTATGAACCTCAAAATTCTTTCGTGGAACTGAAGGGGGCTCGAACATACTAAGTGTGAAATAGGAAACATACCTGTTTTGTGAAACAGGAAACTGTTTCCCAAACAGGAATAGGAAATTGTTTCCCAAACAGGAATAGGAAACTGTTTCCCAAACAGGAATAGGAAACTGTTTCCCAAACAGGAATAGGAAACTGTTTCCACTTCTATTTGAAACAGGAAACAGGAAACAAGACACTATATATATACTAGGAACTATAGTTGTTTTTCATAGGTAGAAAAACTGTGAAGCACAGGGAATAGAGATAGATAATTCCTTGAAATTGTTTCATCTCTTGTTGAGAGATTGTGTGAGAATTGTCATCTTCTTGTACCTTGTTCTTGAATATAGTGGAATCACCTCACCGTGGATGTAGGCAATTTGCTGAACCACGTAAACCTTGTGTCTCTTGTGGTATGTTCTTAATTTTCTCTAATTTCTTTCATTGCTAGTTGCTCTATTTAATTGATTGGATCCTTGTGGTACTTGTGTGCAATTGTTGGTGTCTACCCGCTTCCGCAATAAGGCGCAACAATTGGTATCAGAGCACTAAGGGAAATTGATCTTGAATTGTTCTACTCAAGATTGTGAAGATTCAAAAGTGCTAGGATTTGTTTGTGCACAAGTTGTTTGAAAAAAAAAAAAAAAAAAAAAAAAAAAACGTAGTGAAGCTTCTTGTCTAGAAAGTCACAGGTTTTGTTTGCAATGGCATCCAAGGTGAGCAAGGCACATGTGGGGAAGTATGAAATCGAGAAATTTAATGGTAAGAACGATTTCGGATATTGGAGAATACAAATGAGGAATTTGCTTATTTCTCAGAAATTACACAAGGCATTACTAGGGAAGGATAAAAAGGCTGAAACCATGTCAGATGATGAATGGGAAGAATTGGATTTGGAGGCGCGTGCTGCTATTTGCTTGTGTCTGGATAGAGACATAGTTTTTTTGGTTAATGAAGAAACTACGGCAGCTGATGTTTGGTTGAAGCTTGAGTCACAATTTATGACTAAGACATTATCAAACAGGTTATACTTGAAAACCCAATTGTACAGACTAGCAATGGATGAGGGCACTCCAATTGGTGATCATATCGCCAAGTTTACACGGATTATCTCAAATTTGAGAGATGTGGATGTGAAGATTGAGGATGAAGACCAAGCAATTATATTGCTTTACTCCTTGCCGCAGTCATATGAAAATCTTGTACAAACAATTTTGTTTGGGAAAGATGAACTTACATTTGATGAAACTACCGGTGCACTCTTGTCCAATGAGATTCGGAAGAAAACTTCATCAAATGGTAGTGGGAAAGATCAAGCTGAAGGGTTGGTTGTTAGAGGAAGGTCTCAAGTGAAATCATCTTCAAATAGTGGAAAATCTAGATCAAAGTCTAGAGGTCCACAATGTCACAAATGTAGAGAGTGGGGGCATATTAGAAAAAATTGTCCAAATCAAGGTAAGATTAATCATGATAACAGTTGGAAGGGCAAGAAAAAGCAAGATAAGGGTGATACTAGTGAAGCAAGTTATGCATCTAGTATGGAAAAGGATGAAGAATGTTATTCAGTTGCGGGTGAAAACACAAAAATCTCTGGGAGATGGCTCCTTGACTCTGGGTGTTCTTACCATATGTGCCCAAACAGGGAGTGGTTCACTACCTATGAGCACATTGATGGTGGTACTATTTTGATGGGTAATGATTACGCTTGCAAGACAGTTGGAATTGGAACAATGAGAATTAAGATGTATGATGGTGTTGTGAGAACCTTAACTGATGTGAGGCATGTCCCAGCCTTGAAAAAGAACCTTATCTCGCTTGGTGTTTTAGACTCCAATGGTTGTAAGTTTACAGCGGTAGGTGGAGTTTTAAAAGTTGTCCGTGGGTCCTTGGTTGTCATGAAAGGGATCAAACAAGGTAACTTGTACACCTTGATGGGTAACACGGTAACAGGAAATGTGGCAGTGGGAACTTCTTCATCGGAAAGCACTAGGTTATGGCACATGCGACTTGGGCATATGACAGAAAAAGGATTGTCTCTACTAAGCAAGCAAGGGTTACTGAAGGGTATGCAGAAACCGACTATGGAGTTTTGCGAGCATTGTGTATATGGAAAACAATGCAGGGTAAAATTCAGTACAAGCAAGCACAGGAGCAGAGGTATTCTAGACTATGTGCATACAGATGTGTGGGGACCAGCGAAGGTCGCCTCTAAGGGAGGTTCCAGGTACTTTGTCTCCTTCATTGATGATTATTCCCGTTACACATGGGTATATTTTTTGAAGTCCAAGAATGAAGTATTTGAGACATTCAAAAGGTGGAGAGCAATGGTTGAAAATAGAACTGGAAGAAAGGTGAAGACTTTAAGGTCTGATAATGGTACCGAGTATACTGAGGGTACTTTCAAACAGTTTTGTGATCGGGAAGGAATTGTTCGACATTGGACCGTTAGAAACACGCCACAACAAAATGGAGTTGCTGAGAGATTGAACCGTACTATGCTTGAAAGAGCTAGGTGTATGCGCTCCAATGCTTGTCTTGGCAGAGAATGGTGGGCTGAATCAATAGCCACCGCGTGTTTCTTGATTAATAGATCGCCACATTCTACATTAGACTGCAAAACACCTTATGAGGTGTGGTCAGGTGAACATGCTGATTACAGTGTACTGAAAGTTTTCGGTTGTATTGGCTACTACCATGTGAAAGAAAATAAGCTTGATGCTAGGGCTAAGAAGGCCATTTTCTTGGGGTATGCAAAAGGCGTGAAAGGTTATCGTCTATGGTGTTTAGAGGATAATAAATTTGTGATCAGTCGAGATGTTACATTTGATGAGAATTCCTTGTTAGCTTGTACTAAAGCTAAGGAGTTGGTTGATAGTGGTGGTGAATCTAGTAACACTCAGAAAGTGGAAGTTGAAGCGTCTGTGGATGCAGCAGATGAACAAGTGGTTGAAGCAGGCACACATGATCTGAATTATGAGCCTGAAGACCATGAGGAACAACAACCAGTTGAAGATAATCAATCCCAGCAGCAACCTTTGGCCTTAACTAGGTCAAAACGATCGGTTAAGCAAGTTCAAAAATTTGGCTTTGAAGAACCGTTGAAGCACTATGGTCAGTTGAATACAGTTGATTTGGTTGCATATGCACTCTCTGTAGAAGATGATGAGCCAACTACTTACAAGCAGGTCGCGCGTCATTCAGATAGTCAGAGTTGGTTAGTAGCTATGCAGGGTGAAATGGAGTCTCTCCAGAAGAACCATACTTGGGATCTAGTGTCGTTGCCTAATGGAAGGAAAGCAATTGGCTGCAAGTGGGTGTTTAAGAAGAAACAGACTACTCTAGAGTCTGGTACTCAGTTCAAGGCAAGATTAGTAGCTAAGGGTTTTGCTCAGAGGGAAGGCGTTGACTACAATGAGATATTTTCGCCTGTGGTAAAACACACTTCTATTCGTGTGTTGTTGAGCTTGGTAGCTCATGGTGACCTTGAGCTTGAACAACTTGATGTGAAAACAGCTTTCTTGCATGGAGACTTAGAGGAGGAAATTTATATGCATCAGCCGGAAGGTTTTAAGGTTGTTGGAAAAGAAGACCATGTTTGTCGTTTGAGGAGATCACTTTATGGGTTAAAGCAGTCACCTAGGCAGTGGTACAAACGGTTTGACACTTTTATGTTGAAACATGGGTTCACACGAAGTAAGTATGGTTGTTGTGTTTACTTGAAAAAACTTCGTAGTGGCGATTTTATTTATCTTTTGCTCTATGTTGACGATATGCTCATTGCCTGTAAGAGTATGGTGGAGATAAATAAATTGAAGTCTCAACTTGCTTCTGAGTTTGAGATGAAGGATATGGGTGCTGCAAGGAAAATACTTGGTATGGAGATAAGAAGAGAAAGGGAGAATAAAAAATTATTTCTTTCACAGAAGGGGTACCTTGAGAAGGTCATATCACGGTTTGGCATGGAAAACGCAAAGCCGGTTATTACTCCTTTGGCTTCACATTTTAGACTTTCTCGAAAGTTATCTCCAGTCACAGTGGAAGAAAAGGAATACATGTCGCATGTTCCTTATGCTAGTGCAGTTGGCAGTTTAATGTATGCTATGGTGTGTACACGCCCTGACATTTCACAGGCTGTTAGTGTTGTGAGCAGGTATATGGAAAACCCTGGGAAGAAACATTGGGAGGCAGTGAAATGGATGCTTAGGTACTTAAAAGGTACCTTGGATGTGGGTTTGGACTTCGGTGGAGATTCATGTCAGGTTCGTGGGTTTGTTGATTCTGATTATGCTGGTGATCTAGATAGACGAAGATCTACTACTGGTTACGTATTTCAGATATACGGTGCTCCGGTTAGTTGGAGATCTATGCTTCAGGATACAGTGGCTCTCTCTACTACAGAGGCAGAGTATATGGCATTGACAGAAGGTGTAAAAGAAGCATTGTGGCTTCAAGGTCTTGTAAATGACTTGGGTGTAGAACAAGATAGTGTTGAGGTTCTCTGTGACAGTCAGAGTGCCATCCACTTGGCTAAAAATCAGGTTCATCACGCAAGGACTAAGCATATTGACGTCCGATATCACTTTGTTCGAGATGTAATTGAGGATAGTGATGTGTCTTTGGTGAAAGTACACACAAAAGACAACCCTGCTGATATGCTGACAAAGGTTGTTCCTGGAGTTAAGTTCCAACATTGTTTGGACTTACTCCACATTGACTCATGTTGATTGAGGGCCCTTTGGGGCGTTGCCCTTCGGGGCGGTTTCGTGAGGTGACAAAGCTATGATGGAGTGTTGATCAGTTTATTCTCATGCCTTGTTTCGGCTCATTTTTTCCTTATAAAAATTCGCCGAGGTGGAGAATTGTGAAATAGGAAACATACCTGTTTTGTGAAACAGGAAACTGTTTCCCAAACAGGAATAGGAAATTGTTTCCCAAACAGGAATAGGAAACTGTTTCCCAAACAGGAATAGGAAACTGTTTCCCAAACAGGAATAGGAAACTGTTTCCACTTCTATTTGAAACAGGAAACAGGAAACAAGACACTATATATATACTAGGAACTATAGTTGTTTTTCATAGGTAGAAAAACTGTGAAGCACAGGGAATAGAGATAGATAATTCCTTGAAATTGTTTCATCTCTTGTTGAGAGATTGTGTGAGAATTGTCATCTTCTTGTACCTTGTTCTTGAATATAGTGGAATCACCTCACCGTGGATGTAGGCAATTTGCTGAACCACGTAAACCTTGTGTCTCTTGTGGTATGTTCTTAATTTTCTCTAATTTCTTTCATTGCTAGTTGCTCTATTTAATTGATTGGATCCTTGTGGTACTTGTGTGCAATTGTTGGTGTCTACCCGCTTCCGCAATAAGGCGCAACACTAAGAAGCAAAGGGGTTGTAGTAGATTGATTTCAGAGCATCTTCCCGATCTTGTTTCATTCAGAAATCGAAATTGGAGAGATGCTCTGTGACGAGCCCCTCCCGCACTGTACCGATACTGTCCACTTTGGGCTACCATTCGGCCCTCACGGCTTTAAAAGGCCTCGATACAATGGGGAGCTAACCCCGCATATATAAGGATCATCTTCCTCCCCTACCCAGGCGATATGGGACTATGATTTTCCTTGTAGCTCGTCCAACCTCTCTCGGCTTATTGAGCCTGTTGGGCATCTTGGGCCTGTTGGGCCAACCCTCACCTTAGGTCCGCCCACTTAGGATCTCACAATCCACCCCCTTAAGGCCCAATGTCCTCGTTGGCCACACAGACACAACGCCCGCGTTGCCCGAGGGCTCACCTCCACGTGGCATACTTTCGACTGGGTCAGGCTCTGATACCAAACTGTGAAGACCCCCTCCCGCACTGTACCGATATTGTCCGCTTTGGGCTACCATCCGACCCTCACGGCTTTAAAAGACCTCAATACAATGGGGAGCTGATCCCGCACATATAAGGATCATCTTCCTCCCCTACCCAGGCGATATGAGACTATGATCCCCCTTGTAGCTCGTCCAACCCCTCTCGACCTGTTGGGCATCTTGGGCCTGTTGGGCCAACCCTCACCCTCACCTCAGGTCCGCTCACTTAGGGTCTCACAATCCACTCCCTTAAGGCCCAACGTCTTCGTTGGCCACACATGCACAACGTCCACGTTGCCCGAGGGCCCACCTCCACATGACATACTTTCGGCAGATAGCATACTGTCAAATAGCGGTACTAATGTCAAATAGCATACTGTGACATATGACACTGCATTTGATACATTCAAACATGACTGATGCTAAAAATAAAAATGTTCAACATTTGAGATATTCGGTGACATTGTCCCCCGCAGAAATTGCTGGAAATGCCTGTATTGTCACGGAGAAGAAAATTTGATCCAGCCTACCACCAAGAAAAAATTGACATGAAAGACATATTTGATCAATAATGTGTTTACTCCTAATTCACTCACTAAAAAATCCAACATAATTGTTGGTGATGCCTGTATTGTCATGGAGAAGAAAATTTGATCCAGCTCGCCACCAAGAAAAAAATGACATGTTTGGTCAATGTGTTTACCCCTAAATTCTAATTCACTCACTAAAAAGTCAACATAATTGGGCTATTTACACCTAGTGTTTCTCTCTCGAGTGCTTGAACCCACTAATAACTCTTTTAACATTTATCCGTATCTTATCACAGTTAAATTATTTATCTACTAAGTTCTTCCTTTGATGATTAATGTCACTAGCCATAGTTGGTAGATCTATCCTATATAGTTTTTTTTTTTTTAAATCCAATTGAAAAATTAACTCTACTCTTCGCAACACCTAAAAATGTCTTTTCTTTTGAAAGGTAAGTGTTATGTTGGTGAGTATAGAATTTAAGACGTAAAGATTAAACCACCATAACTTTAACCATCTAATCAGGCTATCATTGACATTAAATGTATTCTTGAATATTTTTGCAAGAATTGTTGCATTTAGAAGCATCTCCTCTCATTTTCAGCACCTAGACTACTTGTGTCATTATTTGTACCGATAATATTAATCCACAATTCTAAACTCAAATGGGTTTTGATGATCGATGTAACTTTTTTTAAATCTATGTATATATAAAATAACTGAAGTAGGCTTTGGAGTGCCTAAAGTATGGATTCGAGTTTTGACCATAGGAACAAAATAAGGGCACAATTGTCACTTGGAGTAGTGAAAGTTATAGGACGTGGTTACAAAATGAAAAGGGCAACGACTACTTCACACCATCAAAAGTATTTTTCACAACATTTAACTCTCATACCATCTACTTTCTTTTTCATACCACTATTCTTTCCTACACCATCTATATAAATAAATAAACAACATTTTTCTCCTCCCCATTCAAATTGAAACTCAAGTCTCCCTTTCCCTCACCCGTTCAAATATTTCATTTTCTTCAATCTCTTACAAAATTGAAACCAATCTCTTCCATCTCCCTCCAAAATCTCTTCCATTTCCCTCAAAATCGAAATCCTTAAAAATGAACCCAAAATCGCAACCTCCCCAAAAATTTTCAGAAAAACAAAGTAATCTAATGGAAACTTCAGAAAAAATTTCAATCACAAAAACAAAGTAAACTTCAGAAAAATCACAAAAAAAAAAAACTATTGCTCGATTGAGACAATGTGAGGTTTTTGTTTTTTTTGAAATTTTCTTGTTTGCCCAAAACAATGCGAGTTTTTGCAAAAACCTCGCATTCTTCCAAGCGAAGTTTTTTAAGTGATTTGCATGACTTTAGTAAAATGATCATAGCTTTATCATTTCAAAACATTTTCAAGTGATTCAAATTGTGTTTATTAGATAACTCAGAGTACTTCAATATTTGGTTTTGATCAACTTGAGAAACAGTCTCAATCGAGCAAATAAGTTGGTCGAAAGTCAGGGACATTATCCTGTTTTAATTACAAGACATATTTGCGCAACTTTAGTAAAATGACCCTAACTTTTTAATTTCAAAACATTTTCAAGCAATTCAAGATGTGTTTATTAGATAACTCAGAGCACTATAATTTTTGTGTTTTGATCAACTTGAGAATCAATCTCAATCAAACACATAAGTTGGATGAAAGTCAATGACACTGTCTCATTTTCATTGCAAAACATATTTGCGCGATTTTAGTAAAATGACTATAACTTGTTTATTTCAAAACATTTTCAAGTGATTCAAGTTCTGTTTATTAGATAACTCAGAATGCTACAGTTATCTAATAAAAAAAAACTTGAATCACTTGAAAATATTTTGAAATGAGCAAACTATGGTCATTTTACTAAATTCGCGCAAATCTGCCTGAAAATTGAAAACGGGATAGTGTTCCTGACTTTAGGCCAACTTATGTGCTCTATCAAGACCGATTCTCAAGTTGGTCAAAACACAAAAGTCGTAGCACTCTCAGTTATCTAATAAACACAACTTGAATCGCTTGAAAATGTTTTGAAATTAGCAAGTTATGATCATTTTATTAAAGTCACGCATAACAGAAAGTATGGTGGTGTTTATTAAAACGACCATAACTTGAATCATATTTTTTGTTCCCGTTTTGCGGGACTTTACTAAAATGAGATAGATGAGTGTATTACAACTTGAATAATTTTTTAAAGAACTTATATTAGATAACCGAGAGTACTATGACTGATAGTACATAAGTTGGCATAAAGTTGTGTTTATTAGATAATTGAGAGTACTACAACTTTTGTGTTTTGAACAACTTAAGAATCGGTTTCGATTGAGCACATAAGTTGGCCTAAAGTCAGGAACAATATCCCATTTTAATTTTTGGACAGATTTGCGCGACTTTAGTAAAATGACCATAACTTGCTCATTTTCAAAATATTTTCAAGTGATTCAAATTGTGTTTATTAAATAACTCGGAGTACTACAACTTTCGTGTTTTGATGAGCTTGAGAATCAATCTTAATTGTGGATTTAAATTGGTTTGAAAGTTACCATATTTTTCATTTTTTCGTTTTGAGTTTAGGTTTGTCTGTTATGTTAAGTTATGCATATTTATTGAGTTTGAGTTTAAGAGTTTCAACTTTAAGAGGTGTTTGAGGGTTTTTTTTAGGGAGAGAGAGAAGATTTGTAAGAGATTTGAGTGTGGGAAGAGATTTGAAATAGGAGATTTGAATGTGAAATGGAGGAATCATTATTGATTTGAATGGTGAGAGAAAAAAACGAATGTTTTGATTTATATAGGTGATGTGAGAAAAATGTGAAAAAATAAAATAGTGTGAAAGGGAAAAGAAATAGTGATGCGAGATAGGTGTTGCCCGTCATAAACTGACCATCTAGCCTCTTGGAAATAATGTAACATACTTAGCTAGTAAGGTAAAGGGTTGCTGTGCATTGGCATTAACTGTTAAGACAGGTGAGAAATGGATTTCGTATAATATTACTTGCTTATCAAAGAGTAAGAAACCATTGAACAATATTAAAAGGTGAGCAATTTTTTTGTCGGTGTTTAAGCTTTTTATAATTTTACCCTTTTTATAAAGGTAAGTTTTGAAGGATTTGAAAAAGAAAATATTGAAAAGAAGCTTGACTTGGGAGCCAACAACACTTGCAGAGAAGCTTCATTTTGTATCCATTTTTGTTGTTTTTTCCAAGTCCCAGATTCAATGTCACTAGAGACATTTTTATGGGAAAAATGTATGAGCACTTTTAGGTTGGGTTGTGGGAGGGGAACACCCATTTCTTAATTTCTTCCATTATTGACTCCGTCATTTGTGCATTTTAGTATTTTAGGCATCTTCCTCTTCCCCTTCTTCTTTAGGTATAGTACAAGTCCTCAAGCCAAATTTCAAAAGTGAAGCGAAATGCTTCGCTTGCAGCGGAGAAGCAGAGCGATACCTGCCGGGAAACTCTTATTCGTCTTCCCCTTTTTCTCCTTCGTCCCCTTTTCTTTTCTCTCTATTTTGCAAAACCTAAAAAATTTCGATGGGTATTTGGTCGATTGGTTTTGATTATTTGCAACCAGATAAAGAAAAAAAAAAAAAAAAAAAAAAAAAAAAAACGCCCAGACCCCGCCTAGGTGCCCTGACTGATTTTTCCCTCCGCCCAGCAACTAGTCTAGGCGTCTCTCTACCTACTAGCCCCTAGGCGGCCGCCCAGGCCGCTTTTTAGAACACTGGTAAATACACAACATCAAGAATTTTTATTTATTATTTATGATATATCAAACAACCATTCGATCATGACCGAACACGTGGCATAAATCATCTTTCATTAGAGACAGTCAATTCAAACCAAAAATCGATAACAGGTCTGATCACTAAACCCAAAGAGGCATTAATAATGTATCACGACCTAGGTTAAAGGCTCAGACCTCAGACCCAACAAATTTCTTCCTAGAGGACAAATACATAATGAAGGAAATAAGTCATGAAGGGAGTCTCTCTCCCGATGACATATTTCAATGAAGGAGGGGACCGAGCACGTGGCATAAATCATCTCTCATTAGGGACAGTCGATTCAAATCAAAAGTCGGTAACAGATCCGATCACTAAAGCTCGAAGAGGCATTAATAATGTATCATGACCCAAATTAAAGACTCAAACCTCAGACCCAACAAATCTCTTCCTAGAGGACAAAGACGTAACAAATCTCTTCCCAGGTTAAGTCATGGTAGGAGTCTCTCTCTTGAGGACGTATCTCAATGAAGGAGGAGACCGTTATTAGAAACGTCCCCCTTCATTGCACCATGCATGATTATGTCACACACATAATTAGTTACTCTTATTTTATAAGGTAAATGACAAAAAAAAAAGAGGAAAGAGGTACGAAAAACCTTATAACTATACTTTGTTAAAATTATTTTTTTTCTCAATTTATTGACTTAAATATCGAAGTGCCTTCGACTATCAATAAAATGATCTTTGACAATCTAACTTTGTTTTGCAAGATCTCGAAGATAAGAGAATTGAACAATCAATTATTATTTTCTAAACAACATAATTCCTCCCATTGAATTGAACATTCAACATCAACATCAACATCAACATCAACGTGGGCCTTCATCAGATTGATTTGAACATTCAGCATGCGCCTTCATCGGAATGGGTGTATAGCTAACTAAACCAGTAGTCAAACATTACCAAATCCAGGAACATTCAAGACAGCATGCTAACCTTTCCATTTTTCACATGGAAGCAACCAAACCCTGTTTTGAAGTGCTTACCAGCACAAGGAAAGACGAGATTTTTAGGTAATCAAAATCAAATCTTCTTCGGTCTTCTAAAATTTTGGACTTTTAGGGTGTGTTTGATTGTAAGGAATCATATGTTATGGAAATTTATGAAGGGATTCATACATTTTAAGTTAATTTGAGGTATAACTCCATATGCACTATTTAATTTTGTTATTAAAGGTGGGAATGAGAATCACATGCTTTGGAGGACCAAGGAGTGAGATTTTCATATTCATGAGACTTTCATTTCCACCATTGCTCACAAAATTAAATGGTGGATGTGAAATGATATATCAATTTAACTAAAATGTAAAGATTTCCTCATAGATTCCCATGACATAAAATTCAATACAACCAAACACACCCTTAAAATAAAAAAAAATTCAAACATCTTGAATTAGGCATAAATAATTTTGATATCCAAGCCCAACCTGTCAACACTACAAAATGATGTGTTTATGCATAGAAAATGGAACATTGATTTAGTATGAAATAATATAATGAAACAAAGGAAAAGGGAGGAAAGTATGTATTCGTATAATAAGTTATTTTGCTGACCTTAAAAAGATGTATATGCGAATGTTATCCATCCCTTTGAGACGAGTTAAATTGCCTCGAGATGTATAACATCGTTTATCTCGAGGGAAATGCAACCACCCATCCCTTGCTCCCTAGAAAGGCTCTACGTTGACATAGCGGTACTAAGGACAAATCAGAAATTCTAGTCGGCATGGGTTTGCTGTCTGGGAGGGGCTTTTTTACATCTTTTACTCATGTCTCTTTAAACACAACCACAAAGATGTAAAAAGGAGAGGCAAAAAATGTAAAAAAAGTCAGGCCAGTCGCCAAAACCAGGCTGGCTAGAAGGGTTCAGGTCAAATAGCATACTGTGACGTACGACACTCATTGACCATTCCTTGTTGCCCAAGTATATAACTTCTTTCGCTTATTCTTGGGGGCGAGGGCGGCTCAGCACCACCCATTGTCATCGTGCGTTTCCTCGCTATAAAGCCCTGAATCTACGGTGTCTGGTCCAGGGTGCCCGTGCTCTCAAGAAGGGTTCATCTAAATCTAAAGTAACTTTTTTCTCTTCCCAAATTGCTGAAACATCCAAAGTCATTAATTTCAATTGTCAAAACTGTCACCTTTCAGTGCACATATTATGCTCTCATCATGGTATGTTTTGTTACTCGTAGTACTGCACTTAATTCCGCGGTATGATTTGAAATACATATACATATATTTTAACTACTAAAACAGAGTAGAACAGAGAAAGAGACTCACTGTTTTGTGTTGAAAAAAAGTGAGAAAGGTTTGGTTCTTACAAAAGCATTGAGTTTAGTCAATTTGTAATTCTTGCACCACAAGCAACTCTTATTCCCTGTCTCAATCTCTGTAAATCACGTGTCCTCTTCACCAACCTACCATCTTCTTTCTTCTCTTTAAATGTTTATTGAAAAATGGGGGTTTTGCCATGTCTTTCTAGCTGTGAAAAGGATCTGTAATCCTTAAACCAAATACCTTGTTGTTAAATAATGGTGTCAATGGAAATGTTGTTTATGCAATTGAAATGGGTTTTTCAATATACTAGAGTTGTCTTTATGAGGGTGATGGAATGAAAAAGAAAGTTGTGTTGCATATTTCTGTTTGACAGAGATTAGACATCTCTTTCTATTAGCTCTTGTTATAGTTTCAAATTGATTGAATTCGAACAGGTTTGTTTTGATAGTATCATCACTGATTGCACTATTGTATTTGCATTGTAGTTCATCAGGGTTCGATTTGTTTAGGAGACAGAAGGAAAATTAGTTCAAATATGAGTGAAGTTAATGGCATCAGTTGTAATGGAAACAAACACCAAGCTTCTGCATCAACTAGTCACTCCCCTGATGAAAGCTCATCAAAGACCAATAAGGACAAAGAAGAGATTAACAGCGTTCCATTTTACAAACTATTCGCCTTTGCTGACACCAAGGATATCCTTTTGATGGTAGTTGGCTCTATTGCGGCTCTTGCGAATGGATCAGCCATGCCCATTATGACCCTATTGCTTGGTGAATTGATTGACTCCTTTGGACAAAATGCTAACACAAAAAATACAGTTCATGTAGTTTCCAAGGTGAGTTTAAGTTGAAAAACTAGATTCTTTCCGCTTACTTGTTACGTACTTGTTGACATTGCTTTTGGGTTATGTATTAATTTTCTCTGTTTTAATGCAACCCCAAGATTTAAAAGTTTTTGTTTTCTTTTCAAATTTAGTAGAAATGTCATTAATAAATTTCAGAAGAATGAGGCTTAAGCAAATTTAGTAGAAATGTCATTCATAAATTTCAGAAGAATAAGGTTTAGTAGATTAAACTTGGCCTTATCCTTTGGTATCAGGTAGCTCTTAAGTTTGTTTATCTGGGTATTGGGGCTGGCATAGCATCATTCTTCCGTAAGTATTTTGTTTTGCCTTGTCCTTTTGGCTTCTCACCATATAGCATGAAAACTCTTTGAACAATTGGAAGCTAATACAACCCATTCATGTCTTTTATCAGAGGTGGCATGTTGGATGGTCACAGGGGAGAGACAAGCTGCTCGAATAAGGAATTTATACCTGAAAACCATATTGAGGCAAGATATTGCTTTCTTTGACAAGGAAACAAACACAGGTGAAGTTGTTGATAGAATGTCAGGCGATACCGTTCTTATTCAAGATGCGATGGGTGAGAAGGTAAACATCTTTTACCACACAATACATATATAGAATTAATCATCTGGAATTATGAGCTTAATAATTTCTGATCATCTCCATTTTCGAATTTACAGGTTGGGAAGGTAATACAACTGGTTGCAACATTTTTTGTAGGCTTTATAATAGCATTCATCAAAGGGTGGCTCCTGACCCTGGTCATGTTAAGCTCTATTCCTCTTCTGGTGATCTCTGGATCAGTCGTGTCCACTGTAATATCGAAGATGGCATCACAGGGACAAACTGCCTATTCGCAAGCTGGAATTGTTGTAGAACAGACAATCGGCTCAATAAGGACCGTATGTACCCATAACAAATCATCTTTCTTTTCTTTTTTTTAATTTTTTTTATATATGGTCAATCATTTTTGTGCAAGTAAAAATACATGCTTTGTATACAGGTTGCATCTTTTACTGGGGAGAAGCATGCTATTTCTAAGTACGAAAATGCTCTTAAGAATGCTTACAAGTCTGGTGTTCATGAAGGTCTGGCCACTGGATCAGGTCTTGGTACCATGATGTTGATCTTTTTCTGCAGTTTTGCTTTAGCCATATGGTTCGGCGGAAAGATGATTGTTGAAAAAAGCTACACTGGTGGTGATGTCATTAATGTAATTATTGCTGTGTTAACTGGCTCCATGTAAGTTAAATCTTACTTCTTTATCTCTACAATCTTACTGATCAAATTCATCTCTATTATTTCTCAGACTTCACTATAAATTCTGTGAAGGAGCCGTTTGCTCTAAAAAGCCAAACTTTTAGGGCCATGAACATTTTTGGAACATAACACTCAGTGTCACATAGTCAAACTGATAGGCCTCATGAATATTTTTGGAACATAACACGCAGTGTCACATCCGTACATTGCATGTGCCGAAAACACTGTATTAGTGCTTCACAAATTTGAAAATACGTCAACTGTAATTTGTTTATGTATGTGACAGATGTTCAGGTCTATCAAAAAAACTAAAAATTGACTAGCAATTTTTTTTTTTACTATTGGATATTTCAGGTCTCTGGGGCAGACATCTCCATGTATAGCTGCATTTGCTTCTGGGAGAGCTGCAGCGTTCAAGATGTTTGAGACAATACAAAGGAAGCCAGAGATTGATGCTTATGATCCCAAGGGGCGTAAATTGGATGATATTCATGGTGATGTTGCATTAAGAAATGTTTACTTCAGTTATCCAGCTAGACCTGATGAACAGATATTCAGTGGATTCTCTCTCTCCATACCTAGTGGCACAACTGCAGCTTTGGTTGGACAAAGTGGAAGTGGAAAGTCGACTGTTATTAGTCTTATAGAAAGATTTTATGATCCACATTCTGGTGAAGTTCTAATTGATGGTATAAATATAAAGGAGTTTCAGCTAAAATGGATCAGAGGAAAAATTGGGCTCGTAAGTCAGGAACCTGTGCTATTTGCTTCTAGCATTAAAGATAACATCGCATATGGGAAGGATGGTGCGACTCTTGAAGAAATCAAAGCTGCGGCAGAACTTGCCAATGCATCCAAATTCATAGACAAACTCCCTCAGGTTACAACTCTTTTTCCATCCATATATTGTTCTTAATGCTTATTTGTTATAACTCCTATGGCTAATCGGAGAGTCCAAAAAATACTACATTTCCTTGTTATTTACATAATTCTTTTTTGCTTGGTGTGCATCAGCAGTACTTTTGTAAATTTTAATTTATTGTAGATGCATGGCAGCATGGGGAGTTTAATCTTCTATATGGCTTATTCAGGGACTAGATACCTTGGTTGGCGAGCATGGCACTCAGCTTTCTGGGGGCCAAAAACAGCGAGTTGCTATAGCTCGGGCGATTCTTAAAAACCCACGAATTCTACTTCTAGATGAAGCTACCAGTGCACTTGATGCAGAGTCTGAGCGGGTCGTCCAAGAGGCATTGGATAGGATAATGGTTGACCTAACTACTGTTGTTGTTGCTCACCGGTTAAGCACGGTTAGGAATGCTGATATGATTGCTGTTATTCATCAAGGAAAAATTGTTGAACAAGGTAAGAATCTTGTAAATTCAGTTATTTGCATGCTAAATTGAAGTGTTGGACTCACTGTACCAGTACTGTATTGTTTAGTTGTATTTCATGAGTTTGAAATAGCTAATGTTGTGAGATTGATCAGGTTCACATTCGGAGCTCCTCAACGATCCTGATGGAGCCTACTGCCAGCTTATACGCTTGCAAGAGATAAGTCAAGGGCGTGGAGATGACGAAAAAAATGCAGAGCTTGGCAGAAACTCAAGCCAACACACCTCTTTCCAACGGTCAATAAGTCGGGGATCGTCAGGGGCTGGAAACAGCAGCCGCCATTCATTTTCTGTTTCATTTGGTCTACCTACAGGACACTACCAAGAAACGGCACCAACAGATCTTGAATCCTCTCCTGCAGAACATACACCGAATGTTTCTCTCCGTCGACTTGCCTATCTCAACAAGCCTGAAATCCCTGTCATACTACTTGGCGTTATATCTGCAGGGGCTAATGGAGTCATATTTCCGATATATGGCATACTCTTTTCGAGTGTCATCAAATCATTTTATGAGTCACCAAGTGAGATTCGGAAGGATTCATCGTTTTGGGCATTAATGTTTATTGTGCTTGGTGTTGCAGCATTTGTTGCGTCCCCAGCAAGTTCATACTTTTTTGCAGTGGCTGGTTGTAAGTTAATAACACGGATTCGATCTATGTGCTTTCACAAGGTAGTTCACATGGAAATTAGTTGGTTCGATGAGGTTGACCACTCTAGTGGGGCCATTGGTGCAAAGCTCTCTGCTGATGCAGCTACTGTGCGAGCACTTGTAGGGGATGCACTCGGTCTGCTGGTGCAGAACACAGCAGCTGCGATTGCTGGTTTGGTTATCGCATTCACAGCAAACTGGCAATTGGCTCTCATAATCCTTGTGCTGCTACCTTTAATAGGACTTAATGGATATGTTCAGATGAAGTTTATAGCAGGATTCAGTGCTGATGCAAAGGTTTGTTCCAAAACTCAATTTTCTTATTGTTCAAAGAGATGAAGATGAAGCATCACATTATATTTTAGAACATTACTATTATTTATTTATTTTCTTGTGGGGCGGGGGAGGGGAGGGTTGGCCCTGGCCCTGTAGGCATTGGGGAAATTTTATCAGAGCCTGAAATCAATTTCTCATTTGTTTGGCAAACCAATGAAATTTTAAATTTTGCAACTCCATTTCGTCCACTGTACTTCGAATTCCACTTCGTATATTTTGTTTTTTACTTCCCAAGTTTGTAATCAAGATGGATATATGGTTTCAGATGATGTACGAGGAAGCAAGTCAAGTTGCTAATGATGCAGTTGGAAGTATAAGAACAGTTGCCTCCTTCTGTGCTGAAGAAAAGGTGATGCAATTGTACAAAAAGAAATGTGAAGGGCCACTGAAAACGGGAATAAGGCAAGGATTGGTTAGTGGGACTGGCTTCGGTGTGTCCTTTTTACTGCTGTTCTGCGTCTATGCACTTAGTTTCTACGCTGGTGCCAGACTAGTTGAGGATGGCAAGACAACATTCACTGATGTTTTCCGAGTATGTTAAATACATTTATGAATAGGTTGCTTCATCTGAAACTTGTCTAGCTTGGTTATAATGCTTATGTGATTTATGCTCTTGCTTTACAGGTTTTCTTTGCTCTCACCATGGCAGCAATGGGAATTTCTCAATCAAGCTCTCTTGCACCAGATTCAAGTAAAGGCAAGTCCTCTACTGCCTCTATATTTGGAATCCTTGATAGGGAGTCAAAGATAGATGCAAGTAATGAAGCCGGTTTGACATTAGAAAATGTCAAAGGAGAAATTGAGTTGCGACATGTCAGTTTCAAATACCCAACACGACCTGATATTCAAATTTTCCGCGACCTTTGCTTGGCTATTCATTCCGGCAAGGTAATTCTTAATAATCAAGGGATTTGGTTTTCAATTCTATCCAAAATAAGTTATACCCAACAAAACTTTAAGGCACAATTAACATGAGTTGTATTATTTTACAAGACGGTCGCTTTGGTTGGAGAGAGTGGTAGTGGAAAATCAACGGTGATCTCATTGCTCCAGAGATTCTACAATCCTGATTCAGGTCATATTACACTAGATGGTGAAGATTTACAAAAGTTTCAATTAAGGTGGCTGAGAAAACAGATGGGTCTGGTGAGCCAAGAACCTGCACTATTTATCGACACAATACGAGCTAACATTGCTTATGGAAAACAAGAGCCAGCAACAGAAGCTGAAATTATAGCTGCATCAGAACTAGCAAATGCCCATAAGTTCATTAGTGGACTAAACCAGGCATGAAAACACTTCTCATTATCTTCCTATGATTGCACGTATAGTGCTTTTCATGGAAAACAATATTACAGTTATTTTGTTACCAATCAACTAATATGATTTATTTTATTTTATAATATTGAAGGGTTATGACACGGCAGTAGGAGAGCGAGGAGTGCAATTATCAGGTGGACAGAAGCAGCGGGTGGCTATTGCACGGGCTATAGTGAAAGAGCCAAAAATATTACTGCTAGATGAAGCGACAAGTGCACTTGATGCAGAATCAGAACGACTAGTCCAGGATGCATTAGATAGAGTCATGGTGAACAGAACGACCATTGTGGTAGCTCATCGGTTATCTACCATCAAGAATGCAGATGTGATTGCTGTGGTTAAAAATGGGGTTATTGCGGAGAAAGGGAAGCACGACTCTTTGATCAATATTAAGGATGGAGTATATGCCTCCCTAGTAGCACTTCACATGAGTGCTTCATAGTCAAATTATTGTAATTTTTTTTCCCCTTCTTAATTTTCATAATCACAAGTTTTGGTGATGATAGTTATATTTATGAGAGATTTGCTCACTCTTTTATTTTTATTTTTTTTATTATATATTTTTCGTTCAGGTAGTTTTTTTTAGTGCTTTTTATACATTTCAATCTATCATCCTATAGATGGTCTCATTTTCAGCATCTCTAAGATAATGGATGGTGATGGGCCGGCCTGGTGCGGACCTAGCGTTGTCACCTGACTCTCTAGCAAGGCTCACATTCAAGACAACAAAAAGCCATGAGTTGCTAACCTTTCCATTTCACATGGAAGCAACCAAACCCTGTTTTGAAGTGTTTACCAGCACAAGGAAAGGCAAGATTAGGTAATCAAAATCAAATCTTCTTAGGTCATTATTTGTCCCAATCTTCTAAAGTTTTTAACTTTTAGAATAAAAAAAATTCAAACATCTTGAATTGGGCATAAATAATTTTGATCTCCAAACCCAACCTGTCAACACTACAAAATGATGTGTTTATGCATAGAAAATGGAACACTGATTTGGTATGAAATAATATAACGAAACAAAGGGAGGAATTTACGTGCTGACCTAAAAAAGATGTATATATGAATGGTACGTAGACATAGCGGTACTAAGGTCAAATAGCATACTGTGACATATGACACTGCATCCAGAAATCCATCACATCATGCATAACCAACAAAGCGGGGGGTAGAACTTCAGGGTTGTAGCGCCCCTGCTGGGCTGATAAGGATCGAGCTTTCAAACTAGACACAAGAGTGTTCGTTATCTCTTACTTACCCGCTAGGTTTCAAGCCACCAGCAGAACAAAGTGTCGGAGTCCATGGTTTGTCCTCAAAACTGTGTGTCTCTCATTTGGAGAATTGTTCATCTACACCAGACCACGTAGGTGTTCCCCCAGGCTTCGAGGTCCATTGAACAAACAATCTTGGTTTTATTCTTCCTGGCAAACAAACTTCTGGGCAGTCTTCGGAGTGTTTTCTAGGGTCAATGATAGCACTGAACTCTCTGTCTCTGACTATCATTCAGCTTTCAAATAAATTGGCTTGGCAGTGGGAGTGGAGCTCAGTCAGGATGAAGAAAGGGCTCTAGGTATGGTTCTAGCGGCGGCGTAGGGTTCAGTATCTGACAAAGCAATGGACAGGTGTAGCAACCTCGGGATCGAAGGTCTTTTATGAACCTCAAAATTCTTTCGTGGAACTGAAGGGGGCTCGAACATACTAAGAAGCAAAGGGGTTGTAGTAGATTGATTTCAGAGCATCTTCCCGATCTTGTTTCATTCAGAAATCGAAATTGGAGAGATGCTCTGTGACGAGCCCCTCCCGCACTGTACCGATACTGTCCACTTTGGGCTACCATTCGGCCCTCACGGCTTTAAAAGGCCTCGATACAATGGGGAGCTAACCCCGCATATATAAGGATCATCTTCCTCCCCTACCCAGGCGATATGGGACTATGATTTTCCTTGTAGCTCGTCCAACCTCTCTCGGCTTATTGAGCCTGTTGGGCATCTTGGGCCTGTTGGGCCAACCCTCACCTTAGGTCCGCCCACTTAGGATCTCACAATCCACCCCCTTAAGGCCCAATGTCCTCGTTGGCCACACAGACACAACGCCCGCGTTGCCCGAGGGCTCACCTCCACGTGGCATACTTTCGGCTGGGTCAGGCTCTGATACCAAACTGTGAAGACCCCCTCCCGCACTGTACCGATATTGTCCGCTTTGGGCTACCATCCGACCCTCACGGCTTTAAAAGACCTCAATATAATGGGGAGCTGATCCCGCACATATAAGGATCATCTTCCTCCCCTACCCAGGCGATATGAGACTATGATCCCCCTTGTAGCTCGTCCAACCCCTCTCGACCTGTTGGGCATCTTGGGCCTGTTGGGCCAACCCTCACCCTCACCTCAGGTCCGCTCACTTAGGGTCTCACAATCCACTCCCTTAAGGCCCAACGTCCTCGTTGGCCACACATGCACAACGTCCACGTTGCCCGAGGGCCCACCTCCACATGGCATACTTTCGGCTGGGTCAGGCTCTGATAACAAACTGTGACGACCCCCTCCCGCACTGTACGGATACTGTCCGCTTTGGGCTACCATCCGACCCTCACGACTTTAAAATGTCTCGATACAATGGGGAGTTGACCCCGCACATATAAGGATCATCCTCCTCCCCTACCCAGGCGATATGGGACTATGATCCCCCATGTAGCTCGTCCAACCCCTCTCGGCCTATTGGGCTTGTTGGGCATCTTGGGCCAACCCTCACCCTCACCCCAGGTCCGCCCACTTAGGGTCTCACATGCTCTAGAGAATTTATTAGAAAATTATGGGGTGATAATTCTTTTTATTGGGCTATGGTGGAATCTACTGGCAGCTCAAGAAGCATTTTTAGCTATCTGGGATGCGGGTTTTTTGCAAATGAGGGAAGTGTTGAAAGGGGTGGTTTTTTCGCTTTCTATTCGATTTCAAATGATCTCGAACAACTCTTGTTGGTCAGGGACTAACATTTATGGTCAGTGTGATCCTTCGCTTAGAGAACACTTCTGGGAAGAGTTTTATGACACTGCTTGTTGGGTGCAATCGCCATAGGTGTTAGCAAGAAATTTCAATGTTGTTTGCATATAAATGGAAAAAAAAAAGTTGCAAAAGGAGTTCCATGAGCATGCAGAAATTCAATCAGTTCATTAATGAGGTGGAACTTGTTGATTTCAGCCTAAAAGGGGGAAAATTCACATGGTCTAATTGAAGAGATCGCCCTATTCTTTGTCGGCTTGATCAATTTCTGGCTTCGGTGGATTGGATTGATAAATTTGGTGATAAATTCGAATGGCTCAAGGGTGCAGCAGGTTCTGACCATCACGCAATTTTGCTTGCGAACTCGTCTATTAGTGGCAATACTCGCCTTTTTCCTTTGATAACAGTTGGTTTGATCACCCAACCTTGGCAGAAGAAATGAAATCTTGGTGGAACAACTCAGTAGTCTCTGGCTACTGCTTATGATGAAAACTTAAGGCGATCAGATGCAACCTTAAAAGCTGGAGGACTAAAGTTTGGGGTAAGACCAATTTATGTATTCAAAATATTTCTACTTTAATTACTAACATTGATGCTGAGGAAGAGATCCGAGACCTGACTGTCAAGGAAAGGTCTTATAGAGTGTAGTTGCATCAGGAGTGGGCAACATTAACCAAACGAGATGAGGAGTTTTGGATGATCAGATCTGGGGTCAACTGGGCTTGTTATATGAATCAAGGGTATAGATTTTTTCATAACTTGGCTAACATACACAAACTTTTTTAACTCTATTGAAGCTCTTAGCATGGGGCAGGAGTTGGTAGTGGATGATGTCAGCATCAGAGAACTCATGATCTCTCATTTCAAGGAGTGTTTCTATGAAAAGGAGGAGTGTCGACCTTTCTTTTCGGGAATTACTTTTAAGTCAATTTCCCAGCCTATGGCTACCTTATTGGATGATAATTTTTCAAAGATGGAAATTAGAGCGGCAATGCAAGAGCTTAAATCTGAAGTTTCTCAAGGTCTTGATGGTTTCTCAATGGTGTTCTATTTGAAAATGTGTGAGGTAATCAAAGTTGATTTTATGAAAGTTACTGAATATTTTAACTTTAGAAATTTTCGGGATTGGCGGTTGAACAACACTATCATCTTGTTTATTCTGAAATGTGCGGGAATGCGGACACTCAGGGATTTCAGACCTATCAGTATTTTGAATGGGGTCTATAAGATCATTGCTAAGGTGTTGGCTGATAAATTGAAAAAAGTTCTTCATTTAGTCATTTCTCTTTTTCAGAGTGCAGCAGTCAGTGGAAGACATGTGATTGATAGCCCTTTGATTGCCAATGAAATTATTGATTCCAGGAAAAAACAAGGAGTTCCAGGGCTCGTTATCAAATTAGATTTTTCTAAAACCTTTGACAATATTTATTGGAGATATTTAGATTTGGTAATGGCTCACATGGGATTTGACTCCAAATGGATTCATTGGCTTCACACTTGCAGATCTACAGTCAATTTCTCATTAAAAATTAATGGTCAACTGCATGAGTTTTTCAATAGCTCTAAAGGCTTGCATCAAGTCGATCTTCTGTCTCCTCTTCTCTTTACTTTAGCAGTAGAAGGCCTAACCTAAATGATTCTTAAAACGGTTGATGCTGACCTAGTGAGAGAGTTCTCTGTCGCAGAGGGTAGTCTCCATTTTTCTATTTTTCAGTATGCGGATGATACTATCATATTTTATGATGTCTCTGCTACTCAATTTCTTGCTCTAAAAAGAATTATACTTTGGTTCGAAGTTATTTCAGATATGAAAATCAACTTTCACAAATAAGTGGTGTTGCTTATTAGAGATGTCTCTCATTTGCAGCAGTTGGCGGATTAATTTACACTACACCAAATTGACACTTTTGTAACAACTCTAAAAACAATATCACTTTTGAGATGTTTCAATCTACCAAACAATTTCAAGTCAAAACTAAATTTAGTAACAAAAATGAAAAACAGTAACACAAAAGAAATGATACAATAAGTTGGATCACCATGAATAATATCATTTTTATAATCATACTCTTCATGGTGATACAATTGTTCTATCATTTTGTTTGTGAAATGTATAAAATTGTTAGGTAGATTGTTACACTTCAAAAGTGATATTATTTTGTGGATTGTTACAAAAATGTCAATTTAATATAGTGTTAGTTGTACAGCGGGCTAATTTTCAGTTAAATACTTAGGCACTCAAGAACACTTTCGGAGAGAAGCTTCATTTTGTATCCATTTTCGTTTTTTCCAAGTCTCAGATTCAATGTCACTAGAGACATTTTTATGAGAAAAATGTGCTTTCCAAGTGTATGAGCACTTTTGGGTTGGGTGGGAAAAATGTATGAGCACTCACTTTTAGGTTGGGTGGGAGGAGGACGCCCATTACTTAAGTTCTTCCATTGTTGACTCCGTCATTTGTATGACATTTCAACCCAAGAACATAGTATGACATTTTCCCTACTCATTTAGATGTTCCTATCAAACCTTGATTAATCTATACAATTATGTATGAAGTTATATAGTTTCATAAGTTAACCATCTAGCCTCTTGGAAATAATGTAACATACTTGGCTAGTAAGGTAAAGGGTTGTTGCCTATTAAGACTACTTAGCTAGTAAGGTAAAGGGTCAGAAGTGGAATACTTGGCATTGACTATTAAGACTACATAGCTAGTAAGGTAAGAAGTGGATTTAGTATAATGTTACTTGCTTATCAAGGAGTAGGAAACCATTGAACAATATTTAAAAAACGCAATTTTTTTTTTTTTTTTAGGATTTAAATTTTTTATAATTTTATCATTTTTATAAATGATGTTTGTAGTTGTGTTTTAAAGAGAAGAAGTAAAAATATAAATGAACACAATCCTACAAAAAAAAATAATGGTTAATAATCTTGATTGCCTAGACTTACTCAATAGTCATTCATTTTTATTCCGAAAAAAAACAAGAACACCATTTCCATGTTGCTACTCTATCATCTCATGTTCTCATCAGGCAAATCTCAGAGAACATAGATTAGTCTATGCATGTAGGCGCACACGGGTATCCTCGTGCCTTCCTTGTACAAAAATAAATTCCCGAGAAAAAAAAATCATAAAGGTAAGTTTTGAAGGATTTAAAAAAGAAAATATTGAAAAGAAGCTTGACTTGGGAGCCAAGAACACTTGCAGAGAAGCTTCATTTGTATCCATTTTCGTTTTTTCCAAGTCCAAGATTCAATGTCACTAGAGACATTTTTATGGGAAAAATGTATGAGCACTTTTAGGTTGGGTGGTGGGAGGAGAACACCCATTTCTTAATTTCTTTCATTTGTGCATTTTAGTCTTTTAGACACTTATTTTTTAAAATTATTTTGAAAATTAATATTTAAGCCATTGAAGGCTTGCACACATAATGCTAAACTGGGATAAGAATCGTAAAGCTGAAATCTAAAATGGGGATAAAAAAATCATAATCTACGTAAATGCCAATATTGTCCTTGACTCACATTGCTTCGGAGTTTTTGGAGTTTGCTTTCACCAGAACCTCGTATTAGCTAATGACAATCGAAGTGCACTTCTATTAAAATGGTGCCTTTGACTCTAATTCACATATTCAGAGATCTACCCCTTGAACAAACAAATCCTATTTGCCAAACATGTTAGGAATAACCTTGTTGACCATCGATATTCTTCAACTATGTAAATACACAACATTAAGAATTTTTATTTATTATTTATGATACATCAAACAATCATTCGATCATGATTGAACATGTGACATAAATCATCTCTCATTAGGGACAGTCAATTCAAACCAAAAGTTGATAACATGTTCGATCACTAAAGCCTGAAGAGACATTAATAATGTACCACGACCCAGGTTAAAGGCTCAGACCTCAGGCCCAACCAATCTCTTCCTAGAGGACAAAGTCGTAATGAAAATGAGATAAGTCATGGCAGGAGTCTCTCTCCCGAGGATGTATTTCAATGAAGGAGGAGACCGTTACCCTCATTTTGCAGGTCACATTTCGAGAAGAAGAGATTTAGAGACATCAATTATTATTTTCAAAAAAAAAAAACATAATTCCTTCCATTGATTTGAACATTCAGCATGCGCCTTCATCAGAATGGGTGTAAGGTTAACTATACCAGTAGTCAAACATTAGCAAATCCAGGAACATTCAAGACAACAATAGCCATGACTTGCTAACCTTTCCATTTCACATGGAAGCAACCAAACCCTGTTTTGAAGTGCTCATCAGCACAAGGAAAGACGAGATTTTTAGGTAATCAAAATCAAATCTTCTTAGGTCATTATTTGTCCCAATCTTCTAAATTTTTTGACTTTTAGAATAAAAAAAATTCAATTGGGTATAAATTATCTTGATCTCCAAACCCAACCTGTCAACACTACAAAATGATGTGTTTATGCATAGAAAAACATTGATTTAGTATGAAATAGTATAACAAAACAAAGGGAGGAATTTACGTGCTGACCAAAAAAAGATGTATATATGAATGGTACGTAGACATAGCGGTACTAAGGTCAAATATCATACTGTGACGTACGACATTCATTGACCATTCCTTGTTGCCCAAGTCCCTTTCGTTTATCTTTTTAATTTAGATGAAGTATATTCAATATCGGTGTACCGCTTAGTTCATATTGTTTTTTTTCGGTCTTCACTTGGAATTGAATTGCATGTTTTCAAAGATGAAATTGCTGAGGTCGTCTTTCGATAGTATATGATTTAATTAAGAATTAATATTACAACTAAACAAACAACGGCCTTATTAAAACATTTCCTTTAAGGTCAATAATTTTCTTTATCATCGTAAATATTCTTCAAACATGATAAATCTAGAATGAGGTAAAGAAAACCTATTTATCACTATTATGTGTGCTATAAGTTCTTGTAGTTACATCGAGTAATTGATTAGTGGTCTACCATCTTAACTCCTTTTTATACTTTCATAAATGCTAATTCAACAGTGTCGACCTTTGGTGTGCCTCATCATAATCCTTATCGCTATTCACCAACCCTATCATACATATCTCACGTGGGATAGTAATTGACATTGACTAGATACATTAATCTGACGTGATTCGTATGGAGCTTATCTAAATTTAAAGTAACTTTTTTTTTTTTTCTCTTCTCAAATTGTTAAAATATCGGGAGTCATTGATTTCAATTGTTTGAAGAAATTTACTTTGTCAAAACTGTCACTGTTCAATGCACATATTATGCTCTCATCAGTCATCATGGTATGTTTTGTGACTGCACTTAATTCTACAGTAGTATTCGCAAAGGGGAAAATTCTAAATGCATTGGTGGTGTGCCTAGTGACTACCAAGCACCGTACAATTGCATCGAGATATATGTGAATTTCTATCTCAATGCAATCGTGCAGTGCCTGATGGCCACCAGGCACCGTATCATTACTCATCCGCAAAGAGAATGGGGCATTCTCCATTGATCCTCTTTGAAATAACTCGAGGAAGGTCAAGCAACAAATTAATATGCTTAGACTTCACACTTATATTATATATTTTTGCGTTGGCACTCTAACTTGCGTAAATACAAAAACTTCACACTTATAAATTATAATGCATTAAATATATCACATGAAATTTTTTTTTTTTTTTTATACCGCTTGAAATACAAGGGGTTGTTTGGTAAATACACAAACTCAACCGAGAAACTAAGTGCTATAAATGATTGCAATTTGAAATCTCATGTAGGTGAACCGATTTGAAATACATATATTTTAACTGCTAAAATAGAGTAGAACAGAGAGAGATTCACCGTTTTGTGTTGAAAAAAAGTGAGAAAGATTTGGTTCTTTATTACAAATTTACAAAAGCATTGAGTTTCTTTATTACAAAAGCATTGAGTTTAGTCAACTTGCAATTCTTGCACGACAAGCAACTCTTACTCTCTGTCTCAATCTCTGTTGAACAACAACTTGTATAAAAACCCCCCATTGGTGTGTAAGGATCGCCTGCAAAGGAGTCTATTGAGTATTGACTTATTCTCTGGGTTGGTTGGTACAGACAACAGAAGAAATTCTTGAATACCCAGATTCCAAAAGTGTGAAATCTAAGTACCCCTTCGATAATTTGGTGAGCTTTTCATGGTTTCTTTGGTTTTAAGATATGTAATGTAAGGTGTTTGATTAAATGGTTGTTCCCTGTTGCTTTCTTGATGACGATGATGATGATGTTATGTGGGTAGTGGGGTTCCTCCTCCTCCCACCTTGTGTCATGGCCCATGCTTTTTATTGTTCAAATGGGTCTCTCTTGTTACTTTAACGTGACATTCTATTCATGATGGGTTCTTGACCCTTTTATCTTTTCTTTTAGTCTTCTTTCTTTGATCTGTATCATTGTTGGTGTTCTTCAATGGTGTTAGGATGTGCTGTTTTTGTTGTGATATTGGGCTATAGTTAAAGGAGGTAATGAAACATCAAATTTGTTTATTGGGTGTATTGGAATTATTTTTTGTTTTTTTAAACTCTTTCTAGTATTCCATAGTTATAAGCTACCATACAAATCATGTGTCCTCTTCATCAGACAACCATCTTCTGATTACTTGTATGTTTGTGTAGAGTTGGGTTTCTTTTCTTTAAATCTTTATTGGAAAAGGGGGGGTTTTGTCATGTCTTTCTAGCAGTGAAAAGGATCTGAAATCCTTAAAGCTAATACCTTGTTGTTAAATGTGCTGATTCCTCTGTATTGTAAGGTTTGTTTTTTTATTATTATTTACTGAAAATAATGGTGTCAATGGAAATGTTGTTTATGCAATTGAAATGGGTTTTTCAATTTGCTAGAGTTGTCTTTATGAGGGTGATGGAGTGAAAAAGAAAGTTGTGTTGCATATTTCTGTTTGACAGAGATTAGACATCTCTTTCTATTAGCTCTTATTTTAGTTTCCAATTGATTGAATTCGAACGGGTTTGTTTTGATAGTATCATCACTGATATCACTATTGTATTTGGATTGTAGTTCATCAGGGTTCGATTTGTTTAGGAGACAGAAGGAAAATTAGTTCAAATATGAGTGAAGTTAATGGCATCAGTTGTGATGGAAACAAACACCAAGCTTCTGCATCAACTAGTCACTCCCCTGATGAAAGCTCATCAAAGACCAATAGCCAACAGCAGTCAAATAAGGACAAAGAAGAGATTAACAGTGTTCCATTTTACAAACTATTCGCCTTTGCTGACACCAAGGATATCCTTTTGATGGTAGTTGGCTCTATTGCGGCTCTTGCGAATGGATCGGCCATGCCCATTATGACCCTATTGTTTGGTGAATTGATTGACTCCTTTGGACAAAATGCTAACACAAAAAATACAGTTCATGTAGTTTCCAAGGTGAGTTTAAGTTGAAAAACTAGATTATTTGCGCTTACTTGTTACATACTTGTTGACATTGCTTTTGAGCTTAATTTTGATGGAACGAAAATCAAATACTATCTCCCATGTTTTGGGTCATGTATTAATTTTCTCTGTTTTAATGCAACCCCAAGATTTAAAAGTCTTTGTTTTCTTTTCAAATTTAGTAGAAATGTCATTAATAAATTTCAGAAGAATGAGGCTTAGGCAAATTTTGTAGAAATATCATTCATAAATTTCAGAAGAATTGAGGTTTAGTTGACTAAACTTGGCCTTATCCTTTGGTATCAGGTAGCTCTCAAGTTTGTTTATCTGGGTATTGGGGCTGGCATAGCATCATTCTTCCGTAAGTATTTTTGCCTTGTCCTTTTGGCTTCTCACCATATAGCATGAAAACTCTTTGAACAAATGGAAGCTAATGCAACCCATTCATGTCTTTTATCAGAGGTGGCATGTTGGATGGTCACAGGGGAGAGACAAGCTGCTCGGATAAGGAATTTATACCTGAAAACCATATTGAGGCAAGATATTGCTTTCTTTGACAAGGAAACAAACACAGGTGAAGTTGTTGATAGAATGTCAGGCGATACCGTTCTTATTCAAGATGCGATGGGTGAGAAGGTAAACATCTTTTACCACACAATACATATATAGAATTAATCATCTGGAAGTATGAGCTTAATAATTTCTGATCATCTCCATTTTCAAATTTACAGGTAGGGAAGGTAATACAACTGGTTGCAACATTTTTTGGAGGCTTTATAATAGCATTCATCAAAGGGTGGCTCCTGACCCTGGTCATGTTAAGCTCTATTCCTCCTCTAGTGATCTCTGGATCAGTCATGTCCATTGTAATATCGAAGATGGCATCACAGGGACAAACTGCCTATTCGCAAGCTGGAGTTGTTGTAGAACAGACAATCGGCTCAATAAGGACCGTATGTACTCTTAACCAATCATCTTTTTTTTGTATATGGTCAATCATTTTTGTGCAAGTAAAAATACATGGTTTGTATACAGGTTGCATCTTTTACTGGGGAGAGGCATGCTATTTCTAAGTACGAAAATGCTCTTAAGAATGCTTACAAGTCTGGTGTTCATGAGGGCCTGGCCTCTGGATTAGGTCTTGGTACCATGATGTTGATCGTATTCTGCAGTTATGCTTTAGCCATATGGTTCGGTGGAAAGATGATTGTTGAAAAAAGCTACACTGGTGGTGATGTCATTAATGTAATTATTGCTGTGTTAACTGGCTCCATGTAAGTTAAATCTTACTTCTTTATCTCTACAATTTTACTGATCAAATTCATCTCTATTATTTCTCAGACTTCACTATAAATTCTGTGAAGGAGCCGTTTGCTCTAAAAAGCCAAACTTTTAGGGCCATGAACATTTTTGGAACGAGCTTTTCTAGCTGGCCTGGGAAACTAGCGAGGTTGGTGCCTGGGAGGGGGTGAATTTACACTTTTGCCCCCTCCTTTTTAAACACCTTTTTTAAAAGGTTGTTAAAGAGGAGGGGCAATAGTGTAATTTCGCCCCCAGGCAGTCAACCTCTCTGGGTTTCCCAGGCCATTTAGAATTTCTGTTTTGGAACATAACACTCAGTGTCACATAGTCAAACTGATAGGCCTCATGAATATTTTTGGAACATAACACGCAGTGTCACATCCGTACATTGCATGTGCCGAAAACACTGTATTAGTGCTTCACAAATTTGAAAATACGTCAACTGTAATTTGTTTATGTATGTGACAGATGTTCAGGTCTATCAAAAAAACTAAAAATTGACTAGCAATTTTTTTTTTACTATTGGATATTTCAGGTCTCTGGGGCAGACATCTCCATGTATAGCTGCATTTGCTTCTGGGAGAGCTGCAGCGTTCAAGATGTTTGAGACAATACAAAGGAAGCCAGAGATTGATGCTTATGATCCCAAGGGGCGTAAATTGGATGATATTCATGGTGATGTTGCATTAAGAAATGTTTACTTCAGTTATCCAGCTAGACCTGATGAACAGATATTCAGTGGATTCTCTCTCTCCATACCTAGTGGCACAACTGCAGCTTTGGTTGGACAAAGTGGAAGTGGAAAGTCGACTGTTATTAGTCTTATAGAAAGATTTTATGATCCACATTCTGGTGAAGTTCTAATTGATGGTATAAATATAAAGGAGTTTCAGCTAAAATGGATCAGAGGAAAAATTGGGCTCGTAAGTCAGGAACCTGTGCTATTTGCTTCTAGCATTAAAGATAACATCGCATATGGGAAGGATGGTGCGACTCTTGAAGAAATCAAAGCTGCGGCAGAACTTGCCAATGCATCCAAATTCATAGACAAACTCCCTCAGGTTACAACTCTTTTTCCATCCATATATTGTTCTTAATGCTTATTTGTTATAACTCCTATGGCTAATCGGAGAGTCCAAAAAATACTACATTTCCTTGTTATTTACATAATTCTTTTTTGCTTGGTGTGCATCAGCAGTACTTTTGTAAATTTTAATTTATTGTAGATGCATGGCAGCATGGGGAGTTTAATCTTCTATATGGCTTATTCAGGGACTAGATACCTTGGTTGGCGAGCATGGCACTCAGCTTTCTGGGGGCCAAAAACAGCGAGTTGCTATAGCTCGGGCAATTCTTAAAAACCCACGAATTCTACTTCTAGATGAAGCTACCAGTGCACTTGATGCAGAGTCTGAGCGGGTCGTCCAAGAAGCATTGGATAGGATAATGGTTGACCTAACTACTGTTGTTGTTGCTCACCGGTTAAGCACGGTTAGGAATGCTGATATGATTGCTGTTATTCATCAAGGAAAAATTGTTGAACAAGGTAAGAATCTTGTAAATTCAGTTATTTGCATTCTAAATTGAAGTGTTGGACTCACTGTACCAGTACTGTATTGTTTAGTTGTATTTCATGAGTTTGAAATAGCTAATGTTGTGAGATTGATCAGGTTCACATTCGGAGCTCCTCAACGATCCTGATGGAGCCTACTGCCAGCTTATACGCTTGCAAGAGATAAGTCAAGGGCGTGGAGATGACGAAAAAAATGCAGAGCTTGGCAGAAACTCAAGCCAACACACCTCTTTCCAACGGTCAATAAGTCGGGAATCGTCAGGGGCTGGAAACAGCAGCCGCCATTCATTTTCTGTTTCATTTGGTCTACCTACAGGACACTACCAAGAAACGGCACCAACAGATCTTGAATCCTCTCCTGCAGAACATACACCGAATGTTTCTCTCCGTCGACTTGCCTATCTCAACAAGCCTGAAATCCCTGTCATACTACTTGGCGTTATATCTGCAGGGGCTAATGGAGTCATATTTCCGATATTTGGCATACTCTTTTCGAGTGTGATCAAATCATTTTATGAGTCACCAAGTGAGATTCGGAAGGATTCATCGTTTTGGGCATTAATGTTTATTGTGCTTGGTGTTGCATCATTTGTTACGTCCCCAGCAAGTTCATACTTTTTTGCAGTGGCTGGTTGCAAGTTAATAACACGGATTCGATCTATGTGCTTTCACAAGGTAGTTCACATGGAAATTAGTTGGTTCGATGAGGCTGAACACTCTAGTGGGGCCATTGGTGCAAAGCTCTCTGCTGATGCAGCTACTGTGCGAGCACTTGTAGGGGATGCATTCGGTCTGCTGGTGCAGAACACAGCAGCTGCGATTGCTGGTTTGGTTATCGCATTCACAGCAAACTGGCAATTGGCTCTCATAATCCTTGTGCTGCTACCTTTAATAGGACTTAACGGATATGTTCAGATGAAGTTTATAACCGGATTCAGTGCTGATGCAAAGGTTTGTTCTAAAACTCAAATTTTTTATTGTTCAAAGAGATGAAGATTAAGCATCACATTATATTTTTGAACATTACTATTATTTATTTATTTTCTTGTGGGGCGGGGGAGGGGAGGGTTGGCCCTGTAGGCATTGGGGAAATTTTATCAGAGCCTGAAATCCATTTCTCATTTGTTTGGCAAGCCATGAAATTTTGAATTTTGCAACTCTATTTCTTCCACTGTACTTCGAATTCCACTTCGTATTTTTTTTTTTTTACTTCCCTAGTTCGTAATCAAGATGGATATATGGTTTCAGATGATGTACGAGGAAGCAAGTCAAGTTGCTAATGATGCAGTAGGGAGTATAAGAACAGTAGCCTCCTTCTGTGCTGAAGAAAAGGTAATGCAATTGTACAAAAAGAAATGTGAAGGGCCATTGAAAACGGGAATAAGGCAAGGATTGGTTAGTGGGACTGGCTTCGGTGTGTCCTTTTTACTGCTGTTCTGCGTCTATGCACTTAGTTTCTATGCTGGTGCCAGACTAGTTGAGGATGGCAAGACAACATTCACTGATGTTTTCCGAGTATGTTTTCTTCCATTACCAAGTTTATTGTGTAAATACATTTATGAATAGGTTGCGTCATCTGAAACTTGTCTAGCTTGGTTATAATGCTTATGTGATTTATGCTCTTGCTTTACAGGTTTTCTTTGCTCTCACCATGGCAGCAATTGGAATTTCTCAATCAAGCTCTCTTGCTCCAGATTCAAGTAAAGGCAAGACCTCTACTGCCTCTATATTTGGAATCCTTGATAGGGAGTCAAAGATAGATGCAAGTAATGAAGCCGGTTTGACATTAGAAAATGTCAAAGGAGAAATTGAGTTGCGACATGTCAGTTTCAAATACCCAACACGACCCGATATTCAAATTTTCCGCGACCTTTGCTTGGCTATTCATTCCGGCAAGGTAATTCTTAATAATTAAAGGATTTGGTTTTCAGTTCTATCCAAAATAAGTTATACCCAATCAAACTTTAAGGCATAATTAACATGAGTTGTATTATTTTATTAGACGGTCGCTTTGGTTGGAGAGAGTGGTAGTGGAAAATCAACGGTGATCTCGTTGCTCCAGAGATTCTACAATCCTGATTCAGGTCATATTACACTAGATGGTGAAGATTTACAAAAGTTTCAATTAAGGTGGCTGAGACAACAGATGGGTCTGGTGAGCCAAGAACCCGCACTATTTAACGACACAATACGAGCCAACATTGCTTATGGAAAGCAAGAGCCAGCAACAGAAGCAGAAATTATAGCTGCATCAGAACTAGCAAATGCCCATAAGTTCATTAGTGGACTAAACCAGGTATGAAAACACTTCTCATTATCTTCCTATGATTGCACGTATAGTGCTTTTCATGGAAAACAATATTACAGTTATTTTGTTACCAATCAACTAATATGATTTATTTTTATTTTATAATATTGAAGGGTTATGACACGGTAGTAGGAGAGCGAGGAGTGCAATTATCAGGTGGACAGAAGCAGCGGGTGGCTATTGCTCGGGCTATAGTGAAAGAGCCAAAAATATTACTGCTAGATGAAGCGACAAGTGCACTTGATGCAGAATCAGAACGACTAGTCCAGGATGCATTAGATAGAGTCATGGTGAACAGAACGACCATTGTGGTAGCTCATCGGTTATCTACCATCAAGAATGCAGATGTGATTGCAGTGGTTAAAAATGGGGTTATTGCGGAGAAAGGGAAGCACGACTCTTTGATCAACATTAAGGATGGAGTATATGCCTCCCTAGTAGCACTTCATATGAGTGCTTCATAGTCAAATTATTGTAATTTTTTTTTCCTTTTTTTCCCCTTCTTTTCATAATCACAAGTTTTGGTGTGATAGTTTGTTTTATTTTTCGTGCACCTAGTTTTTTGGGTGCCTTTTACACTGTTCGATCATATAGATGTAACTCTTAATCGGACAAATTGTTGGAGTTTGTATAGCAAATAACCAATATTGAATAGAAAATATGTGTCTTTCGCACTTGAAGAGAAAAGATGTCTTTTGATTTAAGAAATGATGTATTTGATCAACACACCATTTTGTTCTCTATATGTTGTAGAGAAAAACATGTTCTTCAAACACATTAATATTTTCTAGAGTTATTAATTCTTCTTCACTTCTGAGGGAGATTGCATTCGGTAAATTCGCCAGAATCAATACCCTTGTGCTACGATATTGGTATTAGATAGTTGAATCCTAATAGTCAGACGTCTAAAGAACTACAATACCGAGTAGAGGCGAATTATGTCTATAGGACATAGCATATCCGCTAGACTCTGTCTATAAATCAAGACGTATCAATTCCGCTAATTCAAGATAGTGATTTCGCAAGCCTCTATCTGCAATACAAGTTAGTAGATTTATTTATTTTATTTTATTTCGTTGTAATCAAATTATAATGCAAATAGTATTTGTATTGTTATATTATTTATTTCAAATAAATTTATACATTGTTCTGATTGTTCTCCAGCAATCTATAAACAGAATTCTGAATTAATCAATGAAGGTTTGTAAGCTTGTAAAGTCTCTTTATGGTCTTAAACAAACACCTACACAATGGCATGAAAAGTTTGATCATACAATGATTTCACATGGATTTTGGATCAATGAATGTGATAAATGTGTTTACATCAAACAATTTGACAATGGTTATATTGTCATTATATGCTTGTATGTTGATGACATACTCATCATGGGACTGATCAATGGATTGGTTCAGCCGTTTCGGCTACGACCCGATCTATTTCCAAATGTTCCTACTTGAGCCATATTTCTCCTAAACATTGACAAAAGGTGTTCAAATCATTTTGGGTTTAGTAATATTGTTAGCGAGGTTCAGACGCATAAGATGACATACTCAATCAGAGGGTTTGCTTGAACCCTCCAAAGTAAACTACAAAGTCAACTACAAAGTCGACTACATCTGCTCTTAACTAGTAGAGATCGAGAAATAGAGAGGGAAGAAGATGAGAGAGGTACTTGGTGGAGGAGAAAGCTTTGAATGGAGTAGAGATCTGTTTCAAGCCTTCAACGATGTGAAGAGGAAGGAAAAGGAGGAGAGAGCTTCGAATGGAGGAGAAAGCTTCGAAGGGAGGAGATCTTCTTCAGCATAAAGATAGATGCATTGTGAAGAGAGAGGCGAGGGAGGAGATAACTTTTCAGTCAGTGAACTGAGGCGTCCAATTCTCAGTCTCGCGAAAAGTTTTCCTCAGTGAACTGAGGTGGGAATCTGCGTGCGTGCGACATCAGATGCCCATGAATTAAAACCTAAACAAACACCTAAAATCTTATTTCAAGTGGGAATAAGATTCCAATTCTCATGAAATAGGTGCAACCAAACAAACCCCTGCAAGGAAGATGAAAGTTTCTATTTTTATGTGGTGGCTATAGCATAATGAATTAAAACCACGGTGGTGGTAAATAACCTACCCACTCTCGTCTTCGCATAATTTCCATTCCATCCTCTCTCTGAACCAGAAGAACATTGAGGGAGAGAGAGAGAGATCGGCGGGGTAGAATTGTAAATTAAAAATGTCGCTCCTCCGCCTTTCAGGTTGACGAACTTCGTCTCCCAAGATCAGGTTTTTTTTTTCCTTACCTAATCTCCTGTTCAAATTTTCTTTAAACCCTTACCCAGATTTCAATACTGAATATTGGGTTATATTTTGTTTTATTTTTGGGTTTGTAGTTGGATGAGTCGAAGAAGAACAGAGGAGAGCGAGTTGAAGATGGTACTGCTCAGAGAGACAGGCCCCTTTTTGAGGTAAATTTTTTTCTTTCTCAAATAACTCTGATGGGGTGGGAATCTGTAATTTTGAATGGTAAATTAAGTAACTTGATGTGTTTTGGCCATTCAATTCTTCTTCTTGGTGTGTTGTCATTGTGTTATATGTTGCTACATTAGCTAATTTTGCATTGCTCTTCTTCTTGAAGGCTTTAGTTTTGTTTAGCTAGTCACTAGACTTGTTAACGCATGAACCGCAGAGACTTTGGTGTAAAAAAAAACACAATTTTGCTTTTCGGAAAGACATTTTGTCCAATTTTAGCTACAACAGTTTATTGTGAAATATAAGTAGAAAGAATCAACATTGAAGGGAAGGAAGGGCAACTAAGAGAAAAGAGCAAGCTTTTGATGGTTAAAATAAGCTTGAACAGTTTGCTCGAGGATTACTACTAACCCATACAAGAGTTAAGCGAAGAAGGATCAACGAAAAGCAAGTTAAGGTTAGCTCACCTCCCAGATAGAGTAACTTAGTACAGATAGTATTAGACAATCTGTATATTTGCCTCAATCGTGGATCTTTGAATTGCTCACATTGCCTATTGCATATACTCGTTATTTGTGTGGATTGACTATCAGCTTGGATCAATATTGTAGCTGCGCATCTCAGACTTTGTAATCATTTTGCTTGTCGTGGTACTATTGCCAATGTAAATATTTGGAAGAAGCAATGGTGTTTGATTGTAGGGGAGTCCAAATCCTCTCAACCACTTTCTATATCAACCAAATAAAATAATCACTAAAAACCTCTTGGTCGTGCAGGCCCACTTGTGTATAGTACTTGCACTAAATTTGTGTGCATGTCTATGGTATTTAACAATCTTTCATAAAGTGATTGTGGCGAAAACCCTGATGAGTGCCTAAAGGTGAGATAGGGGCTTTGAGCTTGGAGGCTATAGTCTCAATTCTGTATGGCTAGAGAATGGCATATGTGCGCCCAATCACTGAAGAATGTCATTGCTGTAGAGACAAAGTCTTCACTACTTGAATTCTTGGCTTTAGCCTCGCAACAAGGGAACAAAAGCAACAGAGATCATACTTCCTTGCTATCTGCTTGGAGTCGTCATAAGTGTCCATCGAACTTGAATAGCATTTACTCGGATGGACAATCCATCCTACTATGAAATTTAAATGTCTAGACATGCATGCAGGACCTGTGAATAATTAACTATGGCTCATGTTACAAGCCTAACAATTCTTCTCTGTGATATTTTATTCTTGACCGTTTTTCTTTGTTTCTTGCAGATTTTGAAGGAGGATAAAGACAAGAAGGATGCGGAATTCACTGAAAGGTTCAAACATAGTAAACACATTTTTTTATATTAATAGTTGGGATTTGGATCTCTGTTTTGACTCTTCCGTACATAACTAATGTTCATTTTAGTTAACCCGGGCCAGTTGATGTGGAAGGGATGGGCTGGAAACATCTCGCTCAAGCTTTGAAGGAGGTGGTTTTAAATAAGGTGCTTCAGCCTTGTCCTAAGCAGAAAGTTAGAAGAGAGGGGGTTCACCTTTGCCAGGGCTTAGTGTTGTCTCACCGCACGAGGACTTTTGTTGAGGTCATGACCACTGATCTTTCAAGTGTGAGCCCTACTTCTGCTGTCAGTAAGGGCCCTTTTGCAACAACCTCTATCCATCGAGATTCTCCCGTTGATTTCTTGTCTCAAGTATGGGGAAATCATCTTCTTCCAGATTTCGTTGCAAGAAAGAATGGTGCGAGATCGTTGATAGAGTTGCTTGATTCGGTGATTCAATGGACACCTGTTTCTCTTCCGTTTGGCCATAATTTTTCTAGTCTTCGCCAACTCTCCACATGTGACATCTTGCGAGGAGCAGGAGTCGTCTCTTAGGTTTCCAACACTGAGTGATCAGTCTCCCCAGCAAGACCCAGTTCTTCCCCCTTCTCCTGTTTTTCTTGCCGGCTTAGTGGGTAAAGTAGGTAACCCGGTGTCCGAATCGCTTCGCCCAACTCAGCAGAATAAAGACAAGGGTATTGTTGGGCTTTCGCCTTTTCAGGGGCCCACGTCCAATTTGAAGCGTAATTTGGTTAAGTCGACTTCTGGCAATTATTGAAAGGTTTCAACTTGGACCCCTTATTGACCAAGATGTCTATGCAGGCCAACAGATTAGCTCATTAATGGGAAGTTGCAACTATCAACGGCTCTCGATCTGCTATATGTCTCACTCATTTTCCATGTGTTCCACTCATTTGTTAGCATAAGACTTAGTCCGCCTCTATAAATAGCCAAACACAAATCATTTTCTGGTAAATTTTTCTAAATATCCATTTTGTCTAAGAACACAGATAAATAAACATTTTTTTAATTGACATTATTCATTTGTTCTCGTTATAAAGTAGATATTAATTAAAACAAAATAAAGTTGGATGCTTATAAAGAAATGTAAGATGTAAATAGAATGATGAAATTTGTTAAATTCTAATGGACTAAATCAGGCCTATTGAGATCATTAAGTTAAGTGGAATAATTGAGCTTAATAACTTGATATTATTTGCTTTAAAGTGGATGAGGAAGGGCATTTGTCTGATATTTGAAAAATAAAGATGGCATTTTTGTAATTTGGGGATTGGAGGTGTTTTTTATAATTTGGTGAATAAGAGGGGCAATTTTATAATTTAGCAAATAGAGATGAGCATTTTTGGGATTTGGCAGATGGGGACGTGGCAATTTTGGTATTTCACGAATTAGAAGAGCATTTTCATAATTTAGTGAATAAGAGGGCATTTTCATAAGGTTCAGTTCGACTCGGTTTCGGTTTTAAAAATCTTAAAACTAAAATTGTTAGTTCAGTTTTCGGTTTTATGTGATTTTAATCGACAAAACTAAACCGATGAAATATATATAATTTATGTAAAAATATTATAATATGTTTAAAATAGTTGGTCGATTCAGTTTTATTTCAATTTAAGTCGGTTTAGTTTATAATTTACGTAAAAAAATCGGACCGTGAATTCGGTTTTCATTCCTATTAGTATGACATTTCAACCCAAGAACATAGTATGACATTTCCCCTACTCATTTAGATGTTTCTATCAAACCTTGATTAAGCTATACAATTATGTATTAAGTCATATAATTTCACAAGTTAACCATCCATCCTCTTGGAAATAATGTAACATACTTAGCTAGTAAGGTAAAGGGTTGTTGTGTATTGACATTGACTATTAAGACTACTTAGCTAGACAGGTCAGAAGTGGATTTAGTATAAAATTACTGGCTGATCAAGGAGTAGGAAACCATTGAACAATATTTAAAAAACGCCATTTTTTTTGTGTGTGCTAGGGTTTGGGTTTTTTTATAATTTTATCACTTTTATAAATGATGTTCGTTATTGTATTTTAAAAAAAATAACTAAAAATATAAATGACCACAGTCCTACAAAAAAATTAAAAAAAATGGTTAATAGACTTGACTGTTAATAGTCATTCATTTTTATTCCGACAAGAAACAAGAACACCATTTCCATGTTGCTACTCTGTCATCTCATGTTCTCATCATGCAAATCTCAGAGAACATAGATTAGTCTATGCAGGTAGGCTTACACGGGTATCCTCGTGCCTTCCTTGTACAAAAAAAATTCAAGAGAAAAAAAAATCATAAAGGTAAGGTAAGTTTTGAAGGATTTGAAAAAGAAAATATTGAAAAGAAGCTTGACTTTAGAGCCAAGAACACTTGCAGAGAAGCTTCATTTTGTATTCATTTTTGTTTATTCCAAGTCCCAGATTCAATGTCACTAGAGACATTTTTATGGAAAAAATGTAGGAGCACTTTTAGGTTGGGTGGTGGGACGAGAACACTTATTCTTAGGTCATTATTTGTCCCAAATTTTCTTAGGTCATTATTTGTCCCAATCTCCTAAAATTTTTGACATCTTGAATTAGGCATAACTAATTTTGATCTCCAAACCCAACCTGTCAACACTACTACAAAATGATGTGTTTATGCATAGAAAATGGAACATTGATTTAGTATGAAATAATATAACGAAACAAAGGGAGGAATTTACGCGCTGACCTAAAAAAGACTTTTTTTTTTAAAAAAAAAAAAACTTCCAGAGTGCGGGAGGGATAATTATGGGATGTCAAACCTTTATTACTTATCAAAAAAATTGATTTACAATCAAGACGGGGATACATTACGACTTTACCCATATAAAAACCAAACAAAAATATGGACCAAAAACCTTGTTCAATCTAAATGACCGCAATCTCAACCACAAGCTGGCTAACAAGACTTGAAGACTAAAAGTCCACAAACAATCACTTAAAACAAACCAAAAACAGACACATTTGCATAAGAACCAGAATTAAAAGACAGAAAAAGCAAATTTGTGAAGGAATTAGCAACGCCGTACTCGTGCACCTCCCTGCCCAATCTGCATCCTCGCTTCTGCAGCACCAAAGGACTTACTTGTATCAGACATGAGAGAAAGGGGCATGCTCCATTGATCCTCTTTGAAATAACTCGAGGAAAGTCAAGCAACAAATTAATCTCATAAATTTGCGTCGACTTGACACTTATAAATTATAATGCATTAAATATATCACATGAAATTTTATTAAATTTTTTTTTTTTACACAGCTTGAAATACAAGGGGTTGTTTGTTAAATACAAAAACTCAACCGAGAAACTAAGTTAAGTGCCTTAAAATATTGCAATTTGAAATCTCATGTAAGTGAACGATTTGAAATACATACATTTTAACTACTAAAATAGAGTTGAACAGAGAAAGAGATTCACCGTTTTGTGTTGAAAAAAAGTGAGAAAGATTTGGTTCTTTATTACAAAAGCATTGAGTTTAGTCAACTTGCAATTCTTGCACGACAAGCAACTCTTATTCTCTGTCTCAATCTCTGTAAAGCAACAATTCATATAAATACCCCCATTGGTGTGTAAGGATCGTCTGCAAAGGAGTCTTTTTGAGTATTGATTTATTCTCTGGATTGGTTGGTACAGGCAACAGAAGAAGAAATTCTTGAATACCCAGATTCTAAAAGTGTGAAATCTTAGTACCCTTTCGATAATTTGGTGAGCCTTTCATGGTTTCTTTGGTTTTAAGATGTGTAAGGTGTTTCATTAAATGGTTGTTCTCTGTTGCTTTCTTGATGATGATGATGATGTTATGTGGGTTGTGGGGTTCCTCCTCCTCCCACCTTGTGTCATGGCCCATGCTTTTTATTGTTCAAATGGGTCTCTCTTGACCCTTTTGTCTTTTCTTTTAGTCTTCTTTCTTTGATCTGTATCATTGTTGGTGTTCTTCAATGGTGTTAGGATGTGCTGTTTTTGTTGTGATATTGGGCTATAGTTAAAAGGAGGCAACGAAACATCAAATTTGTTTATTGGGTGTATTGGAATTTTTTTTGTTTTGTTAAACTCTTTCTAGTATTCCATAGTTACAAGCTACCGTATACATCATGTGTCCTCTTCACCAGACTACCATCGTCTGATTAGTTTGTGTAGCAGTGAAAAGGATATCTTTATTGGGAAAGGGGTTTTTGGCCTTGTCTTTCTAGCAGTGAAAAGGATATCTGATCCTTGAACCTATTGTTATTAAGGTAGGGGTATTAAATTTGGGATTCGAATGACTTGAAAAATTTTAAATTTCATGAATTTTAAGACGATGCAAATAATTTTACAAAATTCATTTGTGAATTTTAAATTATTGAATTTTGTAGATTTTATAAAGGTTTGTTAAAAATTTCTATAAATTTTTATAAATTTAATGAAGTTTTATAAATATGTTATTAATCATAGAAAACAATAAAGAACATCATTTACATTGTTTAAAAGTAATACAAATAATTATTTTACTTCAAATTGTTATCTCCGCCACATATTCTCCATTTTTCTTATTTTTCAATCACCACCATCACCATGCTATCGCCATCTCTTTTCAAATTCCCCCTCTTCCTTTTCTTTTTCTTCTTCATCAATCACCACCGCCACCTTTCACCCATTTTTATCTTCTTCTCTTCATTTTCCACTTTTTTTTTCTCTGTTTTTTTTTCTTTTTCTCCTATATATTTTTTTTTTCTTTCATTTTGCCCTAGCAAACAAGTGGTGAACCTTTGCAAAAGCGAAAAAGAAAAAAAAATGGTGTCAAAGGAAATGTTGTTTATGCAAAGATTTGTCTTTACGAGGGTGATGGAGTGAAAAAGAAAGTTGTGTTGCATATTTCTGTTTGACAGAGATTAGACATCTCTTTCTATTAGCTCTTGTTATAGTTTCCAATTGATTGAATTCGAACAGGTTTGTTTTGATAGTATCATCACTGATTTCACTATTGTATTTGGATTGTAGTTCATCAGGGTTCGATTTTTTAGGAGACAGAAGGAAAATTAGTTCAAATATGAATGAAGTTAATGGCATCAATTGTGATGGAAACAAACACCAAGCTTCTGCATCAACTAGTCACTCCCCTGATGAAAGCTCATCAAAGACCAATAGCCAACAACAGTCAAATAAGGACAAAGAAGAGATTAACAGTGTTCCATTTTACAAACTATTCGCCTTTGCTGACACCAAGGATATCCTTTTGATGGTAGTTGGCTCTATTGCAGCTCTTGCGAATGGATCAGCCATGCCCATTATGACCCTATTGCTTGGTGAATTGATTGACTCCTTTGGACAAAATGCTAACACAAAAAATACAGTTCATGTAGTTTCCAAGGTGAGTTTAAGTTGAAAAACTAGATTATTTGCGCTTACTTGTTACATACTTGTTGACATTGCTTTTGAGCTTAATTTTGATGGAACGAAAATCAAATACTATCTCCCATGTTTTGGGTCATGTATTAATTTTCTCTGTTTTAATGCAACCCCAAGATTTAAAAGTCTTTGTTTTCTTTTCAAATTTAGTAGAAATGTCATTAATAAATTTCAGAAGAACGAGGCTTAAGCAAATTTAGTAGAAATGTCATTCATAAATTTCAGAAGAATGAGGTTTAGTTGACTAAACTTGGCCTTATCCTTTGGTATCAGGTAGCTCTCAAGTTTGTTTATCTGGCTATTGGGGCTGGCATAGCATCTTTCTTCCGTAAGTATTTTGTTTTGCCTTGTCCTTTTGGCTTCTCACCATATAGCATGAAAACTCTTTGAACAATTGGAAGCTAACACAACCCATTCATGTTTTTTATCAGAGGTGGCATGTTGGATGGTCACAGGGGAAAGACAAGCTGCTCGAATAAGGAATTTATACCTGAAAACCATATTGAGGCAAGATATTGCTTTCTTTGACAAGGAAACAAACACAGGTGAAGTTATTGATAGAATGTCAGGCGATACCGTTCTTATTCAAGATGCGATGGGGGAGAAGGTAAACATCTTTTACCACACAATACATATATAGAATTAATCATCTGGAAGTATGAGCTTAATAATTTCTGATCATCTCCATTTTTGAATTTACAGGTAGGGAAGGTAATACAACTGGTTGCAACATTTTTTGCAGGCTTTGTAATAGCATTCATCAAAGGGTGGCTCCTGACCCTGGTCATGTTAAGCTCTATTCCTCCTATAGTGATCGCTGGATCAGCCATGTCCATTGTAATAACGAAGATGGCATCACAGGGACAAACTGCCTATTCGCAAGCTGGAGTTGTTGTAGAACAGACAATCGGCTCAATAAGGACCGTATGTACTCATAACAAATCATCTTTTTTTTATATGGTCAATCATTTTTGTGCAAGTAAAAATACATGGTTTGTATACAGGTTGCATCATTTACTGGGGAGAAGCATGCTATTTCTAAGTACGAAAATGCCCTTAAGAATGCTTACAAGTCTGGGGTTCATGAAGGCCTGGCCTCTGGATCAGGTCTTGGTACCATGATGTTGATCGTATTATGCAGTTATGCTTTAGCCATATGGTTCGGCGGAAAGATGATTGTTGAAAAAAGCTACACTGGTGGTGATGTCATTAATGTAATTCTTGCTGTGTTAACTGGCTCCATGTAAGTGAAATCTGACTTCTTTATCTCTACAATTTTACTGATCAAATTCATCTCTATTATTTCTCAGACTTCATCATAAATTTTGTGAAGGAACTGTTTGCTCTAAAAAGCCAAACTGTTAGGGCCATGAACATTTTTGGGACATAACATGCAGTGTCACATAGTCAAACTGTTAGGGCTCATGAATATTTTTGGAACATAACATGCAGTGTCACATACGTACATCGCATGTGCCGAAAACACTGTATTAGTCACAAATTCAAAAATACATCAACTGTAATTTGTTGATGTATGTGACAGATGTTCACATTATAGTTTAACAGCTACAAAAAAAACTAAAAATTGACTTGCGGTTTTTTTCTTACTATTGGATATTTCAGGTCTCTGGGGCAGGCATCTCCATGTATAGCTGCATTTGCTTCTGGAGGAGCTGCAGCATTCAAGATGTTTGAGACAATAAAAAGGAAGCCAGAGATTGATGCTTATGATCCCAAGGGGCGTAAATTGGATGATATTCATGGTGATGTTGCATTAAGAAATGTTTACTTCAGTTATCCAGCTAGACCTGATGAACAGATATTCAGTGGATTCTCTCTCTCCATACCTAGTGGCACAACTGCAGCTTTGGTTGGACAAAGTGGAAGTGGAAAGTCGACTGTTATTAGTCTTATAGAAAGATTTTATGATCCACATTCTGGTGAAGTTCTAATTGATGGTATAAATATAAAGGAGTTTCAGCTAAAATGGATCAGAGGAAAATTTGGGCTCGTAAGTCAGGAACCTGTGCTATTTGCTTCTAGCATTAAAGATAACATTGCATATGGGAAGGATGGTGCGACTCTAGAAGAAATCAAAGCTGCGGCAGAACTTGCCAATGCATCCAAATTCATAGACAAACTCCCTCAGGTTACAACTCTTTTTCCATCCATATATTGTTCTTAATGCTTCTTTGTTATAACTCCTATGACTAATCTGAGAGTCCAAAAAATACTACATTTCCTTGTTATTTACTTAATTATTTTTTGCTTGGTGAGCATCAGCAGTACTTTTGTAAATTCTAATGAATTGTAGATGCATGGGGAGTTTAATCTTTTATATGGCTTATTCAGGGACTAGATACCTTGGTTGGCGAGCATGGCACTCAGCTTTCTGGGGGCCAAAAACAGCGAGTTGCTATAGCTCGGGCAATTCTTAAAAACCCACGAATTCTACTTCTAGATGAAGCTACCAGTGCACTTGATGCAGAGTCTGAGCGGGTCGTCCAAGAGGCATTGGATAGGATAATGGTTGACCTAACTACAGTTGTTGTTGCTCACCGGTTAAGTACGGTTAGGAATGCTGATATGATTGCTGTTATTCATCAAGGAAAAATTGTTGAACAAGGTAAGAATCTTGTAAATTCAATTAATTGCATGCTAAATTGAAGTGTTGGACTCACTGTACCAGTACTGTATTGTTTAGTCGTATTTCATGAGTTTAAAATAGCTGATGTTGTGAGATTGGTCAGGTTCACATTCGGAACTCCTCAACGATCCTGATGGAGCCTACTGCCAGCTTATACGCTTGCAAGAGATAAGTCGAGGGCATGGAGATGATGACGAAAAAAATGCAGAGCTTGGCAGAAGCTCAAGCCAACACACCTCTTTCCAACGGTCAATAAGTCGGGGATCGTCAGGGGCTGGAAACAGCAGCCGCCATCCATTTTCTGGTTCATTTGGTCTGCCTACAGGACACTACCAAGAAACGGCACCAACAGATCTTGAATCCTCTCCCGCACCTAATGCAGAACATACACCGAATGTTTCTCTCCGTCGACTTGCCTATCTCAACAAGCCTGAAATCCCTGTCATACTACTTGGCGTTATATCTGCAGGGGCTAGTGGAGTCGTATTTCCAATATTTGGCATACTCTTTTCGAGTGCCATCAAATCATTTTATGAGTCACCAAGTGAGATTCGGAAGGATTCATCGTTTTGGGCATTAATGTTTATTGTGCTTGGTGTTGCATCATTTGTTACGTTCCCAGCAAGTTCATACTTTTTTGCAGTGGCTGGTTGCAAGTTAATAACACGGATTCGATCTATGTGCTTTCACAAGGTAGTTCACATGGAAATTAGTTGGTTCGATGAGGCTGAACACTCTAGTGGGGCCATTGGCGCAAAGCTCTCTGCTGATGCAGCTACTGTGCGAGCACTTGTAGGGGATGCACTCGGTCTGCTGGTGCAGAACACAGCAGCTGCGATTGCTGGTTTGGTTATCGCATTCACAGCAAACTGGCAATTGGCTCTCATAATCCTTGTGCTGCTACCTTTAATAGGACTTAACGGATATGTTCAGATGAAGTTTATAGCAGGATTCAGTGCTGATGCAAAGGTTTGTTCCAAAACTCAATTTTCTTATTGTTCAAAGAGATGAAGATTAAGCATCACATTATATTTTAGAACATTACTATTATTTATTTATTTTCTTGTGGGGCGGGGGAGGGGAGGGTTGGCCCTGTAGGCATTGGGGAAATTTTATCAGAGCCTGAAATCAACTTCTCATTTGTTTGGCAAGCCATGAAATTTTGAATTTTGCAACTCTATTTCTTCCACTGTACTTCGAATTCCACTTCGTTTTTTTTTTTTTTTTACTTCCTAAGTTCGTAATCAAGATGGATATATGGTTTCAGATGATGTACGAGGAAGCAAGTCAAGTTGCTAATGATGCAGTTGGAAGTATAAGAACAGTTGCCTCCTTTTGCGCTGAAGAAAAGGTGATGCAATTGTACAAAAAGAAATGTGAAGGGCCATTGAAAACGGGAATAAGGCAAGGATTGGTTAGTGGGACTGGCTTCGGTGTGTCCTTTTTACTGCTGTTCTGCGTCTATGCACTTAGTTTCTACGCTGGTGCCAGACTAGTTGGGGATGGCAAGGCAACATTCACTGATGTTTTCCGAGTATGTTTTCTTCCAGTACCAAGTTTATTGTGTAGATACATTTATGAACAGGTTGCTTCATCTGATACTTTTCTAGCTTGGTTATAATGCTTATGTGATTTATGCTCTTGCTTTACAGGTTTTCTTTGCTCTCACCATGGCAGCAATGGGAATTTCTCAATCAAGCTCTCTTGCACCAGATTCAAGTAAAGGCAAGTCCTCTACTGCCTCTATATTTGGAATCCTTGATAGGGAGTCAAAGATAGATGCAAGTGATGAAGCCGGTTTGACATTAGAAAATGTCAAAGGAGAAATTGAGTTGCGACATGTCAGTTTCAAATACCCAACACGACCCGATATTCAAATTTTCCGCGACCTTTGCTTGGCTATTCATTCCGGCAAGGTAATTCTTAATAATTAAAGGATTTGGTTTTCAGTTCTATCCAAAATAAGTTATACCCAATCAAACTTTAAGGCATAATTAACATGAGTTGTATTATTTTATTAGACGGTCGCTTTGGTTGGAGAGAGTGGTAGTGGAAAATCAACGGTGATATCGTTGCTCCAGAGATTCTACAATCCTGATTCAGGTCATATTACACTAGATGGTGAAGATTTACAAAAGTTTCAATTAAGGTGGCTGAGAAAACAGATGGGTCTGGTGAGCCAAGAACCTGCACTATTTAACGACACAATACGAGCCAACATTGCTTATGGAAAGCAAGAGCCAGCAACAGAAGCAGAAATTATAGCTGCATCAGAACTAGCAAATGCCCATAAGTTCATTAGTGGACTAAACCAGGTATGAAAACACTTATCATTATCTTCCTATGATTGCACGTATAGTGCTTCTCATGGAAAACAATATTACAGTTATTTTGTTACCAATCAACTAATATGATTTATTTTTATTTTATAATAATGAAGGGTTATGACACGGCAGTAGGAGAGCGAGGAGTGCAATTATCAGGTGGACAGAAGCAGCGGGTGGCTATTGCTCGGGCTATAGTGAAAGAGCCAAAAATATTACTGCTAGATGAAGCGACAAGTGCACTTGATGCAGAATCAGAACGACTAGTCCAGGATGCATTAGATAGAGTCATGGTGAACAGAACGACCATTGTGGTAGCTCATCGGTTATCTACCATCAAGAATGCAGATGTGATTGTTGTGGTTAAAAATGGGGTTATCGCGGAGAAAGGGAAGCACGACTCTTTGATCAACATTAAGGATGGAGTATATGCCGCCCTAGTAGCACTTCACATGAGTGCTTCATAGTCATATTATTGTAAAAAAATTTCCTTCTTTTCATATTCACAAGTTTTGGTGTGATAGTTTGTTTTATTTTTTGTTCATCTAATTTTTTGGGTGCTTTTTATAATGTTCGATCATATAGATGTAACTCTTAATCGGATAAATTGTTGGAGTTTGTATAGCAAATAGTCAACATTGAAGATAAAATATGTGTTTTTTGCACTCGAAGAGAAAAAAAATGTCTTTTAATTTAAGAAATGATGTGTCTAATCAACACAGAAGTACCAACTTCACCAATTTAAGATAGTGATTTCGCAAGTCTCTATCTGCATTACAAGTTAGTAGATTTATTTATTTTATTTGATTTCGTTGTAATCAATTTACAATGTAAATAGTATTTGTGTTGTTATATTATTTATTTCAAATAAATTTATACATTGTTCTTATTGTTCTCCAACACAAATGACGTATAAGAAAGAAAGATTTGCTCATTTTCCCTTTTTCCATTGTTTTTCCTTTCTTTTCATAATCACGAGTTTTGGGGATGATAGTTATAGTTAAAAGAGATTTGCTCACGCTTTTATTTTTTATTTTTTAATATTTTTGGTTTAGGTAGTTTTTAGTAGGGGTGGGCAATGTCGGTTCGGTTCGGTTTTGAGATCCAAACCGATTTTATTCGGTTTGCCTAAAACCCAAACCGAATTTTGTATTTGTAAACGGATGAATTCGGTTGAACCGAATTTCGGATCAGTTCGGTTCGGTTGGGCTGAAATTTCAGGCTCAAGCATTTGAAAGACTTTCATTAAAACATGTCCAATTTTTTTACTGGTCCAATTTTTTTACAGACCCAATAATTAGCCAAAATTGAAAACTTTGAGAGAAGAGGGTGATTCAGTGCAACAGGGTGTACTGCAGTGCATTTGTTGCACTAATCAAGTATTGACACCTACTTGTTATTTAGTTATTTATATATATCTAATTAATCGATCGGTTCGGTTATAAATCGGTCGGTTCAAAATCGTAAATCGATTTCGAACCGTTTATAATCCGTTCGGTTTGGTTTAAATTATTTTATTTCTACTCATATTTCGATTCGGTTACCGAACCGAATTTAAATCGATTTTTGCCACCCCTAATTTTTAGTGCTTTTTATGTGGTGGCTATAGCATAATGTTGCGAGTGCTTATAATCACTTCCTAAATTAAAACCACGGTGGTAAATAACCTACTCACTCTCGTCTTCTCTTCATTTCCTCCCTTCGAACCAGAAGAACATTGCGAGAGAGAGAGAGAGAGAGAGGAGTTTCAATTCAAAGAGAGTTGGAGGGGTAGAATTGTAAATTCACAAAGCACCAACAGAGAGCGAGAGAGATGGCAGAAAAAGATGTCGCTCCTCCGCCTTTCAGGTTGATGAACTTCGTTTCCCAAGATCAGGTTTTTTTTTTTTTTTTTCCTACCTAATCTCCCGTTCAAATTTCTTTTAAACCCTTACCCAGATTTCAATACTGAATATTGGGTTATATTATGTTTTATTTTTGGGTTTGTAGTTGGATGAGTCGAAGAAGAACAGAGGAGAGCGAGTTGAAGATGGCACTGCTCAGAGAGACAGACCCCTTTTTGAGGTAAATTTTTTTTCTCAAATAACTTTGATGGGGTGGGAATCTGTAATTTTGAATGGTAAATTGAGTAACTTGATGTGTTTTGGCCTTTCAATTCTTCTTCTTGGTGTGTCATTGTGTTATATGTTGCTACATTAGCTAAATTTGCATTGCTCTTCTTCTTGAAGGCTTTAGTTTTGCTTAGCTAGTCACTAGACTTATTAACGCATGAATCGCAGAGACTTTGGTGTAAAAAAAAACACAATTTTGCTTTTCGGAAAGACATTTTGTCCAACCCCATTGTTCCAATATTAGCTACAACAGTTTATTGCAAGTAGAAACAATCAACATTGGAGGGAAGGAAGGGCAACATTGGGGGTATTCAATTTGGGATTTGAATGGATTTCGAAGAATTTTAAATCTCGTGGATTTTAAAAGGTTTTAAATGATTTTACAAAATGAGTTTTAAATGATTGTATTTTGTAGATTTTATAAAAGTTTGTTATGGATTTCTATTGATTCTTATAAATTCAATGAATTTTTATAAATGTGTTATTAGTCATAGGAAACAATAAAAAAACATCACCTACATTGTTATTTATGCCAATACAAATCATAAAACATATTTCAAAACATCAATTAAACAATTGTTTGTATGTTACGAGAATTTTATTTCAAATTAAAAAAAAAATCAAATACATTGAAGATGGTCTAAAAGTAATACAAATAACTATTTTACTTCAAATTGTTATTCTCGCCATCGCCACCTCTCGTCCCTTCTTGTTCTCATTCTTTTTCAATCACCACCCTCACCTCTTATCCCCCCTCCCCTTTTTTTTTTCTTCTCCATCAATCACCACTTCCACCCATTTTCAACCTCCCCCCCCTCACATTTTCTTCTTTTCTGTTCTTTTCTTTTTTCTTTTTTTCTTTTTTTCTTTTTCTTCTTCTCTTCCTCCTCCACTTTTTTCTCTCTTTGTTTTTTTTTTTTCTTTTTCTCCTATCTTTTTTTTTTCTTCTTTTTTCCCTCGCGAAGGTTTTGGCAAGTGGGGAACCTCCACTCGCAGGAACCTCCGCAAGAGCGAAGAAGAAAAAAAAATGGGAAAAGAAGAAGAGAGGAGAAAAAATAGAAAAAGAAGAAAAACAAAGAGAAAAGTAGAAGAAGAAAAAATCAAAAGGAAAAAAAAAAAGATGAAGAGAGGACAAGAAAAAAAATAAAAGGAAGAGAATGAGAAGAAGAATAATAACAAAAAAGAAGAACAAAAACAAAAGAGAAGAGGAAGTGCGGGCGGTGGTGCAGCCAGCGGTGGTAGGGCATGGTGGTGTGGACGAAAGTTGTGGGGCGAGGTGGTGCTACTCTTATGAAGAGGGAAGAGAAGGAAAGGTGGTGGTGTCTTTAAGCAAATCACAAAAAAAATGGGATGGTGGCGTTTTTTAGCAGAAATGGTGGTGTTATTTAAGAATAACCAATACAAATCCGTTGAAATATGAGGGGGAAAGTTGGATTTGGAATAACTCTTGTTATATATACTTTTCACTTACAAATCCTTCAAAATCCACAACTTTAACAAATTCATTAAAATCCACTACTTTTTGAATACCCCATGATTTTGGTGGATTTTTGAAAAGCATGAATTGAATACCCCCTGATTTTGATGGATTTTAAAATAATCCTTTAAAATCGGTATTTGAATACCCCTAGATTTACATGTATCATTTTAAATCTTTAATTGAATGCTCCTGAATTTTAATAGATTTTAAAAACCAACACAATCCATTAAAATTTGTAATTGAATACCACCCAAGAGAAAAGAGCAAGCTTTTGATGGTTAAAATAAGCTTGAACAGTTTACTTGAGGATTACAACTAACCCATACAAGAGTTGAGCGAAGAAGGATCAACCAAATGCAAGTTAAGGGTCAGCTCACCTCCCAGATAGAGTAACTTAGTACGGATAGTATTAGACAATCTGTATATTGCCCCGATCCTGGATCTTTGAATTGCTCACATTGCCTCTTGCATATATTTGTTATTTGTGAGGATTGACTATCAGCTTGGAGCCTTGGATCAATATTGTAGCTGCGCATCTAATATTTTGTAATCTTTTTGCTTGTCGTGGTACTATTGCCAATGTAAATATTTGGAAGAAGCAATGGTGTTTGATTGTAGGGGAGTTCAAATCCTCTCAACCACTTTCTATCTCAACCAAATAAAATAATCACTCAAAACCTCTTGGTCGTGCAGGTCCACTTGTGTATAGTACTTGCACAAAATTTGTGTGCATGTCTATGGTATTTAACAATCTTTCATATAGTGATTGTGGCGAAAACCCTGATGAGTGCCTAAAGGTGAGATAGGGGCTTTGAGCTTGGAGGCTATAGTCTTCACTACTTGAATTCTTGGCTTTAGCCTTGCTACAAGGGAGCAAAAGCAACAGAGATCATACTTCCTTGCTATCTGCTTGGAGTCGTCATAAGAGTCCATCGAACTTGAATATCATTTACACAGATGGACAGTCCATCCTGCTATGAAATTTAAATGTCTAGACATGCACGCAGGACCTGAGAATAATTAACTATGGCTCATGTTACAAGCCTAACAATTCTTTTCTGTGATATTTTATTCTTGACCCTTTTTCTTTGTTTCTTGCAGATTTTGAAGGAGAATAAAGACAAGAAGGATGCAGAATTCACTGAAAGGTTCAAACATAGTAAGCAATTTTTTTATTTATTAATAGTTGGGATTTGGATCTCTGTTTTGACTCTTCAGTTCATAACTAATGTTCATTTTAGTTAATTGAAGAAGATTTAGTTTCCTAGCCAATCCTCTTCCACGCTTCTCCCTGTATGTTACCCAAATGATTCTCTTTGTGCATTGTCAAAGTTTTTGTGCTGTCCGGAAGAATTCGTATGGTGAAGTTGTTCCATATAAATCCTTATATAAATGTATAAGCTTTTTATTAACCTATTGGTCATTGTGAAGAACGTTTTGATAATCTTGGAGTATGGTGTGAAATCTTGCTTTCTACTGACAATAAGGATGGAATGCACAGTAACAAAGTAATGTTTTTTTTTTTTTTTTTTTGCCAATGGTGTTATGGCCTAGTGGTTAGGGCTGTGTGGGTTTGTCCCCCACGTCCTAGCTTCGAATCCCACCTGCGGCATGGTTACTTTCTAATGAGTGTTGACCTATAGGTCGCCCAGTTGATAGGTTATGGGATCCTTAAAAACCCAGCTCGCCTTAAAAAAAAAATAATGGTTTTATTGGGAGTATCTTGAATGGGCTATTATCTTCTCATTGCTTTCGGTGTTCAATGCTAAGCAGTGATAATGTTTCTCTCTAACTGCAGGACCACCAAAGGCCCTGGATGAAGATGAGACTGAGTTTCTAGATAACATAGAGATGGTGAGAACGATATCTAAAGCCACAACTGCTATATTTGCTAGAACTTGTAGTTAGACTGCTAAACCACAGATATTTTTTTTCTTTGATTTCCATATAAAAGCAGTGAAAGGAAATGCCACATACTTGTGAATTGGGTGAACTTGCATGTATCTGTGTGGACATACACATATATAAGTATATAACAATTCATGTTATATCCGTTGCTCTCTAAAACCTTCTCAAACTAATCATTGTTGGGTGCTATAATTGGAGTTGACCAAGCAGACCGTTGTTGGGTGTAAATCCTCCTTGCAAAGTCCCGGTATTTATTACCGTTCAGAATTGGACCATAGGGGAATTCTGGTCTATATTGGTACCATAATATCAGATTGGAGAGGAAGATTAGAATTAGAGATTGATAGAAAAGCAAGGATATGGGCGAATGTGAGCAGGAAACTAAAAAATATCTATTCTAGTTCCATCATCAGCTATGTATTTGAATCTAAGAGAAATTATAGATAATGTATGCTAACAAAATGGTTCAATAATTGAAAAATAAAATTTTCGAAGAATACACATTGAATGCTGAGATTTTGTATTGAATTTTTGGTAGTAGATCCATCATCAAAAAAGTTTGTGATTGGTCCAGAAGAACTGAAATAAAGAATACGGTAAAACTAGGAACTGTTATTGTATGAGGTATAATAAATAGATACGAACATAGTGAGTTGTCCCAAAATAAAACCAGTTATTGCTGCTGCCTCCTCATTTCCCTCTTTCATAACCTGAGCTCGGAGAAGGAGGAGATAAGACGGCTCTATGGAGAATGCGCTCAGAAATCCATAATAGAGTCCGACCACAACGACCGAATGGAGCCACATTTTGTACATGGATGTGCCACTAGGCCATTCAAGTGGAAAACATTACCCTTTTCCTTTTCTCTTTCTCATCCGCTCTCTTGCCTCATCCACACAATCGTGAAGTATTAGGGCATGTGTCAGTATCAGCAGAAACTTTTCAAGGTCGTGCTATTTTTGCTTGGGGACCTAGAAACTACTTGTTGGCTTGCATGGTCCGCAGGATGCTAGTTGTGCCAGTGGTTACTTTTACGATTGATGCGATAGACCCACTCCATGAGTGGCCTAGTTGTTTAAGGTGGTTTCTTGGTTTGAATCTCTCTTAATAGTATGTTGCATCTTGTCCCTTTGGGTACTTCTTGATTGTTGACCACATTTATGATATTATCCAGGTTGTCATCTGAGATCTCCTGAGGATGGCACTTATTTATTCACTTTAATTCCTTTTATGAGATTTGTTTGTTTCACGTAGTCAAGAAAGGAGTATGAGCGGAAAATGGCAAATGAAGAAGCACAAGAGCTGCAAAGTTTCAAAGTAATTACATACTCCTTTAATTCTTCAAAGCATTTGATTTACATTCTCAAATTCTTATTAATTATGTCCATGTGTTCAAAATGTATCTGACTATCTGGTAATTGACAAGTTTCACATCTCATGTCTACTGACATGATCAGGCAGCAGTTGCGGCCCAGACCTCCATTGTTCATGAGCTGAAGGAGGCACCCCCTGTGCCTAAAGTTGAGGTTAGTGCCCAATTACTCAGTTGATTACACCTTGCTCACAAACACCTGCACATAAATGCATGACACCACACCAGACCAAACAAGGGATGAGGAGAAATAAATATGAAAACATTTTGTTGGTAAGTAGTCTGAAGGAGCGTGTTAGCATGAAGAAAAAGGTAACATTTTTATTATTATTATAAAGGTTGAACATGGTGGGCCTATTAATTTGGATAAATAAATGAGTAATTTCAGAAACTTGAGTTGATGAAAAATATGGGAATAAATTGGCACTGTAACACAGTCTGAACATAAACCAAAGAAGGCCATTACGGAAGATATATATAAACTAATGCCACTGCTCTACACCAGCATGTGAGGACCTCTGGGGAATTGGGTGAGATGACCCATTTAAACAATTATAATTGGGGGATACACTGGAAAATAGGTGCTTCATACACTTGAAGCCAAGAATATGGTCGAAATGGATTTGATAAAATCAAAAGGATTCCTACTGGCTGCAGGAGATCCCGTTCCTACTTCCTACTCAAGGATGCACGGATACGGACACGTGTGTCATGTTGGACACGGATACGACACGCCGACTTGACAATTTTTCAAAAATTAGGACTCGGAGACACGTTGATATGTCATACTATTTTTTAATAAGTCATATAAATATAAATAATAATTTAATAAAGTGTCTTCTTAGAGTGTTTTGAAGAAGACACTATTGCAAAAAAAAATTAAAAGTAGAGAAAAAATATAGTAGAGAAAAAGTAGAGGAGAGAATAAACAAATGAGAGAAAAATAAGAAGCAAATAATAAGAAGAAGCATAGACTACCTCTATGCTTTAGTGGCTTTTTGCCCTATTTATCTTAAATCTTATTTGAAATAGTCATTCACTTCAGATAGATCAACAACCATTATATTACGTGATTATTTGCAAACATCTTAAAGTAAAAAATGAAACAAAGTTGGTTTTCGAGTATTGACTGTGTCCTGACCAAGTTCCAGGTGTATCGGAGGCGTGTCCAACACGTTGATCATATTGACCATGTGTTTGACACCTGCCGACGTGTTGACCAAGTATCTGACGCGTGTCGAGTGAGTGTCGTGTGTCGAACAAGGATACAACAAGTTTTCGAAGAGTCTGTACTTCCGTGTTCCTACTTTAATAACATAATCGATTTGTTTTCATCCAAACATAATAGTACGCAAATATTATATGGACACTATTATTAAAAGCCCTTGCAGTCCTTCAAGGATTCTTCGCGGAGTCATTTTGGATGATTGTCAAATCGTACAATGTCTGTACTGATTCTTGATTGGTGGCAATGTTTTTCCTTAATTGTTAGAGTAGACATCTTTAATATATGTCAGATAATGTGCGTTCTTTGCTTGATTACAGGAAGCAAAAGCAAAACCAAAACCACATGTGAGGAAGAACCCACCAGCTGCTGGGCCATTAGGAGGTTTGATTATAAAAGTCAAGCCACAAGCAAAGAAGGCCAAAACAGAAGAAACAGCTTCAGAGAGACCACCTACAAAGTTAGAAACATATAATGGTGACAGTGCCAAGTCTTCTAATGTCAATGTAGGTGCCCTTGGAGGTTTGGTGTCTTATAGTGATGAAAGTGATGAAGATGATAGTTAATCTCTTTTAAGCCTTTGTTCTGTAACTCGTAATTTTGTACCAAAAAGTGTTTGGGGTTTCTGAATTAAGTGAAGTCCTAATTAATCGTCTTATAGATCTGATGTGAACTAAATTAAAATTGAAGGCGCCGCCATCGATATCTTCACCTTGTTCACATCTTCTAAAGGATTTTTCTAAGTTGGTGCAAGCTCATACTGAAGTGATCATCCTAACCACTTTCCACTGTTCTAAACCAACCCTAAGCAATAGAGTGCACGTTACTCACGTCTCCCCTTTCAAATCAAGCCAAACACTAAGCTTTTTTTAACACTGACTTAATCAGTGATTTTGCCAAAACTATCAATACAAAGTGTGATTAACAGTTAATCTCATCAAATGAAAGATAATGTCTGAGTTATACATTGGTCGGCTACTATCCATCATTAGTGATTTGACCCACCACCAAACACAGATGGAAAATAAATCTTTTATTTGAAGGAAATTATGAGTCAATAAGAGAATCCAAAGAGAAAGGTTTTGAAGATGATAATGTGAAAATGTATAAATACTGATAATCGACTCTCCCCACCTACTGTGTGTATTTACATTTCAGCTACTTTGGATTTGTTTCCAGGATTGCTCTTGGTGTTTATTCTTTGATATTATTATTTTGAGTGCAAATTACTCTTGACTTTTGAGATCATTTTAGTGGAGAAGTTTGTTATTGGATAATCTTTGCTAATTTCTTAACACGTGCATTTTAAGATTTGCTTTTTTGGTTGTTAGAGGACATTTTCTTCAATTCAAAGTTTCATATTAACTTATGATTTAGAATGTTTTTTATGGATAAACATTGTGGCTGTATAATGGTAAATTACTTAGCAAAATTTGTAATAATGAACTTGTAGCCGATAGTATCACAAGACCATGGTTTAAATTCTGCCAAGATGCCAGCTTAGCTTAGTTTGTATGACTTGTGGCATATAGTATTACCGGTCTTGGATTTCACTGCCTGGACATATTATGGTTCTATGATCAATAAAACCCTTGCCTTTTAGTAACTGGTTGCTAGAAATCTACGATGTTCTTCATATAATATGCGATCTATCTCTAGGCTAAACAGCAAGCGCGCAATGTGCCTTGATGTTAAGCTAAACAATTTAACATGAACAGTAAGTGAGAGTGATGTATGAACCTACTGCAAATAAATATGTCTTTGATAACATATGATGAGACAGAGAGGCGTAAAAAGATGTTTGTTTCATGGTTTTGGAATGAAATGAAAACAACTCTTCATCTTCCACCATATCTCCAAACTCTTGTTAATAAATAACACAAAACAACCAACACATTCTAGCCTGTAACTCTTCTACTGATCAGCTTTGTTGTTTACAGTGTTTCGGGCTTTATGTGTTTCGAGGTGGGGTGTCGAGTCGTGGACTTTAGGGGTTTAGTCTTCCGGTTCAGGTATTTTTCGATTAATCTATATATGTTTGTAATTTTTCTTCATAGGTACATGTAGGAAAAGGAAAAATAAGTACATCTAGGAAAAGCAAGAGATCAATTTCAGCATATTATTCATATATATGTTCTTACTAATACAATAATTCCTCCTAGGCAAATATGATAAGATACAGGAATAGCTGGAGAAATACATCAAGATTTGGAAGGGTTTGAAAAAGGAGTAGAAAACACAAGTTTTTGTTTTAGCCTTTTTTTTTTCTCCCATAAGTTTTACATTCTAGTATTATGCATGTTGTCGAAGATATTGAGATCATATCCACTTCTCAGAAGAAACATACACGAGAGACGGTTAGAGCACTTTTGCGCGACAAATGAATTTTTAAAGAAAAAAAATACAAATAAAATTCTAGAAGCTAAATAAACCAGTTCTACATGACCTAACATTAGATATTATGTTAGGAGAGCTTAAGCTGAATATTGTGTAATGTAAGGTAGGAGCCACTTTACAAGTTCAGCCCTACCAAATGAGTGTTTTGTTAATAATAAGTACTAATGTTACTTGGGCAAAATAAGTACAAAAACTCTCCCTTCTTATACCAATTTCTTGAAGATGAGACTTGAGAGTTTGTTTAGCTACATTCATTACATACTTGGCAACATGAGAAAGAACAGTTGTACCCCCAAACTCTTTTACTAAATGGGGTCTAATTTATAAAAATGATTTTTTAAGGTCAAGAGGGGTGACATGTATACAATGCTTTGCCATAAACACCTGGACAGTACAAAGGGCAATAATGTTTTCATTGTTGTTTTATGATTAGCATGCAATGATGAGAATAGAGAGAGGGAATATTTGGTAAGATTGAGACTTTACTCATTTGGTGACTCTAAAATATGGGCTCCAAATATCCTCCTACATTATAGCCTTCTTGTGACTCCCATCATCACTTGGATTCCCTTTGCTTGTCTTCTGATGTTTGAATGCTTGTGTTATGGAGATTGTTTAATTATCAAGTGCTAAAGCTAATGCTTTACAAGCTATCAATGTGCATTAAAAGGATTTCTTCTAAGATGGGTTTTCCCACTTTAAGCAAATAGTAAAGAAAACATAAACAAAATCTAGGTGGATCCATGATTCTATATAAATAGATAGATTAATTATCCCGTCATATAAATTACTAATGGTTTAATCACACGATTAGCCTTTTCATACTTGCTTTATCGTCATGTGATCTTTTATTTTATTTCAATCGGTTTGTTTCGAAACTCCAAGTCGTTTTTCTGTGTGCCTTTAAATATGTAATTTAGTTTCTAAGGTCTTTTCTTTTCGATTAGCTTTGAGCTAAACATGAGTTCTAAGATTCATAATTGTAGACTTGTCATATCATTAGCCACAAGTCTTTAATTGGATTACTATTCATCGACTGTTTTGCTTCGTTTTATCATTATCCACTTAAAAATTCTGATCTTCAAAGCAAAGTCTAAGTTAATCCAACATTTTTTGGGTGAGCATTGAACATTGCTTATTAGGGTGAGGAGATCCCATTGTAATCCATCCGAGTAAATCTAGGGAGCGAGTGTGGGCCCAACACCGCCCACCCTCTTTGAGATGTGCATCTCGAGGAGGGTGTGCGGTGTTGTGCCCTCCCTCGCTCGCACCCTCGCTCCCTAGAATGGGCGAATCCATCCAACTGTGGGTAGGCAAGCTGATTGATTGGTCTATGATTTATTGTAAGTTCAAACATAGATTTCACAGAGGAGTCACATTCCCTGCTCAGCATAGAGAATAAAGTCACATCGATCTCCTGAGTTTCTCTTTTCTTTATGGAATGTGTGTGGTTAGATATCTCCTACCAACCATTCAATAGATGGTAGGTTTCTCTTTTAATGTCTCCCATCCATCTAGTCTCCCCTCCCAATCTTTTGGTTTTTCAGTCCCCCATGCAAAGGGCAAAACATGGCTTCCAAATAAGTATTATGTTGACTTTAATTTGTTAATTTTCAAATTAACTATATACATTCCCTCTTGTTTGTTTAATTGTTGGTCAATGTGATCCCAAATACTAATTATTAATTTAGTATAGCTTTGAGATTGCTAATCTTATAGGATACGTTTGGCTTTAATGGACAAATAAGTACACAACTTATTATTAAGACCAAAATCCCACAAAACCCAAATAAATTGATCGATGATTGTAATTACGCATTGAAAACGATTTTTATGGTATGAATAAGCCACCTCTCATCTAAAACCACATCAATGAATGTAAAGAGGTGGTCCTTGTTAGTAGCTTGGATCATATCATGTGATTTGGCACTCCAATTTTAAGTGCCACCTCCCTATCTCAATTTGAATTTCAAGACACTAAGACCCCAAACACCCCCCTTAATTAATCTCCTAAATGTTAATCAAACCCATCCCATAAATTGTTGTTTATGCTGTTGGACAAACACATATGAATGCAAAAACAATCAAGCACCATCATTTAATACTCTCTTTTTTATGTTTTCAAACTCAACTAGAACTCATTGAGAGTCATGATGATGATGAGCTCTTGGGTTTTTTAGATTTTGTGTGTTGTACTTTGGGTTTAATTTGCTTCCATTTGTCTCCACTCATCAGTTTGTTTGTCTCTTTTAGAACATCTCCCTCCCCTCCTCTGATGATGATGAGATGAGAAAACCAAAGCTTCACCTTCTACTGTTGGGTATCTAGCTGGCTAGGTGCTGTAATAGCAAGCAAAGCTAACTAGTCAACCTCAATCAAGGCCCCCACCACCACCACCACCACCATCAAAACCCACCGCCACCCCATCTTTTTATTACAGTTTTCACAGATTCTCTCCTCTTTAGAATAAATTCCTTCTTGGATTGTGTTTGCAGAAACTCTGAAGTCTCAAGGAAGTTAGAAGCCATGAAACAAGAGATTCCATCAAGAACTAGTGCAACAAGTTCTACTTCAACAACCCCATCTAGATTTAAAGCCACCCCAAGAGCTACTACTACAAGGGACCCCTCAAGATCAGAACCAGTAAATGGGGTCTCCCCTGATCTCAAAACAAGGCCAAGATCACTTCCTTTAGACCCAAACAACGACACCCAAAAGGTTAGAAGGTCACTTGGGTTGAACAAGCTTAAATCTAGTAGTGAAGATGTTGTTGTGGTGGGGTCTCAAAAGAATACTAGTAGGCAAGTTGTTGTGGAGCAATTTGCTAAGCCAAGGCAAAGATTGGATCCAAGTTTTAGAAGAACTGAAGATGACCAAAATGGAGTGGAAAAGAAGGAATTGCAAGAGAAGCTTAGTGTGAGTGAAAATTTGGTCAAAAGTTTGCAAGCTGAGATATGGGGGTTGAAGTCCCAATTGGAGAATTTGCACAGCTTGAATCTGGAACTTGAGTCACAGAATAAGAAGTTTGCTGAAGATCTTGCTGCTGCTCAAGCTAAGATCTCAACTCTTTCTACTCAAGATCAGGTCAGAATTCAAGTTCCAATATTTATTTATTTATTTAGTGCAACTTGGCGTGTGGATTGTAAAATCCATTTGAAGTTTGCTGTATTATGATAAACCCATTTATGAATTCATCACTGAATTTTGGGTCTCATGTTTAGAAGAATTGTAAATGACATCAAATGGTTTTTTTCAACTAGTGATTGTAGTAAACATGGTAAGAGTACAGGTTGTATAAATTTGTGAGGTGAACCATTTGATCTGATAAAAAACACTTAATTCGGTATAAATAACTCCATCTTTGAGAATTCGAAGAACTTCATGAATCCTTAAAAGTTGGGAATAATCAAAGAACACAATGCATTTGAAAGTATTGCTTGTAATTGTTTTAGTTTCTTTGTGAGAAGAAGATTTGGTCTAAGTTTGTAAATGATATAACAGTGTTAAAGCCGGTTTTGAATTTGGATTTCTCACCTTTTGAAACTTCTGTTTAAATTTTAAGATTTTCGTCTTAGTAAAATGTTCATTTGAAAATTTCCACAGAAGGTAGATTCAGTTGGGGAGAAGTCCCAGAGCAAAAATTTCAAAGATGTACAAAAACTCATTGCCAACAAATTGGAAAACTTGGGAGCAAAGAAGAATGCTATCAAGGAAGGGAATCCAATTCAGATGTCTACTGCACCAAAGTTGCATTCAATGACTAAAGTTGAAGCACCGCAAACGAAAGCTTCAGCAAGTTTGGTCTCTCTACCTCCAGCAGCAACAACACCACCACCACCTCCTCCCCCGCCGCCCCTGCCACAAGTGCCTTCTAGAGCATCTACCACGAGAAGGACTCCAACACTAGTAGATTTTTACCACTCGTTAAGAAAGAATGAAACAAAAAGGGATGCTTCCGGACCTGCCAATCATGGTGGTATGATGGTTAATAATGCCCACAACAGTATAGTTGACGAAATTCAGAACCGTTCAGCTCATTTGCTGGCTGTAAGTGTCTCAGTTTGTTTAATAATTTATTGGTTTTACTGTGTATTCCTAACGTAAGTGTGCACTTTTTGTAGATAAGATCAGACGTGAACACTAAAGGAGATTTCATCAGGTCTCTCATTGAAAAAGTTCATTCTGCAGCTTACACGGACATAGATGATGTATTGAAATTTGTCGATTGGCTTGACAGGGAGCTCTCTTCATTGGTAATTTAGGAAACTTTGCAAATGATGTTCCAAATTACAATGAATATTGTGATTAGAAATAGTCACTAAATTGCAGTCTACCTCTAGTTCATGGAGTAATATCTTTCTTTGCACATAAGAGTTTACCATCATTTGTTGTATAGGCTGATGAGAGAGCAGTTCTAAAGCATTTCAATTGGCCTGAGAGGAAAGCTGATGCCATGCGAGAAGCTGCTATAGAGTATCGTGATCTTAAACAATTGGAAAGTGAAGTTTCTTCTTACAAGGACGACCCCAACATACCATGTGAAACTGTCTTGAAGAAGATAACTAGCCTACTTGATAAGTATGTAATAAGAGAAACCACTCATCCTTTTGCTTTTCTCGTTCCAATTACGTTTTTTTTTTTATTCATGTTTTTTAATTTCTTTCTTCCATCACATGGCGCTAGGTCTGAGCGGGGCATTCATAGGCTAATTAAGCTGCGAGACTCAACCATGGTTTCTTACAGAGATTGTAAAATTCCAATTGACTGGATGCTAGATTCCGGAATGGTCACAAAGGTAATTTCTTTTTGCCTTTTTTCAAATTAGGGAATAAGTATTCTAGATCCTAGGTTATCTTCCACATCAATACAATTCTTGGGAACGAAATCTGACTTTATCATAGGTTTCACTTCAAGCAACACACGGCATTTGAATAATTCCATAAGTTTATGATCAATGGGGGTGTCCCTTAGTCTAATTGTTACTTGACCAGTTGTATCATGTACGAATGACACATTGCTCAGTGGACTATACGTGTTTTTATGAGAAACAATGTGGTTTCTGAATTCCGAGACCAATTCTTGCAACAGAAATGCCATGATTTTTTTAGCCTTTTAGCCTCTGTTCTCTAATTGGGACAATATCTCAGTAAAGCTCAATGTAGGGTAAATTTCCATAAGTCTGCATGTGTGCATGGTGTAACGAGCCTGGGGCTGTCTATCAGGCTCATGAATCACGTGTGGAAATTGAAACTCTAGATTTTTAGCCAATTTTTAACATTATCACGACTTGTGCAGTGTTCCCATCCAGTAGTACTATTTCATCTATGTTATTGTGATATAGTAAATAGCGATTAAGTTGAGCTCATTCAATTTTCTTCTACAGATAAAGCAAGCTTCTATGAAGCTGCCGAAGGAGTACATGAAGAGAGTGTCTATGGAGACTCAATCAGTTAGGATTTCAGAAAGGGAATCCACGCAGGAAGCCCTGCTGCTTCAGGGAGTTCGTTTTGCTTACCGGGCTCACCAGGTACTTACACTAGTCACCCTTAGAACCTCTTAACATTATTTAGCTGAGAACTCGCGCACATCTTGGAATTTGACCACCTGTGGTGGTTCCAAGGACGAAGTTCCAGTCCACGTGGTAAGTGGTATTAAGCATGGTACAATATTCACCTTAATTCGGTCCACCCTCACCATCAATACCATTAAAGTAGGTGACTGGTCGTCCTTTAAATTTACTAATCGCATTAAATCACGACTTACTATGCTAGTCCAGTCCATGTATATATGTACCGTTTCCTAACATAGCTGTGTCCTATTTGCTTCTCCAGTTTGCAGGAGGACTTGATTCAGAAACAATGTGTGCTTTTGAAGAGATAAGGCAGCGTCTACCAGTACACATGGGAGGGTCTCGACCATTGTTGACAGGCGTAGCATCATCTTAAAGCGATCATAAGGGATTCTTCTAACAGGTTAAACTAGTATCAGCTGCTACAGATTCAAATTTTTTTTGTGCATGTCCATTTTATGTAAAATAAATCTGAAAGGTACTTAACGAACGAAATCCATAAACAATTTTCATCCCATGTTAGAAAGTTACCACAATGTAGTAAATATGTCAAAGGTTCTCTCTTCTGCGATATGATTATCAGTGTGCCTAAAGTTCAGTTCATCTTCTGTGTGTTGTGTAAAATTCATCGAAGGTACGCTAAAACATCAATGAGCTTAAAAGGCAATGGTATGTTGATAACTCGTAATAAATTATATAAGCAACAGTAAAAATATTTTTATGTTATCATTTTTTTTAAAATCTTTATAATCAAGCCGTTGGAATAATATAGGTTTGGAAGCGCGGCACAGGATTCCATTATGACTCAACAGTGTTTGGCGACTCGAGAGTAGTACTAGAATGGCCGAATGGGTGTCCCTTCAGAAGTCCTTATGTTGCAAAAATAAAACATTTTCTATGTTGTAGAAATTTAGTATCGAGAAAAGAGATCGTCATGTGAAGGTTTTTAAAATAATAATGAATATGTGACACATTGGATAAACATGAGCAAATTCTCTACATGCACAATGACAACAACATGATCAAAATCAAAATTTGGTCCAATAGCTTATCCATTATTTTGGACAATTGCGACCATTTTTTTGTTTTTGTTGAATTTTTTTTCACCCAATTCCATACCTAACTTCATAATAAACATAGTCACAAAGATTCTAGTACAGAGCTTTAAATTTTCTTAGTTTTTAAAATCAAAAGTTTTGCTCAATTTCAAAGACTTTAACTTACGATTGGACTATTTTGAAAGTTTTTTGTTTTTGACCTAACCACATAATTTTTGCTCTCATTTAATAGCTAGCGTAACATTAAACTTTGTCTCATAGATCCTAATTTAGAGCTCAAGAATTTCTTAGTTATTTTACAAATAAAAAAATTTGCTCAATTTCAAATAAAAAACACACCATTTTTATAATTTTGATTTTTTTTTTCTTTTTTCGAGTTAACCACATAATATTTGATCACATTTAAATACCTAATGTCACACTAAACATATTTACATAGATCTTAGTCTAGAACTTTAACTTTAAATTTTCTAAATTTTTTAAAAATCTAAAATTTTGCTCAATTTCAAAGGCTTTAACCCACAATTTAGACGATTGCGACAATATTACGGTTTATGAGATAACAATGAATTTTGACACCCATTTCGATACCTAACGTTATAATAAGCATAGTCACATATATCCTAGTCTAGAGCTTTAAATTTACTTAATTTTTTAAATGTGGGTGGGGGTTTCCGAGGAATACAAATAACCTCCGATTTTTTTTTCAGATTTGGTGAGCGTCTGGAATAACTAGTGAATTACAGCTCCATTGTACTGCAATTGGTGCATTGGTTTTTGCAGCGTTAATGCTTTTTGCCGGTTGGTTCCATTATCACAAAGCTGCTCCAAAATTGGCTTGGTTCCAAGATGTAGAATCTGTGTTGAATCACCACTTAGCACGGTTACTAGGACTTGGGTCTCTTTCTTGGGTGGGGCACCAAGTACATGTATCTTTACCAATTAACCAATTTCTAGATGCTGGAGTCGATCTTAAAGAGATCCCACTTCCTCATGAATTCATCTTGAATCAGGATCTTTTGGCTAAACTTTATCCCAGTTTTGCTGAGGGAGCAACTTCATATTTTACCTTGAATTGGTCAAAATATGCGGAATTTCTTAATTTTCGTGGAGGATTAGATCCAGTAACAAGGGGTCTATGGCTGATTGATATTACACACCATCATATAGTTATTGCAATTCTTTTCATGACAGCCGGCCACATGTATAAGACCAATTGGGGTATTGGTCATAGTTTCAAAGATATTTTGGAGGCTCATAATGGTCCATTTACCGGCCAGGGTCATAAAAGCCTCTATGAGATCCTAACAACGTCGTGGCATGCTCAATTAGCTCTTAACCTAGCTATGTTAGGTTTTTTTAACTACTGTTGTAGCTCATCATATGCATTCCATGCCCCCTTATCCATATGTAGCTACTGACTATGATACACAACTTTCATTGTTCACACATCACATGTGGAACAATCACTGTTCACATAACTTTCATTGTTCAAAGGCTTTAACCTACGATTTTGGACGATTGCGACAATTTTTCTGTTTCTTAGAAAACCGTGAATTTTGACAATCATTTCGTTACCTAACGTCATAATAAGCACACTCACATAGATCCTAGTCTAGAGCTTTAAATTTTCTTAATTTTTTAAAAATCTAAACTTTTGCTCAATTTCAAAAGCTAAAACCCACGATTTTGGACGATTGTGACAATTTCTTTGTTTCTGAGGTAACTGTGAATTTCGACACCTAACGTCATAATAAACATAGTCAAATAGATCCTAGTTCAAAGCTTTAAATTTTCTAAAAATCAAAATTTTTGCTCAATTTCAAAGACTAAAACCTACAATTAGACGATTTCATAAGTTTTTTGTTTCTGAACTAACCACATAATTTTTGCTCCCATTTAATAGCTAGCGTAACAATAGACACTGTCTCATAGATCCTAATTTAGAGCTCAAGATTTTCTTATTTTTTTACAAATAAAAAAATTTGCTCAATTTCAATGGCTTTAACACCATTTTTTATAACTTCGATTTTTTTTAGTTAACCACATAATATTTGACCCCTTTTAAATACCTAATGTCAATCTAAACATATTCACGTAGATCTTAGTCTAGAGCTTTAAATTTTTGTAATTTTTAAAAAATAAAAACTTTTGCTCAAATTTGAAGGCTTTAATCCATGATTTTGGATGATTGCGACAATTTTTTAGTTTCTGAGATAACCGTGAATTTTGACACCCATTTGATACCTAACGTCATAATAAATATAGTCACATAGATCCTAGTCTAGAGCTTTAAATTTTCTTATGTTTTAAAAAATCTAAAATTTTGCTCAATTTCAAAGGCTTACCCACGATTTGGGATGATTGCGACAATTTATCTGTTTCTGAGATAACCGTGAATTTTGACACCCATTTCGATACCTAATGTCATAATAAACATAATCACATAGATCCTAATCTAGAGCTTTAAATTTTCTTAATTTTTTAAAAATCTAAAATTTTGTTCAATTTCGAAGGCACCCACGATTTTGAACAATTGCGACAATTTTTCTGTTTCTGAAATAACCTTGAATTTTGACACCCATTTGGATATCAAAGGTTATAATAAACATAGTCACATAGATCTTAGTCTAGAGTTTTAAATTATCTTAATTTTTAAAAAATCTAAAATTTTGCTCAATTTCAAAGACAATCCACGATTTTGGACGATTGCGACAACTTTTCTGTTTCTGTGATAACCATAAATTTTGACACCCGTTTGGATACCCAAGGTCATAATAAACATAGTCACATAGATTCTAGTATAGAGCTTTAATTTTTCTAATTTTTTAAAAATGAAAGCATTTGCTCAATTTCAAAGACTTTAACCTTTTTTTTTTTTTTTTTTTAAATTAAACCTCCAGTGGGGGCAGCTATGGGATGCCAGACCTTTATTACTTATCAAAAAATTGATTTACAATCAAGACGGGGGTACATTACGACTTTACCCGTATAAAAATCAAACAAAAAATATGGACAAAAAACCTTGCCCAATCTAAATGATCGCAACCCCAACCACAATCTGGCTAACAGGACATGAAGACTAAAAGCCCACTAACAATCACTTAAAACAAACCAAAAAAAAAAACACATGAGCAAAAAGAAAACCAAAATTAAAAAACGGAAATAGCAACTCTGTTAAGGACATGCACCTCCCTGCAGCTCAATCTGCATCCTCGCTCCTGCAGCACCAACCAGCATTCACATTCCCACAACCAAGCAGCACACCATACCCTGCCGAATCAAGTACACGTCTGGCTGCTTCGTGCCACGTAGCAGATCCGCCAACAAATCCCGGCCTGTTCACGCTCCCAGCGCCTGGCTCTGCCTAGCAGATTCTCCCTGCTTTACAGCAAAATAGAGAGCACAAAAAACAGGGTGCTCCTGCGAATGCACCCTGTTCCAGACAGCCTGAATGCGCCTTACGGCATCTGTCCTGACCAAAATTGAGGGCAAAACAAACCAGCCGCCGGCCAGACAGTCTCCCCCCAGCTGAAACGTTGTCTCGCACAGACTGCCCCTGCTCCTCGCAGCTGATCCAGATCCTGCTTTGCCCTGCAAACGCAACCAGTGCCGCCAAATAAAACTGCCTCTACTCTTCCCCGTGGCGGATGTACGCCGTATGCCATTGGTCCAGCACCAGCAATCCTGCCACTCTCCTAGGAAGATCATTCGCACCAAAAGAGATAGTCCTATAGTCTCGTTGTGCTCTATCAGCTAACGCATCCACCACCGCGTTGGCCTCTCTATAGATATGAAGGGAATCTAACGTCATTGTTGCCGCTAACAACTTAATTTCCTTCAAAATATTCTCCAAGTGCCAAGGGATTTTCAAAGTGTCCTTAAGCCAGCCACAAATCAGTTCCGAGTCCGTTTGAACTACCACCTTGTTGAAACCCAATGAGAGACAAAGGCGGAGGCCCTCAGCTAGAGCCAAAATTTTCGCTTTATTATTAGAGCCTGCACCGAAAAATAATTGCTTTCTCACAACACAGAGACCCCTAGAGTCTCTAATGATCACACCACCAAATGCCTTGTTCTTACGGGAGGATCCATCCACATTAAGAGCAACAAAATCTGACGGAGGGGGTGCCAAAAAACAATGCTGACTAACTTCCTTCTAACTGGGAGCACCTGTAAACCCAAAGCCCGTAATGGGGCCTTGTTACTGCTAACTTGTTTGGGAATTATAAAATTATTTGCCAATTGCAGGTTACGCCTAATGTTCAAAATCACAAAGGCAGGAATTGGGGAAGCATTTTCATATACACATTTGCACCTCTGTTTCCAAATTTCCCATAGAATGAACATAGGAATAAGAAGAAATAACACACCTGTTTGCGAAGTCTGTTTGACTCTCTTGAACCAAATTGCGAGCACCGTGGAAATTTCTGCTGGTCTCCTTATGTGCACTTCAAAAATCCGTTCAAAGTGGCTCCACACCTGCACCGCCAATTCTCCGTCCAGAAAAAGATGATTCAAGGATTCGCTCTTTGGCGAGCTGCAACAATGACATCTAGATGCTAGGCTCAAACCGCATCTGTATAATTCCCCATCCACTGGCACCCTTCTACGGAGTAACTTCCAAACAAAAACTGATATTCTGGAAGGAAGAATGTCATGCCAAAGCGTCTGCCTTAGTACATTGACCTTCCCATGTCTCCATAATATTTCATAGGCCGACTGAAGGGAAAAAAGCCCATTTGTGGTTGGTACCCATACACACGTGTCCTCGCCATAGTCCTCACCACGTAATCTATCTGCAAAAAGACTACGCGCCAAGCTTGTGAGATCTGGATGGACCAATTCAAAGTTTGTTAAAATCTCCTCGCTAACTGAAGGCCAAAAACCTTGACTAACCAAAGTCGCCGACCTCCTGAAAGAAGCCACCGTGTTCCAATTTTCCTCAAAAAAATCGATATCCCCCATGCCAATACGCCAAAGCAAATTACTCGAAATAAAAGATCTCCCAAGCATGATTTCTTTAAAAAAAGGTGAAGACCCACCTTTCACAAGTTGACTATTCAACGCAACTCCATGTAACCAGTATTTGCTCCTCATAAAAGTAGCCCATAAAGAGTCTGAAGTAATTAGTCTCCAAAGAGCCTTGATTCGAAAAGCCTTCATCACAACCGTCAAGTCTCTAACTCCCAAACCTTCTTCCTGACACCCATTTTTTCTTCAGTCGTCCTTCACAATTCCCCCAGAAAAAATCTGCCAACAAACTATTAATCCGTGATAAAACTTTCCTAGGTACACACATGGTACTAAGAATATAGATTGGAATCGAGCTAAGGACATGTTTAATCAAGATTAATCTTCCTCTCGGAGATAACAATTTTGCCTTCCATCCCTGAATACGAGCTTGAATTTTAGCAATCAAATCTTCAAAATATGAAATTTTAACTCTCCCTTGGAACACTGGCCCGCCCAAATATTTCAAAGGAGCATCTTTAAACTGAAAACCTGTACAACTTTTTAATACCACAATTCTTTCCGCGACTGCCTTGTCATCCAAATAAAAGAACTTTTGCCCTCATCCAAAATAAAAGAACTTTAACCTACGATTGGACGATTTCAAAAGTTTTATTGTTTCTGAACTAACCACGTAATTTTTGCACCCATTTTAATAGCTAAAGTACCAATAAACATTGTCTCATAGATCCTAATTTAGAGCTCAACATTTTCTTAGTTTTTTAACAAATAACAAAAATTTGCTCAATTTCAAATAAAAAAAACACCATATTTGATAATTTTGAAAGTTTTTTTTTTTTTTTTTTGAGTTTACCACATAATATTTGATCATATTTAAATACCTAATGTCACACTAAACATAATCACACGGATCCTAGTCTAGAGCTTTAAATTTTCTTAATTTTTTAAATATCTAAATTTTTGCTTAATTTCAAAGGCTTTACCCACGATTTTAGACGACTGCGACAATTTTACAGTTTATGAGATAACCGTGAATGTTTTACACACATTTAGATATCTAACACAATAATAAACATGGTCATGTAGATCCTAGTCTAGAACTTTAATTTTTCGTAATTTTTTTTTAAAAATTTAAAAATTTGCTCAATTTCAAAGGCTAAAACCCATGATTTTGGACGATTGCGATTATTTTATGGTTTCTGACAAAATATTGAATTTTGACACCCATTTCGATACCTAACGTCATAATAAGCATAGTCACATAGATCCTAGTCTAGAGCTTTAAAATTTCATAATTATTTAAAAATCAAATTTTTTGCTCAATTTCAAAGGCATTATAACCCACAGTTTTGGATGATTGCGACAATTTTTCCATTTCTTAGATGACCGTGAATTTTGACACCCATTCCGATACCTAACGTCATAATAAGCATAGTCAGATAGATCCCAGTGAAAATTATGATAGGTTTAGTTATCGGAGAGCTCTGAGGCGATTCTGCAGGGATAACACTGGAAAGCAATTTCAAAATCCTTGTTTTCAATCACAGCCGTTCCAAATCTCTTGGACTTAATCCCAATCGTTGAACCTTGGTAGCGACTCAGCCAGCCAAGGGGGACTCCCTTGCGGCTGGCCGGGAAGATGATGGGGCTTCGAAGCTCTCTTTTGCGCAGGTTCTTGGCAAGGCAATGAAAGATGACCTTGACGACAAACCGACAGAGTCCACAAGTTTCAAAAAGGAGGGTTGTTCGGCCTTATTACTATCCGATTCGGATGTCTCAAGGGGTGAGTCTCACGTGTCTAATCACGTTGTGGTTTTGAAATTCTCAAGTTTCCGTCCTTCGCTTGATTCGATAAGGGACTCCATTCACAGATCTTGGGGAATATCCGATGAGTTCATTATGGGTCTTATAGATCAAAGACACGTTGTGGTTTACTTACAATCAGAAGATGAAGTTAAGAAAGTGCTTTCAAAAGATTCTTTCACTATTCGGGGCGTTAGATATAAAATCTTTCGTTGGCATCCTGGTCTTAGCCTTCGGGCGGATCCGGAATTGGCCCCAATATGGATCGAACTCCCACATCTACCTTTCGCTTTTTTTCTCCCAACAATTATGAAGGCGATTGGGAATTCGGTAGGCAATTTTCTTAGGATCGATGATGGTACTAGATATTTTGCTCGACCAAAAGTTGTGTGTATGTGCGTTGAGATGGAGGTAACTAAACCTTTACCTAATAAGATTTGGCTTGAGAGTCCAAAATATGGCGGATATTGGCAGAAATTAGAATACCCTGGTTTTAAATATTGTAGCCATTGTTCGTCAATTGGTCATGAGAAAGACTATTGTCGAAAACTTATGGGAAAAAGAAGGAACAATCAAATGAGGTTGGTGAAGAACTAAAGGAACCCAAGAATTCAGAAAAAACCAAGCAATTTCAAAAACATTACAAGGAGAATCAAGGACAAAAGCAAATGTATGTTCCGGTTACAAAGAAGGCGATGGAACCAAAGGAGAAAATAGGGACTAGTGGGGCGAAAGATTCTCAAGGAGCTGAAATTATTGGTGAACGGTTTGAAAGTGGCAAAGTGACATCACGAGATGGGGAAATCTATACAATTAGCTTGGCCAATAAGTTTGGAGTGCTATTTGATGAAAACGTGGAAGAGGATGTGGGAAAAGGTGACGAACAAATTAGCCAAAATCAGGAAGAACGTAAGAGTGCGGCGGATCACAACAATGAGGAAAATGAAAGAAAATCGGATGTAGGTTCCCAACAAATTGAGAATACCCAAGCCATTCTTGTAGAGGCCGGTTACACAATCAGCGAAGTTGATATGGTTTTGAGTACTATGAATGGTGACAATTCAGTGAGTCCACATTCTAGATTAGGGTGCCACGGCAGTGAACCAGCGACTACGCAGGGTGCTTCAGTGCACACACCACAGGGTGCTCCAGTGACTTCGGCACACACACCACAGGGTGCTCCAGTGACTTCCGTGCACTCACCACAGGGTGCTTCAGCGCTCACACCACAGTGCTTCAGCGCACACACCACAGGGTGCTCCATTGACTTTGACGCAGAATGCAGGGTGTGCTAGATCACGACCTGTTTTAGCGTCTGCAGATGTTGCTGCAATGCGCACACAGGGTGATTCACTTCAGGGTGCTCCAGTGACACAGGATGCAGGGTCCTCTGGTTCAGCATGCAAGACGCAGGATTTTACAGAGAATTCACGGCCTGTTTCAGCCAACGTGACATTGGATGTTTCAGCCAACGCGACACAGGATGTTTTGATTAAAGAGTCACAGGGTTTAGGTGAGGAAACAGGGTTGTCTATCCCTAATAAAAAGGAGATAATTGGCCAAATCTTTGTCGAGGTCTTAAATAGTAACTCCAAGTTACAGATTGATCGCACGGTGGATAATGAAGCGTCAACGGTGAGGGAACTTCAAGCTCCCATTGTGGGAGATCGGAAACCCGGGGAGTTTGGTTCTACTGCAGCAAATCAGTTGGAACCGGTTTTGTCAGGTAGCAATGGGAATGTATTACTGAATGAGGCCATTAATTTGGTTAAAGAAAATCGTGCTATGCGAAAAAAGAAGAAAAAAAATGAACAACAATACCTTCGATAACATATCTGAAGATAGTGATTCCACGGAGTCGGCTTCGGAGGTAGGGCCGGAGTTTGTAGCTATCAAGGATTTAGCATTGGGGGCAAATTCGGATGAAGATTCTAAGAAAAAAAAAGTCAAATTGGCGGTGCCTTCGGGCAGACGTCGTATGACGAAGAAGGGTGTTTCTACCTCCCGCAGTTAGAATGATGGAAAACTTTATGTTTTGGAACGCTCGTGGGGTTGGGAATAGAGCTACGAGACGACGATTAAAAAACTTGGTTGCGGAACACAATGTGCGAATTCTGATGATAGCAGAACCTATGATTGACGCTAGCAGATACATGGAGATTGGCAACAAACTTAAACTGGAGGATTTCGCTTCTAATGACATGGTCGGGGGAAAAATATGGATTTTTTGGGATGCTGCTCTAGCCCTTTCTATTGTTGACATCTTGGATCATATCATTCATTGCCAGGTAACAGATTCTGCTTCAAGAGTTTTTTTAATTTCCTTTGTTTATGCTAAATGTTCAGTTGAAGAAAGAAGGGAACTTTGGTCAAATATGGTGAATTTTGCTTCTAATTATGATTTACCTTGGATGGTTGGCGGGGATTTTAATACTTATTTACATTCGCATGAGAAAATTGGGGGAGTTGAGCCGTCCTTGGCTAGTATGAATTATTTCTCAGATTGTATTGAAAATTGTGGCTTACAAGACTGCGGATTCACGGGGTCTAGACTCACCTGGTGCAGTAATAGGCGAGGGAGAGACCGTATTTGGGCCAAACTTGACAGAATTTTTGTTAATTCCACATGGTTGACAGCTTTGACTTGTCCAAAGGTGGAACATCTTGGTAGAACCTTTTCAGATCATTCTCCTCTGCTGGCATCCATGCCAAATCAGTCGAGAATAGGTTTTGCTCCTTTTTCATTTCTTTAATATGTGGATGACTCACCCGGGGTTTCCCTCTCTGATCACGGATATCTGGATGATAGACTTGGGTAGCATGAGACCTATAGATAAAATGGATGTTAAACTGAAATTGGTAAGAAGAGCTCTTATCAATTGGAATAAGACGGTCATTGGTAATGTTTTTAGCAGAATGAGAGCTTTAGAGGATGAGATGCAACAGTGGGAAACTATTCTTCTGGCTGGTTGGGAAAATATTGGTAATAATGGTCTAAATGTTGATGCAAACTGGGATGTGAATGCTTGTTGTAATCTGAGTCGTTGCCAGGCGGAGTACAGACTAGCTCTCAAACAAGAGGAGCTTTATTGGATTCAGAAGTCGGGTGAAAAAGAATATAAAGAGGGTGTCAAAATGAATTTTGAATTTCAAATGCTTTTAACCCAAGATTTTGCACGATTGCGACAATTTTACGATTTCTAAGATAACCATGAATTTTGAACCCATTTCGAAACGTAATGTCATAATAAACATAGTAACATAGATCATAGTCTAGAGCTTTAAATTTTCTTTATTTTGAAAAAATCTAAAATTTTTGCTCTCAAAGGCTTTATCCACGATTTTGTACGATTGCGAGTATTTTACGGTTTCTGAGATAACAATGAATTTTAACATCCATTTCGATAGCTAACGTCTTAATAAACATAGTCACATAGATTCTAGCCTAGAGCTTTAAATTTTCTTTGATGATACATCAAAATAGACTGATCGTCACGGCCGAATCTATTGAGCAGACTCACAAACCAAGGAAGAATAAAGCCAATTACGGAGACCCAAACGAGGCCCACCAATGAGGAGACGTAAACATGGCCCGAATCCAGGCCCAAACGAATCGGAGCTCGAGTCCATGCTCGACACGAGTTCTCTCATAAAGAATAGGAACGTTGCACCCAAAAAAAGTCATGGAGGGAGTTACGCCTCCATGAGTGCATCTCCATTAAGGAAGAGACTGTTACAAGAAACATCTCCTTCCATTGCGCCTCACATGTTTAAGTCACGCAGAGAGTTAACCTCGACCATTATAAAAGGTAAAGAGAACATTCGACACAGGTATGCAACTTTAACTGAGTTTTGTCCAGATTTACTTATTTCTTCCAACAGAGTTACCGACTTAAGCATCGGAGTGCCTTCAACCACCAAAAAGGTGGTTTTGGCAATCTAACAGTAGTTTTGCAGGTCAAACTCACAGGAGGACAATTTTTGGACGCATCAATTTGGCGTCATCCGTGGGGAATGACGAGTTTCCTCTTTTCAAATACAAAACACATAAGTGACAAAGCTCACCACAATCTAACGAAAGATCAATGAGGCCATCAGAAGGAATGATGCAGTCTACAGACCCACAATCCAGTAATGATCACAACAACTCTCCAGCCAACGCATCACCGACGACTCAGGGAGAAGATGCGTCCCGAATCACCGGACCAATAGCATCCGAGAATGAGGATCTGCTGCACACAATAGTCCAGACAGCCCAGACAACTGTCAACACCACTACGAATCCCGGGGTAAATTTTCTTATAACCCAGATGGAGCATGTAACAATGATACTAGATAAGATCACATAGAAGCACATTCAACTAGTTAACCCCAACAAGGAAACTTCGAAATCCTAGCAGAACCCCAACAAGGAAACTTCGAAAGCAGTGAGCTTCCATGAGGCAAAAATCCATTCTATGAAGGGACACTTACCAAAATCCCATTCAGAATAGGGGTCACGAATCTTGACGTATTATATGAATTGGCAAAATCACCATTTTCAGACGCCTTCATGACAGCAGCAATGCCAAAAAAGTTCATTCCGCCAAAGTTCGAGGTGTATGATGGTACTTCCGACCCGATCGATCATTTAAGACATTTCCACCACATGATGGCCCTGAAGAAGACCAAATAATCAAATTTATGCAGAACGTTCCCGATCGGCCTCACTTCAATGGTAATGAAATGATTCAATAGTCTACCACCAAGATCAATAGATTCCTTTCAAGCCCTGGCCACCGCTTTCATCACCAGATTTATCGAAAGCCAACAAATGAGGAAATGGCCACACTACCTACTGCATATCAAACAGAAACCCAAAGAAACAATACGAGAATATGTCACCCGCTTTACCAATGAACTAACAATGATCGACGGATGTAGCGATGACACAGCCGCAACAACCTTCATGGTCGGATTAAAGAGAGGTCCTTTCTTTGATGCTCTTAACTTGGAGCCACCAAAGGGCATGGCAATCCTGCTAAAAGTAGCACAAAAGCGTATCTCCCTAGAAGAGATGAAAGCAGCCAGGAAGAAAAATGATCAATAAAGAGAAAATTTCTCAAGAAAACGAGAGAGAAAGGAAGACAACAGGAAGGCATCAACTCATCGAAGTAGCGGCAAGAACGATTTGCAACGACTGGAATTTGGGAAGTCGCAACCAACACGACCCAGACACGAGAGGGTAACGAGCGTAATGAAAACCGCATACAAACCATACACAACTTTGAAGACAAGTCAAGCAAACACCCTAAAACACAGAGCAAAGTGGTATAACATTAACTAGCCGCTTCGGATGAAAGGAGACCCAAAATGAAGAAACAAAAGCAAATATTGCACATTCCATAAGGATCATGGACACGATATTGAAGAATGTTACAACCTAAAAGACAAAAGCGATCGTTGGGCTCAGAAAGGACAACTAGAAAAATTCATCGGAATGCCAGCAAAACAAATCGAATGGAAAGATAAAGCAGACAATGCTCCGAAAAATTGATATACACCACATGCTACACAGTCAAGGGAAGCGAAGCACACAAAGAAGCAAGGCAAACCCCTCACTCATCTATATCGGAACGAGGGTACCAACAAAACACTTCATGAAACATGGAAAGGCCTGCATCATCCAATCCGTACAAATAAAAGGATTTCATCAACAATTGCAAGATCGAGTCGGACCACTAAACAATATGAGAGGAAAAAACAAAAGAAACAATGCACCAACCCTCAATGCAAAGACTGACAACGAGCAAATGAAGACAAATCAAACAATATTTTGAATCGGTATAAAAGCTTTGATGACCAAAACTGATGAAATATTCAAGAAGACATCAATAAAGATTACGGATTTGTGAGTTCCAAATTCTTGCACGGACAACAAATCGGTCTTACAAGACTATTAGGCCGTAAAAGTCGAACACGCAAAACTTCTGGTCTGATCAACCACGAAGTAAAGGTTGGACACCCGAGTCATCTAAACATACAAAAACTTTGAATCAACCGAGGTGTCAAGTTAACGAAGTAAAGGTTGGACACCCGAGTCACCTAAACATACAAAAACTTTGAATCGACTTAAGTGTCGAGTTAATGAAGTGAAGGTTGGACACCCAAGTCACCCAAACATACAAAAACTTTGAATCGATCGAGGTGTTGAGTTAACGAATTGAAGGTTGGACACCCGAGTCACCCAAACATACAAAAACTTCAAATCGACCGAGGTGTCGAGTTAACGAAGTAAAGATAGGACACCCGAGTCACCTAAGCATAAAAAAAAACTTCGAATCGACTGAGGTGTCGAGTTAACAAAGTGAAGGTTGGACACCCGAGTCACCTAAACATAAAAAAAACTTCGAATTGACCGAGATGTCTAGTTAACGAAGTAAAGGTTAGACACACGAGTCACCTAACACACAAAAACTTCGAATCGGCCAAAGTGTAGTGTCGAATTAAAGAAGTAAAAGTTGGACACCCGAGTCACCTAAACACAAACAAAAAGTATGAGCTAATTAGGAAATGAATCAATACAGCCTAAAAAATATAGTAAAAAAAATCGTTTACAAACAAATCAGAAATAATGATAGCGACCAGCAAATAAACAAGAAAAAAACACGAAGGCTGTTATAAAAGAGCTTGATACAAAACCTACAATAGCTACAAAAAGATAATCTTTATTGATCAACACTTCTCTGTTACATCCAGAGAAGGCAATAAAAAGTAGGAGAGGAAACAGGAGCAATGGCATGATTAGTATAAATCGAAATCGGAGAAGAAATCATTTCAGGATAAGGGAGCACCAACGGCTTCAGAATGCTTAGAAGGGGCAATGACTCATCTGCTGCTGGAGCAGGTTCCTCGGCATCATCATCTTCAAATGCTTCACCAACCAAATGACGATACTTAGACAAGTCTTCTCCTAGCCCTTCGATATAATCAAGAAACTCAACCTATCCGTCAACAACTCATTTCCAATCCTCAGCAGTGGAAAGCATCTGCCTTGACATCACGAAGCACAACAATTATTTGTTCCACCCGCCTCTCAGCAGCGTTGCACATAATGGATTGCTCCAATCCAGAACAAGAAGCTTAATCGAAAGCAGTTTTCTCAACATATACTTTTTCCACATCGTGAAGACGAAAACAAGCCTCATCTAGCTTAGCTCTCAAGGAGTCAAGATCAGCAACAGACTTATCACTCAGATTTTTCGCCTTCCTCGGAGATTCTCGAGCGGCCATAGCAAATTTCTCCATGTCCGTGCATTGCATCTTCAACACATCAAATTGAGAAAGGACATGAGAAAATACCAGCAATAGCGCTGCCAACCTCCTCTCCAAAAGAGCCACTTGATCACGATTAGCTCGATAAACCGAGCTCATTACCCTCGAATAGGCAAGATGATTCATCTCGTCCATTATCTGCTCAAGACCATGGTCGATATGATCAAATGGTTCAAGCACGAACATCAAGGGTCTCTCTACCAATCGCTTGTACCATTCATTTACCAATCTACGTGCAATGTCTTTCACGTTGAGCTGGGTAAACCAACAGAACTTGACGTCAGATTTAATACGGATGTTTTTCGGTCTAGGCCCAATCCAATTAATTTGTGGGTGGAGGACGCGAGGATCCGGAAGCACTAAAGAGCCACCTCCGACAGTAGGGAGAACATATGGAATAGCAGTAACAATGAAAAACCATGTTTGCCCTCCTGTCGAGAAGCATCTGCGGCAAAGGAAAGGCTGGCGATAGCAGCAGGAACGGGAGAAATCTTTCAAATAGGAGAAGAAACTGGAAACCCGATGTCACGTCCCGATTTTTTAAGGAAACGAAAATCCCAAAATCCACGTAGGATTATCCGTTTCCCCCAAAACTCGGGACGTGAAAATTCAATAACAACAAAAACAAATAGCAGCAACAACTAAACATGATTAAATTACTGAAACAAATAAAACTCTAACCCGGAAAGGACTGGGGTCGCTAGTCCCACTAGCGGAACTCCCGTAACGCAGCTCAAAATCTCTAAACCTGAAAGGCTAATCGGCTACATTCCAAAAGGAATGTACCCAAGAAGCAAAAACTCACTTGGGTCAGCAATAAAGCTGGTGTGAGAAATCTTCATCCCAAAATCAATAAATCCGCACGACAACATCAAAATAAACAATAAACCATAACAACCACACATCAGGTAGTTCCTCCATGAGGCAAAGGTGTTATCATCCTAATAAATAAATATGCATTATTTATTACTAATAAATAAAATTTATGAGTTATCAATCCTCATAAATGCAACAACAATACAATTCATAATCATATTAGACTATTATTGAAATATTAACAAAACACATTTTTCTACCTTAAGGAAGACATGTAGTTCTCATTCAATGATTGAATGAGCATTTAGTTTCTTCCTTTAAGGTAATCATGCACATATACAAAAAAGAAATCTTGCTTCTTTTCCACAATCGCACTATCCTCCATGTGCCGAACACACCTCACCCAAGTGTGCCTCCCTTGCCATCGAAGCCACTCGGAGCGTACATGACCCAAGTGGGGTGCCACCTCGAGTGTCATGTCATCTCACTCGAAGTTCGATCACTGGCAAGTACTCTTCCTAAATCTACACGTACAACCGAACAGACATGGAACAGTGCACCGATATGCAAGCAAGTCTGCATACCCATAAAAGTATCACACGTATACAAGCAAGTCTGTATACAAAATTTCTTTTCTTTTCACATTTTTTCTTCGGAGTTGTGGAAAAGAGCATAAAAAAATATCAACTAAAACTCAAAACTCTTTTATGGTGACACTTTGTCAACCATAAGTAAATCAACCACAGTATCCACCATTCTTTTGAGGATCAAGAAATATTTGACACATTGCCAATTCACATATCTCATATCTTTGCATCATATGGAAAACAATATGCACACCAATTCGCATAACAATACAAATACTCAAGCTAAAACAAGTGCTCAGTTAAATTTCAGCCAATATCTAATATTTATTTAATAAATATAAATTGGCTGGAATGCGAGTGCAACCCATAGAACTTCTCAGTATTAAAAAAAATACAATTAAAGTATAATAAAAGATGTATGTGATCCATTCATGTAGTGAAAGGATCTACTTATATCAAATTATGTTCATTAGTTATTCATGCATATATAATATGCTAGTTTATAGTATAACACAGAACCATGTAATGAGCAGCAAAAATTCAACATATATAATCACCAGTCCACAAAAGCTTACTTTAAAAAAATGGTTCTTCTAAACTTGTCTTGAGTTGAATTGCAAACCAACTAGTGGTTTAAACCAATAAACTTAAGCTCAAACCCCTGATCCAATCTAAATGATGAGAGGGTTCATCATGTATATCTTAACAGATGTATCTAAACCCAAAAATGACTATCTCATGATTTAATCATACTTAACAACTTTGCCAAGAAAGTCACATCTCCATATGGCATACAGCATCTGTACACATGTAAACAATCCGAAATATTTTTACTGTGAGCTCCAAAAGAAATGAAACTTCTCAACTTTGTTGCTAATGCAACAATAAGTATACAAGCAGTCAAACTTGCCAACTAACATTCGCAGTCAAACAAACAACACACATTATATTGGCAAATTTGTATGAACAAATCACTTTGGTAGTTTTGAAACCCATATTATCAAAATTTGTGAGTCCATTCATTTCAGTGGCGCATTTCATCGAACATGTATGGGACAAAAACAAAACATGAAGGAAAAGAAACCTCAAACAAACATCATAAATAAACCAAAAAACAGATAAATGGGGTCATCATCACTCCACATTCTCAATTCATACAAAAACCTAAAAAGGAAAATGAAGAAAAACTCACCTTGCAATCGAAACAATAAACAGCCTGCACTCAGCCCATCAAAACCCACTGCAAACAACACCTCCAACATCACTAAACAATAACACCACCACCACCACGCACTACCACTTCTTCCAGCTTATCCACCTCTATTTTATCCTCTCTTCTTCATCTCCGGTCAGCCAAACATCTCTTCCACCCTCGCTGAGCAAACCCTCAAACACATCCACGTTCTTCTCTTCCTTCTTCCTCCCCTGATTCACATCGTAACCACCACCATAGCCACATAATCCTCTCCACTTTGCCCTGTGTCTGCCTCTCGCCTGGAAGCTCATCACCACAGCCCCTTCCTTCATCTTCATCACGCCATTCCCCATCGCCGCCATTGAAATGCAACAAAAGCAAAAGGAAAAGAAGAAGGAAAAGGAGAATGAAAATGAGAAAAGAAAAGGAGGAAGCAAAAGGTTTTGTTTCTTTCTTTTTTTTTATATGGTGGGTGGCTATTCGCCCCCATCGAACTTTCGAATGCACCCACCCTCTTTCACAAAATAAAACCCTAATCATTAGTTAAATAAAAGCCCAAAACCAAGCCCAAATACAATTGAGTAACAACCCATCAACATTAGGGTTTACAATTTTTTTTTTGGCTAAATACACACACACACACTTTATCCTATTTAGCCATGACAAACAAAAATCTTTTTCCAAATAATTGAGATTACAATATATGCCATAATTAATAAATAAGAAATTTTTATATTTATTTAATTAGGCGGGTATTACAATATATACAACTCAAAAGAATCTTGTCCCGAGATTCGGTAGAGGAAGGTAAGTAGGAAATTAATTCTTAAATCAACAAACTACACATCACATGGACAAACAAATAGCTCATACGTATGCTCATAACTTAATGAAGACAATCACACAAAAATATAAAAAAAAATTTAGTAAATACAAAAATTACGGGGTGCTACACCCGACCGCCTCACTGACATCAATAGAAGGAGAGGGAGAATGATCCCCAAGACTTCAACCGCCAACATTGCCTTTAGACTGCTCCATCGCCAACTGGAGCATTTTCTCATTAATGGCTCGAGGATTGTCATTAGACAACTCGGCAGTGTGCAAAACACCATAAATAGAAAAGAACTTCATTTCATCATCATCCAGCGGATGAATAGTCTCTTTCTCATTTTTCCAATGCAAGCCTTAACTCCTCAGCCTCCTCAAGAGATTCATGATCCCCTTTTACAACATCATCGTGAAAAGAACCCGAGCGAGAAACAATATCCCGAACAAAACCCTGACGAGTCAGAAGCCTAGCAGAACTATGATTCGAAAGTCCTTGGAACTCGAACAAAATCTATGGGCAAATGCCTTGAGGGACTAGTAGACCTCGCCAACTTTCGTTTTCACGAAACTGAAGCGAAAGCAGTGACGAGTGCATTGAGATCCGTAACATCTCGAATGGAGCTCACTTTCCAATCAATGCTAGCATCACTAACACAAGAACGAGCAACAAGGACTAGTAGACCTCACTTTCTAAGTTTTTGCTCAATTTCAAAAGTTGTAACTCACGATTTTGGACGATTGCGACAATTTTTCTGTTGCTGAGATAATCGTGAATTTCGACACCCATTTTGTAACCTGACATCATAATAAACATAGTCACAATGATCCTAGTCAAGATCTTTAAATTTTCTTAATTTTTAAAAATATAAAATTTTGCTCAATTTCAAAGGCTAAAACCCACGATTTTAGACGATTGCGACTATTTTACGGTTTCTGAGATAACAATGAATTTTGACACCCATTTTGATACCTAATATCATAATAAGCATAGTCACATAGATTCTAGTCTAAAGCTTTAAATTTTCTTAATTTTTAAAAATCTAAATTTTGCTCAATTTCAAAGGCTTAAAAACCCATGATTTTGGACGATTGCGACAATTTTTCTGTTTCTTAAATAATTGTGAATTTTGACAACCTTTTCGATACCTATTGTCATGATAAAAATAGTCACATAGATCCTAGTTTAGAGCTTTAAATTTTCTTAATTTTTTTACTCAATTTCAAAGGCTAAAACGCACGATTTTGGACGATTGCGACAATTTTTCTGCTTCTAAGATAATCATAAATTTCAATAACCATTTCGTTACCTAACATCATAATAAACATAGTCACATAGATCCTAGTCTAGAGCTTTAAATTTTCTTTTCTTTTTTTTTTTAAATATAAATTTTTGCTCAATTTCAAAGGCTTTCACGATTTTGGACGATTGTAACTATTTTGCAGTTTCAAAGATAACAATGAATTTTGACAACCAATTCGATACCTAACGTCATAATAAGCATAGGCACATAGATCCTAGCTTAGAGCTTTAAATTTTTCCTGAATCACTTGAAAAATAAACGTATTCGTTCTGTAGCGGATCTTTTACAAGATCAATTCGGATTTGCTATGATTCATTTAGAAAATGCAGTTCGGGGAACTATAGGTGGAGCGATTAGGCAAATATGGATACCGACTCCTCATAATTTGGTAACTTCAACTCCATTGACAACCACTTATGAATCCTTTTTGCCTACACCACTTATCTCAAGTTATGGATTAAACAAATCCATGACACAAATAGTTCATGGGCGAAAATCAAGTTATTTGGGTCCTGGGCGGTTGACAGGGAGAACTGCGAGTTTTCGGATACGTGATATCCATCCTAATCACTATGGGTGTATTTGCCCAATTGACACATATGAAGGAATCAATGTTGGACTCATTGGATCTTTAGCAATTCATGAGAGGATTGGTCATTGGGGGTCTTTAGAAAGACCATTTTATGAAATTTCTGAAAGCTCAAAGGGGGTACGGGTGGTTTATTTATCACCAAGCATAGATGAATACTACATGGTAATAGCCGAAAATTCTTTGGCAGTAAATCATGGTCAGGAAGAATAGGTTGTTCCAGCTCGCTGTCGTCGAGAATTCCTGACTATTTATTGCATGGGAAGGAATTCAGTTTTGAAGCATTTTTCCCTTCCAATATTTTTCTATTGAAGCTTCCCTCATTCGTTTTATCGAGCACAATGATGTGAATCGGGCTTTAATGAGTTCCAATATGCAACGTCAAGCAGTTCCGCTTTCTCGATCCAAGAAGTACATTATTGGAACTGTGCTGGAACGCCAAGCGGCTCTGGATTCGGGGGTGTGCGCTATAGCCGAACACGAGGGAAAGATCGTTTATACTACTACTGACAAGATTATTTTATCAGATAATGGAGACACTCTAAGTATCCCATTGGTTATGTATCAACGTTCGAACAAAAATACTTGTATGCATCAAAAACCCTGGGTTCCGTGGGGTAAACGCATTAAAAAGGGACAAATTTTAGCGGATGGTGCTGCTACAGTTGGTGGCGAACTCACTTTAGGAAAAAATGTATTAGTAGCTTATATGCCCTGGGAGGGCTACAATTTTGAAGATGCGGAACTCATTAGCAAACATCTGGAATATGGAGATATTTATACTTCTTTTCATATACGGAAATATGAAATTTAGACTCATGTGACAAGCCAAGGCCCTGAAAGAATCACTAACGAAATACCGCATTTAGAAGCCCATTTACTTTGCAATTTAGACAGAAATGGAATTGTGATGCTAGGCTCTTGGGTAGAAACAAGTGATATTTTAGTAGGTAAATTAATGCCGCAAATGGCGAAAGAATCCTCATATACCCCGGAGGATAGATTATTACGAGCCATACTTGGCATTCAGGTATCTACTGCAAAGGAAACTTGTCTAAAATTACCTATAGGTGGCAGAGGCCGGGTTATTGATGTGAGATGGATCCATAAAAAAGGGGGTTCCAGCTATAATCCGGAAATGATTCATGTATATATTTCACAGAAACGTGAAATCAAAGTAGGTGATAAAGTAGCTGGAAGACATGGATATAAGGGTATCATTTCAAAAAATTTGCCGATACAAGATATGCCCTATTTGCGAGACGGAACACCCGTTGATATGGTCTTCAACCCATTAGGAGTACCTTCACGAATGAAGGTAAGACAAATATTCCAGTGGACCTTACGCGCTTGTTACACATCAACCCCTTAGAGGAAGAGCCAAACAAGGGGGACAACGGGTTGGAGAAATGGAAGTTTGGGCCCTAGAGGGATTTGGTGTTGCTCATATTTTACAAGAGATGGTTACTTATAAATCTGATCATATTAGAGCTTGTCAGGAAGTACTTGGTACTATGATCATTGGAGGAACAATGCCTAACCCTGAGAATGCTCCAGAATCTTTTCGATTGCTCGTTCGAGAACTATGATATTTGGTTCTAGAACTGAACCATTTCCTTGTATATGAGAAGAACTTCCAGATAAATAGGAAGGAAGTTTGTTCGGAATGAATCATAATTTTTTTCTTTGATCGATCGGTATAAACATCAACCACTTCGAATTGGATCAGTTTCTCCTCAACAAATAAGTGTTTGGGCCAACAAAATACTACCTAATGGAGAGATGGTTGGAGAGGTGACAAAACCCTATAAAAAGTGGAATTTGTACTTGTGGAAATTATCGAGTAATCGGAGATAAAAAAGAAGACCTGAAATTTTGTGAACAATGTGGGGTTGAATTTGTTGATTCTCGGGTACGACAATATCAAATGGGATACATTAAACTGGCATGTCCAGTAACTCGTGTGTGGTATTTGAAGCGTCTTCCTAGTTATATTGCGAATCTTTTAGATAAACCCCTTAAAGAATTAGAAGGCCTCATATACTGCGATGTGTGATTTGATCGAAATTATTATTTTATAGATTCGGAATGAGAAGTTGTCATCCCGCTCAATCCGATTGGGGTGCCTCAGCTTTGACATGTCTCTTGGGGGAGTAACATGAAGCTTAGAATTTTGGGTGTACCTCGATAAAAAAAAATGGGGAATTGGTCTATGGTCATTTCCGTAACAGATAAATAGGAATTGCTAGTTGTACCTCGTTAAAAAACATCTTTCGTGGAATTAACCATTCCATTTCTTTTAGAAAAAAAATTTGTACAAGTAAACAAATATGACAAGGTTACAAGAGTCTATTCATCGCATATAGGCTATAATTTAATAAGGACATCATGACATAACCGTTGAGGTTAAATAGAGACCTAAAAGATCGAATGGAACGATATATAGATATAGACAAGTAAATCCCTTATAGGTTCCAAGGTATTCTTTAGAAAAAAAAATATGAAGGGGATTCCTCATTTGAAGGGAAGTAGTAGACTACTCAAGAATTTCGCATTTTAAGGGAAGTAGACTACCCACGATTTTGGATGATTGCGAAAAATTTTCTATTTCTTAGATAACCGTGAATTTTGACACCCATTTCGAAACCTAACATCATGATAAACATACTCATGTAGATCCTAGTCTAGAGCTTTAAGTTTTCTTAATTTTTTAAAAATCTAAATTGTGCTCAATTTAAAGCAGTCATAAAAATCCTAGTCTAGAGGTTTAAATTTTCTTAATTTTGATACCTAACGTCATAATAGGCATAGTCACAAAAATCCTAGTCTAGAGGTTTAAATTTTCTTAATTTTTTGAGAATCTAAATTTTTGCTCAATTTCAAAGGCTTTTAACCCACAATTTGGACGATTGCGAAAAATTTTATGTTTCTTAGATAACCGTTAATTTTGACACACTTATATACCTAACGTCATAATAAGCATAGTCACATTGATCCTAGTCTATAGCTTTAAATTTTCTTAATTTTTAAAAATTTTAAATTTTGTTCAATTTCAAAGGTCTTTTTAACCCACGATTTTCAATGATTGCGACAATTTTTCTGTTTTTGAGATAACCGTGAATTTTTAGACCCATTTCGATACCTAACATTATAATAAACATAGTCACATAGAACCTAGTCCAAAGCTTTAATTTTTCTAATATTTTGAAATCAAAGTTTTTGCTAAATTTCAAAGAATTTAACCTACGATTAAACGATTTCAGAAGTTTTTTTGTTTCTGAGCTAACCACATTATTTTTGCTCCCATTTTAATAGCCATCGTAACAATAAATATTGTCTCATAGATCCTAATTTAGAGCTCAAGATTTACATAGTTTTAAAAAAAAAAAATTCTCAATTTCAAAAGATTTAACACACCATTTTTTATAATTTCAATTTTTTTTAGTTAACCACATAATATTTGAACCCATTTAAATACCTAAAGTCACACTAAACATATTCACATAGATCTTAGTCTAGAACTTTAAATATTCTTAATTTAAAAAAATATATATATATAAATTTCAAAGGCTTTCACCCACAATTTTGGACAAATACGACAATTTTACAATTTCTGAGATAACCATGAAGTTTGACACCCATTTCGATACCTAACGTCATAATAAACGTATTCACATAAATGCTAATGTAGAGCTTTAAATTATCTTAATTTGTAAAAAATCTAAAATTTTGCCCAATTTCAAAGCTATATAACTCACGATTTTGAACGATTGCGACAATTTTTCTGTTACTTAGATAATCGTGAATTTTGACACCCATTTTGATACCTAACGTTATAATAAGCATAGTCACATAGTTCCTAGCATAGAGCTTTAAATTTTCTAAATTCTTTGAAAATCAAAAATTTTGATCAATTTCAAATGCTTTAACCCAAGATTTTGGACGATTGCGACAATTTTACAATTTCTAAGATAACCATGAATTTTGACACCCATTTCAATACCTGATGTCATAATAAACATAATAATATAGATCATAGTCAAGTGCTTTAAATTTTATTAATTTTGAAAACATCTAATTTTTTGTTCAATTTCAAAGGCTAAAACCCAAAATTTTGTACAATTGCGATTATATTTTATTGTTTCTGAGATGACAATGAATTTGGCACCCATTTCGATACCTGGCGTCATAATTAGCATAGTCAAATAGATCCTAGCCTAGAGCTTTAAATTTTTTAATTTTTAAAAATCTAAAATTTTTCTCAATTTCAAAAGCTAAAACCCACGATTTTGGACGATTGCGACAATTTTTCAGTTTCTTAGATAGTTGAGAATTTTGACACCCATTTCGATACCTAACGGCATGATAAGCATAGTCACATAGATCGTAGTCTAGAACTTTAAATTTTCTTAATTTTTTAAAAATCTAAAATTTTGCTCAATTTCAAAGGCTTTTTAAATCCACAACTTTAGACGATTACGACAATTTTTATGTTTCGTAGATAACCATGAATTTTGATGCCCATTTTGATATCTAACGTCATAATAAGCATAGTCACATAGATCCTAGTCTATGGCTTTAATTTTTCTTAATTTTTTTAAAATCTAAATTTTTGCTCAATTTCAAAGGCTTTAACTTATGATTTGGACGATTGCGACAATTTTACGATTTCTGACATAACCATGAATTTTGACACCCATTTCGATACCTTATGTCATAATAAACATAGTCAACCAACAGACATCTCCACGGTGCTAGTCATCTGGTTCAAGAGAGCTAATCGCGAATCGCAATCAGGTATGCTTTTATTCCTTACTCCAATGTTCATTTTATGGGAAATTTGGAAACAAAGATGCAAAGGTGTTCATGAAAATGTTCCCCCTAATATCGCATTTGCGATTTTGAACATTAGGCGACAGTTGCGACTAGTAAATTCTTTCATAATACCCAAGCAGGTTAGCCGAAATAAGGCCCCCCTTCGGGTTTTGGGGTTGAACGTGCTGCCAGTTAGCAGGAAGTTGGCTAGAATTGTTTTTTGGCACCCACCCCCCATAGACTTTGTTTCGCTCAATGTGGATGGAGCCTATCGCAAGGACATGGCATCCGGTGGTGTGATTATTAGAGACTCGAGTGGTTTATGTGTGGTGGGAAAACAAATTTTCATTGGCGCAGGTTCCAACAATAAAGCAGAAATTTTGGCTCTTTTGGAGGGCCTTCGCCTTTGCCTAGATTGGGGTTTTACAAGGGTGGTTATCCAAACGGATTCGGAACTTGTCTGTGGTTGGTTTAAGGATTCACTAAAAATACCTTGGCATTTGGAGAATATTTTAAAAGATATAAAGTCTTTGGCAGCGACTATGACTTTAGAATGTCATCATATCTATCGAGAGGCCAATGCGGTGGCTGACTCATTGGCGGATAGAGCTCTAAAGGATCACCGGACAGTTCATTACAATGGGACAGATTTGCCTAGGAAAGTTGCAGGATTGGCTGTGTTAGATCGTCTTCATACGGCGTACATTCGCCATGGGGATGCGTAACCCCCTGGTATTGGGGCGTTCGATGCGTTGGCTGTCCGGGCGATATGGCGTTCCGTTGCGGACTTGCTGCTGCTGGCAGCGCGGATAGGATGCTGTGGCTTCCTTCTGTTTCGGCAGAGCTCTCTGCTGTAAAACAGGGCGTCTCTGTCCCAGTTGGGGGCTCCCTCTCGGTGCTGCTCGTTGCTGGAAGTGCTGCTCCGGCCTTTGCAATGGTGCGGCCTGCTGGGATTGCAGTGGTGCGTCTGCTGCGCCACAGTTAGTCCAGCAGGGAATGCGCTTGTGTGTTGTTGCGACATTGGAAGGGGTTCGTTGCTATGGTGCGGATTGCTAGATTGCAGTGGTGAGCTCCCTGCACGCTGCTGCGACACAGTGCGGCTTGCAGATTTTTGTGTTGTTGCGACACAGTTTTCAGCTTGCATATTTCTTAGTCAGGATATTTCAGCGTGTTTAGGCATTGGATGGAAGGTGAATGCTCGCAATTTGTTTTGCTTGTGCTTGTTTATGGTTCCGGTCTTTTGCTTGTCTTTCGTCTCAGGCTAATGGCAATTAGAGGCTTCTTATTTAGATTCTTGGTCTTAAAACGGGTAAAGTCGTCATGTACCCCCGTATCGTTTGTAAATCATTTTTTTGATAAGTAATAAAGGTCTGGCATCCCATAGTTGCCCCTCCCCACTGGAGGTTTGTTTAAAAAAAAATAAAAAATAAAAATAAAAAATAAATAAAAATTAAAAAAATAAAAATAAATAAAAAAATTAAAAAAAAAAATTGATACTCGTCTAGAGCTATAAATTTTTGCTAAATTTCAAAGGCTTACCTACAATTTTGGACGATTGCGAAAAAAAATTTGTTTCTTAGATAATTGTGAATTTTGATACCTATTTCGATGCCAAATGTCATATTAAGCATAGTCACATAGGTCCTAGTCTAGAGCTTTAAATTTTCTTAATTTTTTCAAAATATAAATTTTTGCTCAATTTCAAAAGCTGCAACCCACGATTTTGGACGACTGCGACAATTTTTCTGTTTCTGAGATAATCGTGAATTTTGACACCCATTTTGTAACCTAACATCATAATAAACATAGTCACATAAATCATAGTCTAGAGCTTTAAAAATTTTCTTAATTTTTTGCTTAATTCCAAAGTCTAAAACCCACGATTTTGGACAATTGCGACTATTTTACGATTTCTGAGATAATAATGAATTTTGACACCCATTTAGATACCTAACGTCATAATAAGCATAATATCATTGTTCCTAGCAGCTTTAAAATTTCTTAATTTTTTAAAATCTAAACTTTCATAGATACCTGTGAATTTTGACACCCATTTCGATACCTAACGTCATGATAAACATAGTCACATAGATCCAACTGTATAGCTTTAAAGTTTCATAATTTTTTAAAAATCTAAAATTTTGCTCAATTTCAAAGGCTTAGAAACTCATGATTTTGTATGATTGCGACTAATTTACGGTTTCTGAGATAACAATGAATTTTGAAGACCATTTCGATACCAAACGTCATAATAAGCGTAGTCACATAGATTCATGCCAAGAGCTTTAAATTTTCTTAATTTTTTAAAAATCTAAAATTTTGTTCAATTTCGAAGGCTAAAATCCACGATTTTGGACGATTGTGACAAATTTTCAATCTCTTAGATAACCATGAATTTTGACACCCATAGCCACATAGATCCTAATCTAGAGCTTTAAATTTTCTTAATATTTTGAAAATCTAAATTCTGCTCAATTTGAAAGGCACCCATGATTTGGACGATATCGACAATTTTACGATTTCTGATATAACTATGAATTTTGACACCCATTTCGATACTTAATGTCATAGTAAGCATAGTCACATAGATCCTTGTCTAGAGATTTAAATTTTCTTAATTTTTTAAAAACCTAAATTTTTGCTAAATTTCAAAGGCTTCTCACGATTTTGGACGGTTGTGACAATTTTTCTGTTTCTTCGATAACCGTGAATTTTGACACTCATTTTGATACCTAACCTCATAATAAGTATAGTCACATAGATCCTAGTCTAGAGCTATAAATTTTCTTAATTTTTTTAAAATCTAAACTTTTGCTCAATTTCAAACAAAGGCTTTAACCCATGATTAGGACGAATGCGACAACTATACGGTTTCTGGTATAACTATGAATTTTGACACTCATTTCGATACTTTACATCATAATAAACATAGTCACAAAGATACTAGTCTTGAGCTATAAAATTTCTTAAATTTTTGTTCAATTTCAAAGGAGAAAACCCAAGATTTAGGACGATTGCTACTATTTTACGGTTTCTGAGATAACAGTGAATTTTGACACCAATTTTGATAACTAACATCATAATAATCATAGTCACAGAGATCCTAGCCTAGAGCATTAAATTTTCTTAATTTTTTGAAAATCTAAATTTTTGCTCAATTTCAAAGGCTTTATGATTTTAAACAATTGCAACAAATTTTCTGTTTCTTAGATAACCGTTAATTTTGACACCCATTTCGATACCTAATGTCATAATAAGCATAGTCACATATATCCTAGTCTAGAGCTTTAAATTTTCTTAATTTTTTAAAAATTTAAGTTTTTGCTCAATTTCAAAGGCTTTTTTTATTTTGAACTCCTGATTTTGGACGATTGCGACAATTTTTATATTTCTGAGATAACCGTGAATTTCGACACCCATTTCGATACCTAAAGTCATAATAAACATAGTCCATAGATCATGGTCAAGAACATTAAATTTTCTAATTTTTAAAAATAATTTTTTTTTGCTCAATTTCAAAGACTTTTAACCTACGATTAAACGATTTAGGAAGCTTTTTGTTTCTGAGCTGACCACATTATTTTTTCTCCCATTTTAAAAGCTAGCGTAACAATAATCATTGCCTCATAGATCCTAATTTAGAGCTCAAGATTTACATAGTTATAAAAAAAATAAAAATAAAAAATTGCCCAATTTCAAAGGATTTAACACTATTTTTTATAATTTCAAAAAAAAAATTGAGTTAACCACTTAATATTTGATCTCATTTAAATACCTAATGTAACACTAAACATATTCATATAGAACTTAGTCTAGAACTTTAAATATTCTTAAATTTAAAAAAAAAAATTCTAAATTTCAAAGTCTTTAATCCACGATTTTGGACGAATACGACAATTTTACAATTTCTTAGATAACCATGAAGTTTGACACCCATTTCGATACCTAACATCATAACAAACATAGTCACATAAATGTTGGTATAGAGCTTTAAACTTTCTTAATTTTTTAAAAATCTAAAATTTTGTACAATTTCAAAGGCTAAAACCCACTATTTTGGCCGATTGCGATCATTTTTCTGTTTTTGAGATAACCGAGAGTTTTGACACCCATTTCGTTACCTAACGTCATAATAAACGTTGTCACAAAGATCCTAGTCCAGAGCTTTAAATTTTCTTAAATTGTTAAAAATCTAAAATTTTTGCTCAATTTCAAAGGCTAAAACACGATTTTGGACGATTGAGACAATTTTCTGTTACTTAGATAACCGTGAATTTTGACACTCATTTTGATACCTAACGTCAAAATAAACATAGTCAATAGATCCTAGTCTAGAGCTTAAAATTTTCTAAATTTTTTGAAAATTTAAATTTTTTCTCAATATCCAAGATTTTTGACAACTGCGACAATTTTACGGTTTCTAAGATAACCATGAATTCTGACACCCAATTCGAAATGTAACGTCATAATAAACATAGTAACATAGATCATAGTCTATAGCTTTAAATTTTCTTAATTTTTAAAAATCTAAATTTTTGCTCAATTTCAAAGGCTAAAACCCTTGATTTTGTACGATTGCAACTATATTAAAGTTTCTGAGATAACAATGAATTTTGACACCCATTTCGACACCTAACATCATAATAAGCACAGTCACATAGATCGTAGCCTAGAGCTTTAAATTTCCTTAATTTTTTATAAATCTAAAATTTTCCTCAATTTCAATGGATTTAAACCCACGATTTTGGACGTTGCAACAATTTTTTTGTTTCTTAGATAACCGTGAATTTTGACACCTATTTCGATAACTAACGTCATGATAAACATAGTCACATAGATCCTAGTTTAGAGCTTTGAATTTTCTTAATTTAACCCACGATTTAGGACAATTGCGACAATTTTTCCTTTTCTTAGATAACCATGAATTTTGACACCTATTTCAATAGAAAACGTAATAATAAGCGTAGTCACATAGATTCTAGCCTAGAGCTTTAAATTTTCTTAATTTTTAAAATTAAGATAACATAGATCCTAGTCTAGAGCTTTAAAAATTTTTAACTTTTTTAAAAGTCAAAATTTTTGCTCAATTTCAAAGGCTTTACCCACGATTTTGGACGATTTCTACAATTGTTTTGTTTCTGAGATAAACGTTGAATTTTTGCTCCAATTTCAATACCCAACATATATTCACATAGATCTTAGTCAAGTGCTTTAAATTTTCATATATATATATAAATTTTTGCTCAATTTCAAAGGCTAAAACCTACGATTTTGGACGATTGCGACAATTTTTCTGTTTCTGAGATAACCATGAATTTTGACACCTAATTCGATACCTAACATCATAATATACATAGTCACATAGATCCTAGTCTAGAGCTTTAATTTTTATTAATTCTAAAATCTAAATTTAAATTGTCAAAATTAAATAGACAAATTAACTAAAATATTACATCTAATCTAATTTTAGTGAAACAGATCCAAATCTGATCATATCGGATAAAATTATGATCCATTGAACACCAAAATAATCGTATTGGATAAAAATCTAATCCATTGACAATTCTAACATCATTTACGCGCCCCATCCTCATCCATAAAAACTAAATTCCTTTCAAAATATACTACTTTTTCACAAGACCATTTAGATACTGTAGTTGATGTAATGGCTAATTTGTGTCTATTTTTATACTTTTATTACCAACAAGGATTATTTTATTAACCCAAGTTAACTCATAAAATTATAAGACATCTTTACCCTTTCTAACAAATAGAAAACTTATTTTTATACATTTATGACCAACAATTACTCTTTTACTAATTATTCTAATTGTGATAAACCAATTGCTAGTTTGGTTAGGCTATATAAGTTGAAGATTACTGGCATATTATTTCTACAATCGCTCTCCAAAACATATCTAATGGAGCAAGAAGTATCTCATTGTTATTATTATTATTACCACTACTACCTGCTGTTATAGCTTACTGCAATGATCAGTCATAGCTTTTGTTGTTCTTGATAGCCTCCTCAATTTCAACTGTCACTTGTTGAAAATGTTTTGACAGCTTTGATGTATCCCCAATGACAGATAGTTTGATCCTTTCTATGTTTTACAAATATCAATCTTTTTAGGAAATAAAAAACTTGAGTATTATTCATGTAGACTAATTTTCTTGATTTTTTTACGGTTCAAATTTTGAGGCTATTAACGATCTGAGTTAGAGATAGACACTGTGATCTTTTTACAGCTGAAATCGTGAAAAAGAAAAGAATGAATAATAATAAATAAAACAAGTTTGTGGTATTTATGACTCTATTATATGTGTTTTGAAAAGTGTAAATTGAAGGAAATCATCAACTTATTAACCTAACCTAACAAATCCAACGATTATTAAAGTCATGCAGTTTGCAACATTGAATAACAAACTGATGACTTTGTATTTCAAAAAAAATTGACAATTCAAGTTTTGAGGTTATTGATAAGCGAGTGAAGAAGTAAAAACTATTATCTATTTAGAACTAAAATCATCCCCCTTTCCGCACACAAAATAATAATAATAATAATAATAATAATAATAATAATAATAATAATAATAATAATAATAATAATAATAATAATAATAATAAAATAAATAATAAGAATAATGTGATACTTCTGGCTCCATTAGATATGTTTTGGAGAGTGATTGTAGAAATAAAATGTTAGAATTCATCAACTTATATAATTTAATCCTACCAGCAATTGGTTGGTCATAATTAGAATAATTAAGAAAAAAATCTTTGTTAGTCATAAAAGAATAAAATTAGGTTTTCTATTTGTTTGAACAACAATTCTAGGCAGCCATTTTTTACAAGGGTTGGACTTTTTGACAATTTTACCCCTTTTATAAATGATGTTTGTGGTTGTATTTTAAAGATAATGGATAAAATTGTAAAAATGTCCAACTCTGACAAAAAAATGGCTGCCTAGCAAAACTGTTGTTTGAAGGGTAAAAATGTCTAATAATTTTGTGAGTTAACTTTAGTTAATAAAATAGTCATAAAAGTATGCACAAATTAGTCATTACATCACCTACGGTATCTAAACAGTCTATTTAGTATTTACTATTTTGTGAAAAATAGACCTTAAAAGTCATTTTCCGAAAATACAATAGATTTGGTCGAATTCGGTCAGCAGTCAACAGTCAACAGTCAAAACACTCAGGCTGTGATTAAACAAAAATATGCAACCAATTTTGACTCCTCCAATTTTCCACGGGAACAAACAGAATATAAAATTTCTATTTCCATGCTTCAAGGAAAAAATTACTAACTTTATCCAACATGGCGGGAATATCTGTCCACCCGTCAAACCTCAACCGTCCATCTCTCCACCAAACGATCCAACGTTCCAGATCGCTTAAAAGCTCGTGTTCGCGCCTCGAAAGCGTATGTTCAAGTGTGCCTTACATATAACGGTCACGAGTTCTTCTTAGCCAATCAAATGCTTACACGTGACCAAATCAGTTACCTCCTCTGTTTCCTTCTCCAACATAAGTAGTCATATATCCTCTTCGAAAACAGACCATCTCTTGCTTGTTTGCTTAAAAAATGGAGGTTTCCAGCATGGTTTCGCATCAAAGGCTGAGTTTTTTGGATACCTGTTGCTGGAAAACAGGGGTTTCAGGTGTTTCAAGCAACCCCAGAGAGTGGGTTTCAGGGGAGGTGAAGATGAGAGGTTCATCAAGAGATGTTAAGGTTTGTGGGTTTTCAGATAATGGCAATTTGAAGTACTATGTGGAGGGTAAGTGTGGAGAGAAGATGAAGAAGGAGAAGGTGAAGGTGATGAAGAAGGATAGAGAGGAAGTGTTGGTGAAGAAGAAATTGAAGCGTGTTCAAGGGTTGGTGAAGAGCTTGTCAAAGTATTCTGATATGGGACTTGCTTTTGGATCATCTGGTGATTATGGGAATGATGAAAAGATGAATTTGGTAAGTTTTTATTTTTTGTTAATGTTTTATGGAAATTTTTGTGTTCAATTTTGATGATGGGGTTCATGTTCTTCTTCTTCTTCTTGTTTGAACAATTTGATAATTATGGGTTTTTGTGTGTGTGTGTGTGTGTGTGTGGAATTGTAGTTTGTAAATGATCATAGAAATTCTCATAATTGGTAGAGATTAATTAGTTACTTAGGCAGTAATCTACTTTTATTTATTTACTACATCAAATAGCATTTAAGAAATGTTGTAATACTCATCACCTTCTTGTGAAATCCCTTAAATTTTTTTACCATGATTTTGAAGGCAAAACTAAGTTTTATGACATTATGCAGAGTCATGTGATTTCTAGATAGGCTAGTAGGTCATTCAAGTTGGTCACATATATTTATAAGCTTTGAAATTTACTTTTTTTTTTCCCATGTACAAGAGAACTGAAGTTTAATAAGGCTTTATTTTTACAGGATCCAACACAGATTCTACTAGCTCAATTAGAGCAACTAAAGGCTGAGAAGGAGTTCCTAAAAAGGAAGAAGAAAGAAAAGAAGGCGAAACTCAAAGTGACACTCGTCAGATCCATGAATGACAATGAAGACTCATCATCAAGCTCTTCATCTGAATCAAGTGACAATGAATGTGAAGTTGTGAACATGAAGCAAATGAGGAACATGGCACTTGGAGAAACAAGAGTAAATGTTCAGCCTACTACAGTAGCAGAAGTATTAGTAACTAGTAATAGTGAATGCTACCGAAGAAATCCGTCTCTTGCAGAAGCAGCAGTAGAAGTAGATAATAAGCTTAATCTAGAAATTCAAGCATTATTAAACAATCTAAACCCATTGTCCGGAGAGGTGATTGAAGATCATAGCTTGCCTAGTAGCAGTAATGGAGATAGTGTACAAGTGAGTGCAATGGAAGGGAGAATTGATGTGTGTATGGGTGGTAAGTGCAAGAAAATGGGAGCTCTAGCATTGAAGGATGAATTACAGAAAAAGGTTGGTGTTGAGGGTGTTGTTACTGGGTGCAAGTGCATGGGGAAGTGCAAAAGTGCTCCAAATGTGAGCGTTTCGACTAATGTTGTAAATGGAGTGGACGCATCAATTAGAGTACCAAGTAATCCTTTGTACATTGGAGTTGGATTGGAGGATGTTGGTGCCATTGCATCTTACTATTTGGGGCAAGGGAGTAAGAATGTGAGCTTGATGCCTGCTTGAACTTGGATCTTCTAATTTGAATGGAACTGAAGACATTGTTATGAAATTAGATGTTTATATACTATCACATCTTCTCATAGCTCTCGACTGCATCTTCTCGTTCAGTTTGTTTGTTCTTTATTTCATTGTAGTTGTAGTTGTGAGTATGTGTGAAAGCTAACAAACAGCAATTGTATACATATTGATTATTTGAAACGAAAATAGTGACGAACGCTGGAATGTATGCTGATACATATTTGCTCAAACCGTTCGCCATGAATGTACACTATAAATTCAATATAGTAATGTCCTACATTAAAGAAATAACGATTTGATTTTTATTTTTATTTTTATTTTTAAAAAGCTATTTTATCAGGGATTAAACAAAAATTGTCAATTTTCAAAATTATGGTTGTCAAAGTCATTGAGGCAATATGTACAGAACAGGGATAAAATGCATACACAAGCTAGTGCTAATACTTATAGTGGTCTTATTGCCAGTTTCAAAACTTCTCTCATTGAGTTATCAAAAAAAAAAAAAAAAAAAAAGTTTCACTTGGTGAGTAATATTCTCCAACACATTCCAACCCAACTCGACGAGTATCAACTAGATTGCAAGTCCAACCAACAATAAAAAATTGTTTGACGATATTTCTGGACACGAGTAAACCATAATCAATAATGTCTTATTTCATGACATTTTTTACAGCCAAAAAATAGTAACAATGCCATGTTTGAGCAATGTGGGACTTCGAAAAAAGAGAGATATAACATTAATTAATAAATGAATACAAAATTTATTGTCTCTCTGCCATGGAACTTGTATAATGAGCCCAAAATTTCTTTGCTAGACTTACAAAGAAGAATTGCACAAAAACTAAATGTAAACCTATCAATAAATGATTAATTTCTACAACATAATCAACTATCTCAGCAGCTGCCACTGGAGTGAAGTTCTCGTTATGAAGCACACATGCCACTGAACCGCCTCTTTTTCAGAGAGGTTGCATTTCTTGCAGAGTACTCACTCATCTGTATGTATTCACACACAGCATCCATGTTTCCTCAGAAGTCATCTTCCCTCTTTGGTTTATTCTTGGGTCTTCCACATTTCTTTGCATCCTTACTCAACAAGAATCGCAAAGCCTTTTCAATAGTAATGTCCTTAGGATCCGTGTTCTGCACTCACAAATTTAACAATAAAAAAAAAACATTCAAAATGACGACAACACTCAGCAAAGAGCAACAATTGTGGCATGAGAAAAAGAAGGATGAAATGGATGCCAGGGAATAATCTTATAATGTTCAATTTGATTCCACTTGGATTTCTAATTTAAGAATGGTCTTATCCAACATGCATATGGTATTTTGCTTGAAGTCAACCTATTTCAAAACTTCTAATACTTTTTGGGGCGGCGAGAAAACATATGAGGAATTCCGAACACAAAATTTTCATAAACATAATTACCAGGCTAAGGGCTGACGGTCTAGCATTTAGAGATGGGTTCATGCTGCTTTCAGGGGGAGGTAGAGTCGAGCAGACTCGTTTCTTCTGTTAGCTTATTGCATGGTAGACTTTGTTAACGGGTGTGATGGACCTCCACATCTTGGGATTTTCACTTTAGGAGAGCAACGCTTCCCATGGTGAGATCAAGGAATTATTACCTAGACGAAGTCATGCTTGTAAATGAGAGATTTTTTCAGTGAGTTCTATCTTTTCATAGCTCGACTTTTATGATTTCAAAGCTCGCAGGTTACAGGTGGGAGAAGCGTGGAGGAAGAAAATTCCTCCTAGACTTTCTTTCTTCATCTGGGCTACTTGTGAGATCTGTTGCCAATCAAGGATGTTCGCACGTGTAAGGCTATGCAAATTAAGACCTCATGGTTTTTGTGGGCTTGCTGTTGAGGACAGTGCTTCCCACTTTCTTCAATGACATTTGGTTCGAGATGTATAGTCCCATCTTTTTCTTATTTGGCTTGCGTTTACCCATTCTCAGGTCCACGGAGCCTTTCAGATCATCCCATATGCTACATATCGTGCATTTTGGAAGGAAAGAACAGTGGCTTCTTCGACAACAAAAGCTTAGGTGCAAGTAGTTTGATTATGAGATTTTGGCTATAATTTTGCATTGGGCTTCTCTTATCCCAATAACAAAGGGTGTGAATTTTAATCATTTGCACGTGAATTACATATCAATTGTTAGGCAGTCAGTTTGTGGGGCTGGCGTTGTATCTCTCCCCTCAGTTTAATGTATCTGAATCTTTTAAAATATAAAATATAACACAAAAAGCTTGTGTCCCAATACCTTGACGAGATGTACAAAACAAGTACCACAGTAATAGTGTTAACCAAATACTAAATTAAGTACCTTGGGTACTGGAGCAATGGTGCGCCGATGTCTAATCGAGAACCCATGTTTTGCAAGTTTAATATAGACTGGCTCACTGTCATCCGGATGGTTACCCTGGCAAGTTATGAGGGAAAAAAATAAGAACAAATTTACACCAAGACGTGTGTGTGTATATATATATATAAACAATTCAATTTCGTAAGTACGAACAAACAAAAAAAGAAAGCACCAACAAAGGCCTTTGAAAACATACATACCAATTTAATAGGGTACCGCAGCAAATCAAGAGCATCCTCTACGGTAATGGAATCAACATCTTTAATCTGAAATATATGCATTGTATTAGCTACCAAAGGTAAATCCTTTATTACTACAGTTACAACATATATATGAAGCAGCTGAAATAGCAATTATGTTCCCTCCTTTAAATGGAGTGGAGACATCTATAAACTGTGTTACAGATTCAAGGAATTAGGATGCCATTCACTTCAAGAATTGTTCTAGTTACCAATTGAAACATTCAAATTTGTTTAAACCAAGTAATATAGGCATCTGTTCGGTCACTGTTCAGTGTTCACTATGACTTACGGAAGAAGTTCGGTGCTCGGTTGCTAAGAATGGCAACCCAGTGACGACAACAGCAATCAAAGTGCTACAATCAAAATACTAAAGTATGATTCCTAACGAATGCCAAAAAGGGTGATAACAAACCTGGGAAACAGAGGCTCTTTTTGGTAGGTATCCATTTCTATCTTCACCAAGTTGAACATAGAACCCGTAAGGACCGTTCTTTAAAAGAATCTGAAAGAAGTTTCAAAAATTAAAATGAAAAGGTTAGTGCAGATCCATGGTCAAAAGAGCAAAAGCCTATCAAGAACCACCAGAGTAAAGGCCAGTCTCCAAAAAGTTACAATCTCAATAAACACTGGAAATTATATTAATACCTTCTCACTGGAACCAGGATGAAGCCCGAGCAACCTTGAGTCAGAAAACAATTCATTTTTCTTAGGAGGTTCATCATCTTCATCATTGGCATATATCATCTTAGCAATGTATCTGTTTACACCATTGCGGAAAATTTCGGAAATGTATACAAAAGATAAGTCAGTTCCTTGAAAGTAACTTGAACCATGTGCACAAACAAATCTAAATAATAAAGCATTTCCTTCATAAAATCCAGTAAAGGAAAGCTTAAAAAATGTGTTCCGCAACTGAAAGCTTTAATGCATTATTTAGAGTTCATAAATACTCATGGCTCGTGATTATCAACTCCTGAAATCCAATTCCTTGGACTGTAAACCAATTGAAGCATTGATCTCAGCCAAATTTAAAATATATATAAAAACTTCCAAACACAATTATCATTGAGGTTTGACTGTCATCGGCTCCTAAAACCCAAATTCAGGACAGGTAAAACACATCGTGTTATTATCATACAGTAAGTCCATGATATCATAACCAAGGAATGTGATTTCGCGAAATTTCTGTGATAATTTCATTTTTTTGAAATTACGAAAAGAAAAAGTGCAAAAGAAATAATTACATTTTTTCGAGGGTTTTTTTGAAAATTTTTGAGGTTTTTTTGTAAACTTTAGATTTTTTTTTTTTTTGTAAATTTCATTTTTTCGTGAAAATAAAAAACCAACTACCAAAAAGTACATTTTTTTTCGAAAAATTTCAGGGTTTTTTTTTTCTAACTATCATTTCTTCCAATTACTTATTATTTTTTAAACCACCCCCTAATTTTTTAATTATCATTTCTTCTACTTATATATCGATTTTTAAAACCACTTCCACAATTTTTACGTTTTTTCTTTACACATCGAAATATTTCTTAAAATCAGGAAACCGAAATTAACACGAAAAACGAATCACAATCCTTGATCATAACCATATTACTGATTACAAGATGGGTAATAAAAATCCAAAAAGAAACCAGACTTTATCAGGCAACCATATCACTGATTAAGTTCATGATAACATAACTCTAACATAAATCAGCAAAATATAATGATGCTAACAATCACAGTTTCACAAAATGCAGAGGTCATGTATTCTTTGTACTTACTTGCATTTCGGGTGTTCATCACAACCTATAAAATAGCCTGCACCGAATCTACTCACTTTGAAAATTAAATTACCCACGGAACAACTGAAACAAATTTGAACAAGCTTACTGAGTAAAAACATACAACAGCTATAACTTCAACAAAATTTAATATGCTACCACCAAATAAGATTTCCAATGGACCAACCATAAAGACATGTAAGAATGTCAAAACCCAGGACTCCAACAAACAAGTTTAGTTATGTATGCAGGCTACACTTTTCTTTTTTTCTTTTTTCCAAATGAATGCAGACTACACACATATGGGAACAGTTGAGTTACGAGAGATTCTTTTTGGGTGTGGGATTGGAAAGGGTATGCAATTTGTTGGACATTATGGAGATATTTAAAGGGGTGCACTGAAAAGACCAAGCTTTGCATGGAGTCTATCATCCTTCTATGCCATTGGGCATCTCCTGCGCATAAACTCATTTGATTGACCTTTGAAAGACTGAATTAATTGGAATGTTCTACTTTTTTGTCACTAAACTCTCTTTACTGGAATTGTAAATTCTAGTGTGTGTGTGTATCATAGTGTATTTCCTCGTGGAATGACATATTTGACATTTCAAAACAAACAACAATAATAAATAAATACTAACTAATGTAGACTACAACTTGTCTTGATTGGTTTTCCTGGGATTATTGAGAAAGAAGCAGAATACTTTAAATCAATACATCAAGTTTCCTTTTATACAAATATTCCATAGCAAAACTGCAAACCAAACACCTGGAATATATAACAATTTGACAACCTCACTACTAACTCGTGTTAACAATTATTTTTGTTTGTGTGTGTGATAATAGTAAATTGCGCCAACAAGCAAACTTCAAACCGGCATCTTATCAAAAAGGCATCCTATGAACAACAGGGATAAAGAAGCCAGATTGCAATTAGACCATATTTTTTTATCATGTGATCTGTGTGTGTGATCGTTGAATCCTTCAGGTAGTTTCGACTTTCAAGTGATAAAATAGGTTTTATTTCCACAACTTAGTCATGCGAGTCTAAGTGAACTAGGATATAGGTATATGGGAACAATCCCTTCCCAAGACTCTGATGCTCAGGCAGGCATCAAGGTACGAGACCATAGGAATATAACTTTTGCACCTTATGTAAGAAAGTGATTTTGCCAACAGAGCATATTTTTTCTCTGCCATAATCTACATGTTTGATTGTCAAATCCTATATGGGAGTTTCGAGCAGTATTTAAATACGTGTGAAGCTTAGCCTCAAGGCAAGGCTTAACCGCAACGCGTCAAGGGCTTACATCATGGAGTAAATAAATCAAAGGCTTATTGTTACGAGCATAATTAATGTTATCTATATAATTAATGTCAAAGGAATTTTGGTAAATTGGTCAAAAGGTCTTTGGGTAGTTATTAGGTTTGCTTGCACTTTGTTTTAGTGTTCCACCATTTGTGTCATGTAACTAGGTAGTGGGTTTTGGAGTGGGAGTTGTGTGTGGTAATTATTTAGGAGTGTTTATTATGTATCAACTCTATTTAAAGAGTGAAATGGAATAAAATGGGGGAGAGGATATTTTATGGCACAATTGTGTTTTTTGGAGGTTTGAGGTTCCTCGAATTAACTCATTGGAGGTTGTGGTTCCCTCGAATGAACCAATTTATCTTTAATTTTTACTAGTATTCAACCTTGTTACTACAAGATCGTAACACTTATGCTTTCGTAGTATCTGATATGCGCAACTTTGTTTTGTTATATTTTAACACCTTTAATTGCTTTAGTTTACGAGATAATGTGTTGACTTTTTTTAAATTAAATTGATAACATATATATGTAAGTTAGACTCAGTTTAAGAAGCTAGAAGATCCCCAAGTTACACCTTATATGGGTTTTGAGAAATACTTATCTTGTATATATAGAACATACAATCATGATGTACTTTCGTTTTTTCATATTTTGCTAACCATTTACTTGATAATAGTTCTCTCGAGATAATGCGTCAGTTAATTGTGAAAGACAGTAAAGGCTTGCTCCTTACACATAGAGGCTTATGCCTCGCACCTCGGTCCATAGAAACGCCTCGCATCACGCTTCTACGTTGTAAATCCATGAATCATGTAATTCTAAGTGAAACTAAGATACAAGTCTATGAGAAGAGTCCCTTTCCAAGCCTCTGGCAGTTGGGCATCAGATAGGCCCATAGGAATATAACTTTTGCACCTAAGAGTGGTTTTAGAGAAATGTGTACAGAGATTACAGATCTAAGTACAAGTGGCACGCATCAGTTAGAATTAAAGGAGATGAAGTTTGAAACTTTCTTCAAGAAATGTGACGGAGCGATTGCTCCTGGTGATAGATCATTTGCAAGAAAAAAAAATTTTCACTTCTCCATTTCCCTGTTGTATTATAGACATCTCTTTCCTACTGGAAGAAACCTGTAAACAGTGAGTTTATTACTATTTTCTTTTGAATCCCAAAACTTTCTTTAATAGGTTAAGAATCCCAAAACTGCAGTGCAACCAAATGAATGCTTTCAAAGTGACAGAATAAATACCTTGGGCAAGTCCTGCTTTTATCAGGAAGAGAAGAAAACAAGAAGTGTCCAAAGGTTTCCTCCAACATCTTCTCTACCTAGAAGAAACAAATAAAAACAGAAAAATAATGATAAATAATTGCTAACATTGTGGGATGTAGAGTCTGACTTGAGTGATAGTCTGATAGACTAGTGAATACCTGTCGGATATCAACGGTACTAGCATTGTCACAGTATGTACTGAATCGTGTCCAGTAATCTTTCAGGAGTCCCTTCCACTCGGTGATCCCAGCAGACACATTATCAAGCTAGTTACAGTCAACAGAAAAAGAACACTCCAAAACATCAAAAGTTGAAGAAATTATTAAATCAAAACTGAGTAAAAGGATAGTTCCCAAAGTGTACAGTTCCACAATCAAATCAAGCAGGAGTAACAAATGCAGCAATCAATGAACAGATCAGTTCCATTCACTCATTTCATTTTCCTGTACTTCCAAGAGAGCCACAAGTTGATTTTATTTCATGGGCCTTTCAGGGTCCCACTCTGTCTCTTTTATTTCAGTTTTTTCATATTGATTTTATGTTATTTCGCCGAGGGCTCTCTCGCCACTCTGCCAATGCTCTAAAGGCTCTATTTTTTGTTTAAAGCACTTCACTCAGTGTTAGAGCGTTGCAGGGCCATATATCGACTTATTAAGATGGAGCTACCGCACTAAAATCTTCACTCCTTAGAAAAGGATCCGCCGCGGCAGCACCTCGCCTCGCTAAGGCTCTAGTGATGGAACTTGGCGCCTCACATAGATTTTACGACATGGAGGAACCGTCATTTTTCCTCTTCTGAAGCTCAGAAGAAGACTGCTCAATGGAGCTCTTAGACATCTCTTAATGTTAGAGGAACCCATTAGCTCCATTCATTCATTACATATTCTTTTTTTTTTATGATGCACTCATACTACATTCATAACCATCTCTTTTCTTCAATTTTATTCTTCAATTTTATGGTTAGAAAAAATAAAAAATAAAAAGGCTCCAAGTAGTGTCAGGAGGGAAATTGTTATGGTGCTTAATGAATCAAGCTACTGAGTCCCTTCTATATAGAAACCATCTGATAGCAACTATAAACCCAAAAAGGCAATTATAATTCAGGTAAGCCAATGAAAACCATATATGTCATTCTTCCAAAAAGAGAGAAGAATGCGCATACAAAACGCCATGGACCTAAAAGTCACTTATCCAAAGACATGAAATGTGAGATTAACCAAAAAGTTGTCAAAATATTAATCAAAATGCTGTTATTACAAATCAATCAAGATAATGTTATTACAAATAATCAAGATAGATACCTCTGTTTCCATGTCAGCAGTAAAGCTATAGTCAGTCACTTCAGAGAAATGGTGGGAAAGAAAAGCTGACACCTGAATTTCAGAAGAAAGTTTAGCGACTCCAACAAATTGGGAAAAAGCAATGTATAAGAATATGTATAAAAAGGGGGTGGGGCACAAGAAAAATAGATAAAAATATGTAACTCCTATGGTACCACAATCAACAAAAGATATTAGATTGTTTGAGAGGAAATATAGCAACAAAGCAGTACCAAAATGAAGAGAAAAAAACAAACATGTACTACCTTTTGACTTAATGAAGTCAAGAATTCCAAGCCAAAGCATTTTCCCCGAACTTATCATGTCATTATTAGTATTTCATATCATTAGTTGAATTCTTTTTTTTTTGTTCGTAATACATCACATCATTGTGTTGCATGGATGACTGACCACCACTAATTTTCTCAGAATACATATTTGATGGAATTAAAAAAATAACAATAATCATAAAAATCAAAGCATCAAAATTTCTCTGTTTGTCAAATTTCAATAAACTGATATCATTATAAACATTCTACAGTCAACCTACACCGGGTTTGTAAATTTTCAAAGATGCCCTTGATTAAAACTTCACTTAACTCATTATACTTGTTATAATCCCTAAAGCATACACACCCCAATATTCTGCAAATACAAGCAAGAAACTTGACCAATCCTTGATTGAAATTTCCTTTGTTGTTGCATGCATGTCTTTATATGATCCTCCTATATTATTCATGAAACTTTTACCTTTTCAAAACAAACTACATAATTATAGAAAGACCTTCAATAAAGGATATGTATGGAGAATGGAGAAAATTTGTTTATTAATATATATATATATATATATATGAATAAAAGAATAGTCACAATGTACCATTCGACCTCGAAATTCTGGATAGAGTACTCGACTTTTCGTTGTCACATAGTTTCTGTCCTGATGTCACCAAAAAACTATGTTAGATACTCTTCTAGTAAATAATATTGACATGATCATATTCAGATTTCTAGTTAGGAACTATATTACCACATGTAATATTCTTAAGATACAACATTTTCTGACACTGAATCAATTGATATTTCAACAACGTGAAATAACGAAATTATCATATTACTTATTAGGAATAATATAAAAAAAGAGAATAAATAAATAAACTGAAATTGTTTGGACACTGACAATTTGGCGTGTATTGTACTAGGCCATGTGGACCCAATCCAACAGAAATCCGTAAACAGACTTAATCATCACGATCCAAAAGCTAGGTCTTGAGCATCAAAAAGATGTATAGGCTATAGCAAACATACTACCTGGGTGCTTCAAGTTGGATAGATAGTTTATATAATTTTAGCAAAAGGATAGTTTATATACATCTATCAAGAGAATAGCTATGTGCGAGCATTATCAGAAAGTAGATTAATCAAACAAACCAGTGGAGTACAAAGGGAAACAGATTTAAAACTGATGTCAAATTTCAAACATACCTTTAATACTTTTATTGTTGATGCATAAGTAGATGGCCGTCCAATCCCAAGTTCTTCCAGCTTCTTTACCTGTAAAAACAAGGCTGAAGGTCAGAAATGCAGGATAAACCAGAATCTAAGATTAGCCTATTCTTAACATTACTTCCCAATCAAAAGATAACAGTAACCCACCTCACAACAATGTATGCAAAAACTGAAAAACATGCAAAATGCAACTCACCAATGATGCCTCTGAGTAGCGTGACGAAGGTTGAGTAGAATGCTGCTTGAGTTCCACTTTACCAAGCTGCAACGGATCTCCTAGCTAGAAAATAAGTGAACTAAATTAGATAACGTAATCACTGTTCACCAATTAAGCATCCTCAAGCCATCCTATGAAATATACCCCATAAAGCAACATGAATTCTTTAAGGACATAAAGAATGTGAAGCATAATTACAAAGCCAACAAAGCCCACTCTACCACATTACAATAAAAAAGGGCTTTCAAACCCCTATAATGAGTGCCCATGACAAAATGAAATATTTGAACCGAAGTCCATTGAAAGTATGGGATGAACACAACTACCATAAAAAACCAATAAACCCTCCTAGCCCAAACTGATGTCACGGTTGCGCTAGGATGTTCCTACATCACTGGCAAATCATCCAAGTGAAGATTCTTACGTATGGATAGACTTACACTGTTCAGAAAGAGCTTTCTGCATCAGGTCAGCTCAACCAATCTAGCCTACGAGTAGAGACATAAACCATTTTTTGCGAACATTTTTGTTTTTCCCAATTCTTTTCCTTGACAAGTATTTCAAAAGCTAAAAGGGTTTGTGGCATAGACCTCACAGATTTTGAAAGAGTTTTTTTAGGAGGTGTGGTAGTTATTGAGAGCTTTCTCATATGATTTTAGCATCCTTTAAATGGATATTAGAGAGAGTGGAGGGTGGGGTGCTGGTGATGGTTTCACAGAGAATGGAGGGCGATATAGTTTCAGAGAGAATGGAGGGTGGGGTAGTTGTTATTCAGGTGAAGGTGTCCTGGTGGGGGTGGTTGGGGGTAGGTGATCCGTTTACAGATTTGCTTTGAGATACCTTTCTGTAATCTCGACATTTGTTTTGTGTTTAACATTGGTCCATTATTGAGATGCAATTTTGTTTCAATCTACACCTTTGACTTCATCGCGGCGGTTTTGTCACTTAAGTTCTCAAATAGTTAGCAAACGTTGATTATGAGTCCCGACTCCTGAGGGATGATGCTAATTATGGATATCTCAAGGAGTCATCGCTAATTTTTTATTTATTATAGTGGGGTATTGCTAGTTTTCCCTTTTTGTTAATTCACAAATAACAAGGACACCTCATTTTCCAAAAAAGGAAAACCTCTTGCATTGCTATTAGTACTCAACTTCCGCCACGTTGCATCAACCAAAGGCCTCCAAGGAATTGCCTGCTCATTTTTTGCATTCCATATCTCTCAACAAATAGCATAGGAGGTAAAATCCCAAACTACATTAGGTTTTCCTTTCGGAAAAAGACCCTATGCTTCCAAGACTTAAAAACTTCAATGCCCAAACCATGAATAACCGAAGACACCCCAAAGAGATTGAAAAATGACTGCATACTTCTTAAGCAAAAGGAAACCAAATGAAAAATATGATCTCTAGACTTCCAAGCCATCCTCCCAAAACATGCAATTTAAGTCAACTTGCGACCACTTCTAGATAACACATCTCTTCTATGAAGCCTATTCCTAGTTTAACTCCAAATGAAGATATAGGGAGTCATGAATAAGATTTAGGATGTGCAACTACCCAAACAATAATAATGTATATAATGCTCCAGGAGCTTGATCCTTACCTTCAATGTACTGAGTACCTCAAAGATCTCATCGTTAGCATCTCCTTCCTTCTTGTTATACCCAGTAGCTGCAACTTCCAAATCCTACACAAATTATGAATATGAAGTTGTGTAAAGTTCAAAGATATATATAATTGATATTTATCAAAGAATACATGTCATCGTAAAATTAATATTACAAGTAAGATGGGATTAAACAATTCTGACTTCTTTTTTTCTAGTTACATAATTTCTAAAAGGATATCAATAAACATTTGTGTTTCTTAATGAAACAGATTTTCTTAATGTACGGAACTGAGACCAAAAAGTGAATACCTTGTAGACTACTTGATATCCAAGAAATTGAACTTTTGAACACGTAGATCGAAATATCAACGACTTTTCAGCATCTCCAATATCAACTTGTATCTAGTTCAGTCAAGAGAAAAAAGTAAGGGCATAGAATAACTGATATACAAAAAATGGACATAAAAACCGCGTAACTTAGTCAGATGACAACTCATCTATCGGAAGTGTTACTAACCAACAGAAATTTAATAGGCAGGGACAGTATTTGATGTAACAGTTAGTATTATTTGTAATTGGGCCTATTATAATAAAGTTCATATTAGTTAAGGCATTAGCCAAAGTAGGGTTAGGGTTAATTAGCTTACTTGCCACCAACACCACAGCGCCATCAACCCAGCCCCAGGTTCCCATCTCGATCAGATCATGTCAATCTCAGCCCGCTGCCTTCACGCAACACCACCACCAGATCCACCCTTTCACCACCATTTTTGTCATCAAGCACTCCCCCGTCGCCGATAGATCCACCGTCACAGGTGCACGTCGTCGTTGTCCTCACAAGCCGCAGGCCGCAGCCCTGATCACCCTCCCTGTTTGTGAACAACCCCTCCCCTTTCTTTTTTTACAAATCATGTGGGGAAGAAAGGTATAGTTTCACAGATTTCAACTACCCCCTGGTATAGATTTTTTAAAGCAGTCCCTGGTCCAGCAGGTTATTTACGCCCCAGATATTAAGAAAGCAACGAATAATTGTTTTCTTTAAAAAAAAATGAGTGACCCATTTTATTTCCAATATTCATACCCCCCATTCTCCCTACCCATATCCATATTATTATTCTCCGTCCTCATACAAATATCAAATATCTGTATATTCCAAGTCAATTCCAATACCATGTGGTGTCTAATACCCATAACCAGCTTTACTATCCATAACCAGCTTTACAATACACCCATATCCTTCAACTTGAATCAGGTTTCCCTACCCACCCCCATACCCAGTGATCCGTGATGTACACCCAACTACCGATCCCACTATGCACTAGTTGAGCTGGACGGGGAGTTTTTCAGAAATTTAGCAGAACTGTTTGGCGTTCGCCTTGCCCCATTTTTCGATGCCTAGAGAAAACAAGCAAAAGCGGAGGAGAGCAATAGACTAGCCCAGATGTGGAAAGAACCAGATAGTCCTTTCAGCTTTTTGAGGAAGTTAAGGGGATCGTTACCTGTACTCGATTTTTGAAATGTGGTCATTTGACTTCTCGACTTCTTTCCCATTTTTTAGCATACAGAGGATGTTCTTACAACGGCGGGAAGAGTGAGTAACGATGATTATAATGAGCCATATTGGGACATTTTTGTGCCATGAGCTTATACGCGGGAGTCTTCTCAACAGGTTTATAGCAACTTATGGTTCTTTGAGTCACCTTGCTCCAATTCTGAGTTGGTTTAGCCATTTTTAGCAAATGTGTATGGAGGTCGACTCATTCGAGGGCACTTCGCATTATGTTCTGTAACCAGTTGCTTGTGTACGGCGGATTTTTTTGACTTCAAGCTTGAGGACGAGCTTCTTCAACTTGGAAACGTTGATGTAAAAGGGTAATTAGTTAGTATTATTTGTAACTAGGCCTATTATAATAAAGCCCATATTAGTTGGGTCATTAGCCAAAGTTATGGTTAGATTAATTTGCTTGGCAAGAAGTTAGTAAGGTTACAAATAAGGCACAGACTTTTAGTGTTGTAGTTGGTTGAACTGATTGAATAAATTTTTGTTTCTTATTTATCTCTTATTTAGGGTCATTGTAGTTAAGGCGGAGGCGAGGCAGAGGGCCTGAAAATGCGCCTCCGCCTGACATTTTAAAGATTTTTTAATAATAAATTGAAACATAACAACATAGTGGTATACATCATTTTGATAAGTATCATCAGCAAATATGTACAAAAAATGACACAAACTACCTAAAATCGAAATGGAAATCTAATAAAATTGCATAGCATAGCGAAACATGCATTGTCAAGTAACTTACAAACAAGGATGATCGGACTCTTTGGAAAACCCCTGTTTCAAGAGTCGGATACGTGTCGGACACGGACTCGCGTCCGACACGTATCCGACACGCGGTCAACGGTCAAGATACAATGACTGAGAACGACACGGCCCCGACTCGGCTCCGACATGGTTTTTTTTTCTTTTTTCCTTTTTTCTCTGTTGATTTTCAGAAGTAGTTCTTGAAGAAACACCAAGTTCTATTGCACTCAATTGCAATTGTCAATTCTTTGATTCCTTCAGTCGGGGAGAAGGGGTGCTTTAATTAGAGCACATCTTCACACCGTACTTATCTGAGGGTTCTTGACTTCTTGACTGACATTTTCATTTGATGGTACATCAGACATCATCAAGGTCGTTTCTTCCCTCACTTTAAATTAGATACAATACACACAAAAAATGGTATTTTGCTATATAATTTCTCAGTAATTTGATTTATCTGTTTCTGATGATTAATTTGCTCTTAGATACACAATTACACACTATTTTGAAACAATTTGTAAATTAGATACACTCTCCAGTAAATTGACTATCCGAGCATCTCTGTAAATTTTTCTATCTCTCTTGTTAAGCTCTCATCTTCCAGCTTCAAAAGTAAAAAATTTAAATAATTTTAAGCTTTAGGTTATTTATGTTCACGAGTTATAAAAAAAATAAAAATTAATAAAAAGTAAAGTTTGACCGTTTCACCAAGTCCTAATTTTTTGAAAATTGCCGAGTCGCCGTGTCGTGTCCGTGTCTATGCATTCTTGCTTACAAACATCCACTAAATCATTAAAAATCAATAGTCTTAAAAGAATATAAACTTGAAAATATTGAGCATTTATTAGAAGAAATTGTTGGAATGATTTGTAAAAATTTACAAGTATGATCACTATTGATATTTCAAAACATAAAAATCATCGAACTATGCTATGAAAAATCAAGATTAATGTTGATCAGACATATAAAAAACGTGATATGTTTTCTCCCAAAAATATTTTTTTTTAAAAGTGACAAATTTATCAAAACTTAAAAACATTTTATCTTGTTTGTTTGTTCTTTGGGAATACTTAATTTGAAGGCAAGGAGGAGATGAAGACTCTGGGTTGCAACCTTATTACACCAAGAATCATAAAACCCTATTATAGAGTCGGTTGCAAATGAGCTAGCTGGTTGCAACCATTTTTGGGTTGAGGCAACTAAGGCGGGCCGAAGCGAACACCTCATTTCACCGCACCGCATTGCCTTACTTTGAGGCGTAGGCAGTCACCTTGACTACACTGTTTATGGTGTTTATCGTAGATATAGTTAGCTTTAGCTATAGTTGTACTGTTTCATCAGTATTACAGTACATGACAAAAGTCATGTTTTCCAATTTTATTGGTCTCAATTTCTTACTTAGAAGTTTTAAAATTCTTTGTTGCAGATATGCATATATATCGAAAAGTGTAGTGCCGACCTATTCCAATAATCGGTACAATCTTAGCTTATAGGCTTGAGGACATTGGAAGCAATGCAATATTCCTCTGATTCTAGGCATATCTTGTGAGTTGGGAAGGATGTGAAACAAAAGCCTGAAACTGGCATTAATGCTCTGGTGCCTCAAAGGCTATTGAGCAACAATAAGTTGCCTTTGTTACTCATGTAGTTTTGTTTTTTTTTTCCTTATCAATAAAACCAAGCTAGCATATATTAAATAGCACAAAAGAAAAGGATAAATCCATCAGAGTTGGGGAATGAAAGGATCCCCAATCCGGAGCAGAAAAAGCACAAACAACAAAAATGCTAGAACAAGCCCCAAAAAAGCCTATTACAAATGAAAATATGCATTTGTAGTTTGTTGGTGCACGAATAGTCAAACATCAAAACTTATGCAGTGACATTTGCCGCAAGCATTGCTAGACCTGGCAACTTCATGTATCATCATTGTGCACAAATGACAGTAATGACCTCTACCTATTAGACCAAGTATCAGCTAGCTTAGATGATATCAATTAGCTTAGATGATAGACTAATTAAAGCTTTTATTGTGCACATGATATGACAAAAACATCTGTGTGAACCATTGAAAGATTAACTAGGAGTGGCCCATTAAAATGACATGAAACATTAAAAAATTGGCAGGTTCAGGCTCATCATAAGCGTGGTCTCATGCTTCTCTCAGAATCGCGTCAACCCACTTGAATAGCAAACTAAACAAGTTTTATTTTTGTTGTATACATTTGAAGCATGGGCGGGTAGAAGGAAAGCTTAGCTAATTGTACTCAAGTTCATCATTAACTGAAAAGGATAACAGGTGACGGTCTCATTAAAATTGCAAGACACAACATATTACAGGCATAATCCATGTTATCACATGCTGACATCAGCTAAGTAGGCTTATTCACGACTTGTTGATTTGTTAGTCATGCCAATGGGGTTGTATAGAGTAACCCACCAATAAAGGGTTGAATTTGTTTTGTGGGATTTTGACACGAAACATGAACCATGTAGTGTTGGAGATAATGCAGTTGACCCACAACATGATTAAGACCCAAACGAAAAATTTTGAGAACATATAAAATGATAAACAACCAAAAAAATAAACATACCTGGTCAATCACAGAGGGTTCCATTTGGCATGCCAGTGTTCGAGACCATATAAGAGTGTACAATTTTAAGGAGTCTTCATCAAGTACTCCAGTTAGCATGGCTGATAGACAAGACAAAGTGATAAAAACTCTTTAAAGAATTACTCGTGACATCTAAGTAGTACAATGAAAATATCCGAGATAAAATAATACCAAGATGGGGAATAACTAATTAAAATCAGCGAAAGCAATCTTTACTAATTTTCATTACATGGTAACTTCCATATGTTGGTCGGCCGAATAGCTTCATGTGCTTCTTGAGCATTCTTGACTTTCTTGTAGTACTTACGAGTGGACTCTGATGCAAAATCATGCCCATACCTGCATAACAATAGGATATTATTATGATGTTAGGAGGAAAAAATGAACTCCTTATAGTTACAACTACATCGCTGAAGAAAAAATTCCACGCAGCACCAATAAGTAAAACCGTAAGAGCATACCACTTTCCCCTTGTAGCTTTCCATCAGTTGCTAAGTTTGTTTAACATATTCTTTATACGTCGAGAGTTGGGTGATGAGAAGGGGCTACAAATATAAATGCAACTGGAATTCTTAGGGATTATACATTTGTTTGTTGATAAAATGATTTGTATTTTCTCAACTCTCCCCAGATGAAAGACATACCCAAGAGAACCCATGAAGTAGGCAGAAGCTTGCCCCACCCAAAATGAAGCAAGCTATATTTGAGCTATGCTTGGAGGTGATTATTTTGTTTATCATTGGTGAAGTAAGACAAAGCTCGTGAGCCTTATTATTTCAAGTCATAACAAGTTGATAGGATCCCCTTGATTTTGGTGTGAAACAACTGCTAGCTCTTAAATCTCGAGTTCTCCGAAAAGGTTGGTCTTATGAATATCATCAAGTGGTGGCTCGGTCGATATGAAAATCATGGAGTGCATGAATGATGTGAGACTGATGAGCACCATGGTCTTCAATAATAACCAGCGGATAACCACGGACTAGGTTCCCCAATATATGACAGTGGGCTTCAGTTCCTAGTCATCCTCTTCAATGAAAATGCTGGCGATTGGGGTCAATTAGTTCTCTGATGACTTATCTTGTACCTTTTTCTTTTCTTTTCGTGAAACCCTCTCTTACTTTGTTGTAGCAATTTTGTTCTCCACATAAAAAGGGGGATGATCCTTAAGCCGTATGATCAGATCCCACAACCAATCAATTGCATGAATGTATTCAAATTTTTTGACATATAGTTGGAGGTAAATTGACAAAACATTTTGAAGAGTTCTTCAACCCTTCAAAATAAATCACGTATAGTTTATGAATGATTGTTGCCCTTATAACATAAGCAACCTTGCGCTATGCTTCATTTTTAAATTTACGGAGTGTGCAACATGATGATGATGATGATGATGATGAAACAAACAATAAATAAATAACTATCCTATCATAGTATGTGGCTGGGTCCTTAAGTGTCAAAGACAACATATTTATCCCAAAATATAAATGTCAAAATATCCCTGCTTAAGATATTTCAAATTTTCAACAAGAAATTGGAGTATCTGTACTCATTTGATTTAAGTCTTATGGATTGTATATCTACAGAATTGGATATTACTTTGTGAAAGAAAACAATTGATATATTAACTGCAGATTTTTTCAGTTTTCGAGGATAAAAGGTTAAACCAAATTATTTCAAAAGTATGGCATGGTGGAACAACCAAGCTAGTAGAAAGGTAGGATACATACAAGTATATCAAACATTTTCAAAATAGTTGCACATCAAGAGGTTTGCACCGAACATAAGCAGTAATGGAATCCCAGCATGTACAGGGAAAGACAAACAAGAGTACAAACAAACAAAACTATGTACAAGAACCAGTGGAAATGACATTGATCTGAAAATACCTTTCAGTGACTAAGGAGCGTATATCCTTTGTGGCTGCATCAGAAACCTGAAAAATAAATAAAATAAATAAATAAAACCATTAGGTTAAATACAATCTTTTGGATTCATATAAAACATAAATCCTCGCAATTACCATCATCTCAGTCAAACTAAATTGGTATTCACACAAAAATATTGCTTGAGCTAACTCAACTTGAGAACGGAAGGAACTCGAACAAACTAACAACAAAAGAGGCTTTATTTTCCACCATTAGAGAACAAGACGCGTATCCAAACACCAATCAATCATCTTTAACAAAGAACCATTACATGTGTTCATCATATTCATCATCCACGGTAGAACCATTCTCAACTTGAAGGTGAAGGAAAGGGCGGTCTTAAATCAACTTCTCAAATTCTTTGGAGTCTAAACTCAACTTCATCACAGAACCATTACCTGGCTAGCCAACCCAATTGCATTTATTAACAACTGTTGCTACAACCCACAGGAGCTTGTGGACCCATTTTTTTTATCTATATGGTGTTGCCATCTATCCTGACCGTTATTTCGGTTTATAATTCTCAAAAATGGAAAGTAGACTATCCAATTTTTAAACTTTTAAAAGCATAACAGAATCAGGTTCTGCTGGTTTAAGCAGTTTTTTACACAGCCCTACCTTCCACCCACTGCAAAAGAGGTTATTGTGCTAACTGGGATCTTCATAATCAACAAGTAATACAACTCTAAACTCCAACTTTAAAGATGCCCAATTCCAAAGAGTTTTCATAACCATCATGGACAGCTTATATACCTCTAGGGCTACCTCATCAAGGGCTCTCAGGTTTCTTTTAAGCAAAAGATTTCGTTTATATAACTTAGTGTACCAAGTTCAAAACAAGTTTACAAGCACTTACGAGAAAAGAGTGGTTTTTCCAGAGTCCACCCTAAATTGGACCACTAGTAAAAAAGATCACAATAATGTAAAAAATTTGCAAGAACATATTACAGTGTAAACTTTAGCAGATAACCATTGCCGTGAGTAAATCTTCATAGAAAGAAGTAATCCTGCCTAATGCTTAAAAAGAAACTAATCATGTCCGGGTCTAAGAAGACAGCAATATGCATAGATATTAACAACAATAACAAAAGCATGTGTGTGATTGTTAATTAAAGTGAAAAAATTAACATAATTCTAGCAGGTGAAGCCAAATAACTAATCATATTGCAATAAGACGGATACCTACGTGCAGACCATCTGTACGCATATATGTAATCAACCCTGTGGCTTCCTTATCTGATAGCTTAATTCCCTCGTACAACTTCTGAGCCAGCTGTTTGACACAGATACAAAAGTACCATGAGAAAAAGTAAATGAAATGGAAACTGCTCAGTTTTTACAGTCATATAAAGTTGTTGATTCTGCAGTTGGTAACAGAACCAAATGGTTTTGCAAAGTAGGAAAAAACAAAAATACAAGAAGATAAAGTATGCTTCTTTTGAGCTATAAAAATAGATAAATAAATAAATGATACACAATATATTTATAAACATAAACTACTAGACCACCAACAATGATATGCGACAAAACATGACATTTCCTTGAACAACACTGTGTTGTGTTTCAATGTTGTCAAGTATTATAACGTGTTTGGTATACCTAGCTTCAAAATGGAACATTTTGAATGGTTACACGACTCTCTACACATGCCCCTAGAGTGTCGAGAAAACCCAATGAAAAGCAAATTTCATGCGCAAGTTGGTGCTTGAAAGTGAACCCAAAAAAAATTAGTCCCATACTCTATACTTAAATTACAAATGTAATAAATTAACAGCAACTGAGCACTATCAGAAATAGGCCACATGAAAGGAGGTGGGAGGGAGGGACACTATAAAAGGAAAACTACAGAGAAAAGAAATGATAAATATCCAAAAATAGAAAACATATCAAACCTTCATCGTATAAGACGCTGAAAATTGTAATTTGTTTGCAGCATCCTGCTGAAGAGTTGATGTGATATAGGGTGCAGGAGGATTCTTCCGTGCTTTGCTTCGTTTTGAATCTACAACTTCAAAACATGATGAAGTGATCTTCTTCTCAATATTCCTTGCTTCCCCATCTGAGCTGATTGAGAGCTGCTCCAACTTTTTGGAACCACAATGGGTTAGGTGAGATGGAAGAGAAAGGAGCTCATCCGAATCATTTTTCTTGAAGTCTACTTTAACAGACCAATACTCTTGTGGCTTGAACTCATCTATTTCCATTTCTCTATCACATATGAGAGCCAACGCTGCTGACTGGACTCGTCCAGCCGATTGGCAAGCAGGTAACTTCCTCCACAAAAGTGGTGAAATGCTGAACCCAATCAAATAATCAAGAGCACGGCGCGCAAGATAAGCATGAACCAAGTTAGCATCAATATCTCTAGGAGTTTGTAGAGCACTTTTGATGGATGACTCAGTTATTTCATGAAATACAACCCTTGCTACAGTAATATCTTTATGCAGGGCTTCCTGCTGTTGCAACATCTCCATTATGTGCCAAGCAATCGCCTCCCCCTCACGATCGGGGTCGGATGCAAGGATCAGATTTTTGGCTCTGGAGTAAAAGGGGATGACGAAACATACAGCATCAGAGGGCATTTGTGACAGAAAAATCACAGAAGAATAAAGAAGCAGAAATTTAATAATGTTAACTTGTGAAGAGAATAGAAAGCAACATCATTCATAAAACAATAACAGTAAATTTTTTATCTACAGCTAAGTGTTATCTACGCAACACATAACAAACAGGGGAGCCGAGAGAGGATGAGTGATACCCATTCAGTGCAACTTTGATACTCTTAAGATGAGTCCAGGCAGCTGTTGGAACCTCCCATACCATACTGAACTCCTCATCGGGTCGAACAGATCCTGATCTACCAGCCAAGTCCCTCACATGGCCATAACTAGGCAGTACTTCGAACATATCTCCAAGGTATCCCTGAATGACCTTTGCCTTTGTAACAGATTCCACCACAACAACTGATTTCCCAGAAGGAGGATATAATGGTTTAAGTGTTTTATGGGGCATTCCATTTACTTGGACAAGTACAGCAGGGGTATTATGTTTTGGAGCTTTTGGTTTCGTAGATTTCTTTTTTGTAGGGCTTTTCTTCATCTGAAAGGTGAGAAGAAGGAATTAAAACTACATATAATGTATAAACTTTCAGAAATATATAAAACAATAAAACATGGATTTTCGAAAAAATACACTAATCATTACTTCTGAAGGCTGAGAAGTTTGGTCAGCTTTGTCCAGATCCGATTTCTTAGATTGAGAAGCCTGTTTAGCCTTAGCATCTCCAGAAGAGGTGGTAGATACATGAAGTTTAACTTGCTTTTTGTTTTTCTGATGCTTCTTTTTTACTTCAGTTTTAGGTTCTTGGCTACTATTCTTTGTTACAGCTGAAACTGATGATTTGGACTTGTTGTCTTTCCTGTCAGTGCCAATTTTTCCTTCAGCTTTATGTTCTTGCTTTCTGCTACTATTCTCTGTTACAGTCGAAACTGATGATTTGGACTTGTTATCTTTCTTGTCACCTCCAGTATCTTTCGGTGAGTTTCTAGAGACTGATTTTTTACTTGTAGAAGAAACTGTCTTTTTGACAGGCTGAGTAGAGGCTGCAACTTGCGAACATGCATCAGGGTTGCTGCTACGAACAAATGACTTTGTCTTTTCTCGGAATACATCAAAATCCTTGAAAAAAGAAGTATTACCTCCAATCTTGTTAGCTGTAGCCTTAACTGAAAAGAATCTCCTACTACCACGTTCCTTGGAGGAAGTACTCAAGCTAAGTCTACTCTCCATACAGCTAGGTGTGAAAAAACTCTTGTAATGATTAGCATAAGGTAGTGAAACGTACGGCTGGGCTGGAAAAATAGCAGTGGCACCAATCTTGTACTCATTGTAAGTGCTGTTGTTGAGATAGGAATCCCGTTCAACCTTATATCTAAGATCTTTTAATTGTTTTCTAGTCATCCTGCAAACCTCTCCTACTTTCCTAAAGCTAAGGTGAGCAAGTTTTCCATGTTTAGTACCACTGCAGTACAGAGAATATGGTAGGCAGATACCTGAATAATTCTGCAACCCCTTGCACTGTGACTGCTGAACAAATCCAGTAATAAAAAGACTGTTAAACAGTTGACATATAAATAATAGGATGAAGTAAACATAGAAAAAACATAAGCATAAGTATAAGAGGAATAAAAAGATTGGAAATTAAGGAAATTAGTAACCATGATGGAAAGACGGGAGGGTGCACACAAGCTTCCGTATAAGCCACCAGAAGCAAAGGACCTATGCAATTGTAGTGCCATCAAAGATTTCCACGAACTGATCCCACTGCCAAATCCATTATAGTACAATGATTTCTTTGCGACTGTTCAGTTGACATCCAGGGAGCATATTTGCTGAGATGTAGTGAGAGGAGAAGGCTAACACAACAGGAGCATACAAAAAAATTAGTTTTGGAGAGACACTGTTGCGTACAAAGCACACTACAAACGCTGCGGTAGCTTTGCAGAGTAACGAACAATTAACTTTCATAATAAATCAATAAAAAGAAAATGTGCAAATTCTTCTAGTATGCTCTAAACTGTAACAAGGTATATAGTATGCTCTAAACTGTGACGAGTTTAGCCGCGAAACGCTCAAAACATGTGTAATGACTACATTACTCCCAATGAAAATACATTTGAATGGAGTGTGACGAATACTATGATCCAGTTTCAAAGTTTCCAGACCTATATGTGTCAACTTGAACCTGGGAACCGTGATGCTAGGGTGTGCTTGATTCAAAATACAAGAACCCTGAGAAAATTATCAATAATAGACGAAGGAGAGGAATGAAATCAACCATAACTTTTTAGTTCTTGAAGAGATAGTATTGATTTATAACTGCAAGTTGTAATTTGGAAGTTTTGTACTGATTTAGAGCTTAAAGTAGCAAACTTTACACCTAAAACCCTAAACCCTAAATTTAAACGTAATCAATAATTCAATAAACAACAAGGGAAGAAAAGGGTACGTACCGAAACAGTGAAACTCAGCTAGTTCTGCGGTGTAGAAGAATAACAATAACAGCAGTGCGAGCAAGAACGTGTGTCCTAGCCCAATCTCCGAACTGAGGTTTCGAAGAAGAAAGTGGAGAGATTTTTGTGCCCTAAAAGAACCGAAAATAGAAACCTTGGAGAAGATGAGGAAGAAACAAGTGAACTAATAAAGAAAGAAACGAGAGATTACATAGAGGGAGAGGTAGAGAAGAAGAAGGAGGTGCTGAGATAAGTGACCCGCTGTTGCGTTCGGCGAGAAATTCGTTTTTTTGAAGATACGAAAAGAAAAATTGCGAAAAAGAGATATACATTTTTTCGTGATTTTTTTTTCGACATTTTCGGGAATTTCAAAAAACACAATAAAGAAAAGCAAATTTACATTTTTCTGTCGAATTATTTCCCTGAATCCGCAATCCGTTGCACCTTCTTCCTCAATCTCATCTGCTCTGCCTGATGCGTCTTCCTCAGTTCCCATTTCCTCCTCCCTGCTGCGTGCCTGTGTCAAATTGTGATCTGAATGTCTGATCGCTCCTCAGTCTGCTGTTTTCCTCCTTCCTCCTCCTTGATCGACTTGCTCCAACTTCAATTGATGTGGCTTGTGCATCAGCTACTTCATCTTCAACAGGGATTCATCTTTAATCGGCTCAATTTTTATTTATTTTTTTGCAAGGAATGTGATTTATGGAAATATGTCTGAAATTTGACCAAAATTTTCTTATGTTGAAGTTACCGATAATTTCGAAATATGTCGAAATTTTATATATTTTAACATGTTATAATGTTATTTTATGGGGGTGTATTGTATCTGGATTTTGTGGGCAATTTAATAAATTTCATGAATTCTGAAAATTCAAGTGTATTCAATTTGGATTTTAAAAAGTCCACAAAAGTTTAGAGGTATTCAATCAGGATTTTAAAAAGTCTTTCTGAAATCCACAAAGTCTAGGGTATTCAATATGGATTTCAGAAAGTCCACAAAAGTTTTAGGGTATTCAAAATATCATTCATATTTATGGATTTGGAAAATCATGGATTCTCATGGACTTTGTAGTGTTAGGTATAAATAACAAAGTTCAATAATTTGCCAGCCTCCATATCAAAGATTTCAACGTGAAAAAAAATCTCCCAAAGCTCTTCCTTGTGTCAGCCGCGAAGAGGTTGGTTCCCATCCTTTTGTTTTCTCGATTCTTTTTCTATATTTGCATAAGTGTTCATAGTTGCATCGTTGATGATTTTGGATTAGGGTTTGGATTAATAGGGTTTGAGAGTTATTTTATTCTACTTATTAATCCATAAAGAATTGAAAGTCTATATTTCTTCTGTTGTAGGTGATCAAGGTTGACCACGATGTCCATGGTGGGGATACTCCAGAAGATGTTGAGAAGATAGAATTTTTGATGCGCGAATGAAACATCTTAGTCCATAGCATTGCAAATCTTGAAATCTGAGGATGAATTAGTCACTAAAATATTGGGTTATACGATTTCACTAGCCTGCTTGTCGTCTATAAGTTTTTTTCGATTTTGTGAATTAGTCTGGCTATTGTTTCGAATAAATTAATGGAAATTGGATCTTACGGCAGGGGAATCTGCATTGTAACCAGTTGAGTGTTTCACTTGATGAATTGATGGAAGTATCTTGCTTTATTGTATTTAACTTGTAACTTCACAGAAGCTGGAACTCAAAGTTCTTCTTGTTGTTTACTAGTCAAATTTTGTAGCACATCATAGTAGATGCAAACAGCAGGATGTAGTCTCTGTTTCATGTTTATCCATTGTTGGATGCACTTTATTTCTGTTAAAATATGCATTTTTTAAAGATTTCGGTATGAAATGCAATGCATTAAGAGCTTAATGAACAGGCTTAGAGTAGTTTAGATCAAGAGATTTGCATTGGACCTGTGTATGGAGCCATAACCTTTCGAGTACAATCACTATCTACTGTAAATACTCTTCACTTGCAGGAGTAAATCTTGGAGCTTTTGATTATATGGTTGGAGTCCAATTCCTTGTAATGGTGAACTGGGAGACATAAGCACTATTGCAGGTCTACACCATTTTACGTTCAAATCAAAGTTCACGTACTGAAAGTTCCACGTTCAAACTATAATTTAATTGAGTTATTCATGAATACTACAATGAGATAATCGAGGGGTGTTGGCTGTAGATAGTAGTATTGGTGACATTACTGATGTTCTTAGGGGGGTGTATTCGATATGGATAATTTAATTGAGTATTGCTAATCAAATGTGGGCAGCAGCTCAAGCAAACGTCTACGTTGCTAACAATGATAATGAAGAAAGTGACCATGATCATGAAGGAGAAGAATGATCATAATACAATTTTATGGACGTTTACTTCTTATTTTAAAGATGCTAATTAACGATATTTTTTTCTAATTTTTTAAGTACATGTATTTCTCACTTTTGTTAATTATATGCGGATGTTTTTTTGTTTCATCACTATTTACCAACTTATTTTTTATCTTTCAAATAATTAGAAATCTGTAAAAGTCGTTCATACAAAGTCCGTGGATTTTCATAAATCTCTAAAAAGTTTGTAGCAAAAGTCTATGGATTTAAGAAATCAGCAGAAGTCCGTGGACATTTTAAAGAGTCTGTGGACAATTTAAAGAGTCCATAAACTTTTCAAATTATTTATCAATTACATAAGAATCCATATACAATACACCCCCATTAGTATCAAAAGTTTTTTATGTGATTAATTCTCTTGTAATATTCAGTTTGTATGATATTACGAGTCATGTGAGACTTTTATGCAGTATTTATGAGATTAAAATGCATAATTTATATTGTTAAATTTGAAATCACAATTGAAATTTTTACATTTTTTCTACACAAATTGAAATATTTCTTAAAATCGGGGATCCGAAATTAACTCAAAAAAATAAATCACAATCTTTGATCTTTGGTATATGCATTAGGGCTAAAAACCGAATCGTCGGTTCGGTTTTTTATCTAAATCGTGAACCGAACCCGACTTAGGTTTGTTTTTAAATTTTCAAACCGAAACCGAACCGACCATTAACAAAATCGATCCGAAACTGAACCGATTATAATTTATGCAAACCGTAACCGAACCAAACCGACTAAAATTGAATCAAAACCGAAATAAAACCGAACCGACCGACTTTTTTTAAATATATTGTATTATTTATATATTATTTATTATATATATTCGGTCGTTCGGTCGGTTAAAATCACATAGAAACCGAAAATCGAACCGACCACTTCGATTTTGAATTTTTTAAAATCGAAATCAATCCGAGCCAATTGGTTCGGTTTGATCGGTTTTATGTTCAGCCCTAATATGCATCATCTGCTTCATATGCACCTGCTATTCAATCAATCAACCAAAAGAGCAACAAAAGTAGCTTCACTACAATTGATTTACTGGAGATGAAACTACAAAAGAAAGCATGAAGAGAAGGTGCACAGGGTGAGATGTACAAACCTGATTGCTTGCAGGGAGGAAAGTTGATGAGAGGCGAAGTTGATGACTCGACTGGAGAGAAAAGTTGAGTTTTACATGGGTGGAAGGGAGGTTAAACAGATTCTACTGGAGTCGAAGAAACCCATTTACCTTCCAGGCCACTCAAACTAAAACATGGCATTTTGGGTTTGGTATTTTCCATGTTACCATTTTTTAGTTAAGTCAGTTTTGATTTGTATAAAATTCTCCATTATCAAATATGATTTTTTTCTGTAGAGTTAAACTAATTATGGTTTTAATGACAACTTTCGATTCACTTAATTATTTTTCACATTCTTATTGCCATCACTCTAACGATCACTTTATGTTCCAATTATTATCATCAATTTTTTAAATCTCGTATTTTCAATCTAATTCCAATCTAGGATTTTCTTAAATCAAAATAGGGAAATCAAATTGAAAAACAACATTGTTTAGTTTGGAACTCATTTGTGTTTAGGCTTCATTTAATGTGTTTAATAGGGTTATTTACTTGCATCTTATTTTTTTCCACATATTTTATATATCCTCGAAATTTATTATATATATTTCATGTATCCTCGAAATTTTTACATTTATTCTTTACACACGAAATATTTATTAAAATCATGAAACTGAAATTAACTCAAAAAACGAAATCACAATCCTTGATCATTACCCCCACAAGATGATTTAGGTAGTGTTTGTTTTTTTAAGTGTTTATAGCATCTCCAACTTTAAAAGGTTAATTAAAAGCGAAATTTAGGGATTCACTATTTTTTAAGTGATTAAATGATCATATTTTAACTTTGTCATTATTATTTAAATACATTTTCCACTTTTTTATATCATTTTAATTTCAATTATACTAGTATACTCCTATTAATTTCAACTTATTATAATTATACTATTATATTATTACTAAATATATACAATTTATTAATTTGGAAAATTAAAAGAGTTGGAATATTTTAATTTGGAAAATATATATTGTTTATTTTTGTTTTTAACTAAAAAAAATTAAAAGAGTTAAAATATTTTAATATTCTTTAAGATTTGAGAATAGCATGGATTTGCCCAAATACATGTGAAAGGTAAAAATAAAGTTAAAATATGAATAGTTTTAGAAGTTCCCATAGAACATGGATTTCTCCACATGAGTCCCCAAAATAGTTTTTTTACTATTTTAAAATTCTTGGAGATGTTCTAAGAATTTAAACCACGATGCTTACTCTAATCACAATTTAAACTTGTAGTGAAATAAAAGCAAACACTCTTTGTCCAACTTTTTATTGAGAACCAAAACAAATATCCTCCAAGTTCAAACCCGATGAAAATTCATTCATCAAAAAACGAATGGCAATTTTTTTTTCTTGATAATACACGGGGACCAACACTGAATAAATATAAATTAACGAGGCCAAAAGGGAAATAACCCTAAAAAATATTACAATTAACTCAACACTAATAGCCTACGTTATTTTAAAAGAGAATGCAAGTCCTGAGCACGAGCTCCACCTCTAGTAATTTTCTATTAGACAGCAACACGCTTGATCAGGATATGTATTAACTCCTCGACGTGCCTGAATTACTGTCAAAACACCACTGTTTCCTGGCAAAATGGCACCGCCTGCCTCAGCCAAAATAATTCTATTACGTCCTGCAGCTCCTACAGAACATGGAACATGGATTTCAATACATAGACCACATTGATCATTCTAAAGTTCTGCCAGTTTTTAGACCATCTATTGTTATGGTTAACTTCGAGTTACAATTTGATGCAAAAGATCCCATTCCATGGGCGTGGATGCATGTGTTTGCCATACAATGTTCCCGATGTTCTCATTGTACATTTCCAGAACATCCTACAGGAGGCACATGGACTCATGCTGAATTTGCAACTCTCACACCATATATGAACTGCTTCCAAATGGTAAGTCACTGTAGAACTAAAAAAAGCCCATTTATGCATTCGCAACAACAATGTCAAGTCTGAAAATGTGCATATACATGCAGCATAGCTTTAAGTACTTGCAAGACAACATGCTAAAACCTAAGTGGAACAGAACCCCATGCCGTAGACTTTGCGTCACTGGCAACTGCTAAAAACCATGGTGGTGTTTATTGTTGCATCGATTACAACAATATTGGAGCACCACTCACAGATGTAGGAGAGCAAAAACTAACAAAATGTACTCTTTAACACCTCAGACAGAATAAGACACATTTTCAAGATCTGCAACCTTTTTCTGTGTTCTGAGTGGCTTATGAAATTGTAGCATCTAAAGGAGAGTTGGTGTAGAGAGAACTGCTACAGCAACAATCATGGATGTTATTGAAATTGAACAGCGTCACAGGAGGATGGTTGTCACTTTGTGGTTCACCTGCAAAAGGAAAGAAGAAATGGAAACTATTAACAGAACACATGAAAGTGAAATTTGACACTGGAAAGCTGGCTTGTGGGTTAATGTTGTATGACCGATTCGTCATGCCTTGGCAGCACTTCAGTTATACCTTTAACTATGAAATACTGGACACAATCACTCCTGACTTGGATGTATTAAGCTTCAACACAGGTAGGGAACATTTGATGCATAGAATGAAACAAAAGATATCATACAATATAACCATAATAATAAGAGCCTAAACCTTACAAAGATTACTGGTTGTATTATTTCCTGTTAAAGAACTTCAAATATATCAAGGGTGTAAGGGTAAATGAAAATTTCCATAAAGCACAAATATTATGCTGCTCACGACATAATGATGATGAATAAGGGTCATTTAGATGAACTTGCAAACAAAAATGACAAACAGTAACAGGAGAACATTTACCTAAATATTATCGATACTAGATAACCTCATCTATCACATTCATAGTCATTAATAAAAATGCACCGAGATATATGTGAGAAACTACACCCTTCAGAGACAGTCCTAATCATGTAAGCCAAAAAAAATTAAAGAAGATACAAAATGAAGTAAAAACTTTCCAAAAAATATCTACAAAATTTGCTCATCTCCAAGCAATAGTTGTGAATTTGTGATAGCTTTAGCTTCTACTCTTTTACTACTTCGGAGTTAGGAAGAGGTAACTCCATCAGATTTTAGGATGCAATATAGTGTGATTAGAGCGGGCCGAAAGAGACCTTTCCAACTCTCTTTGATTCACAACAAGAAAGCAGTAGTTGCAAACTTCTGAGATTCTTCCTCTAATCACCCTGTTGGAAGTTAAGCTCTAGAACACATTTCAATGAATGGGTAATAGAAGGATCAAGACAATGAACTCCTATGGGAAGGGAAGAAGGGTTCTTTGTGAACAGGATGTTTGAGTTTGAGATTCTAATTGGTGCAGTTACTCTCTTTGGTAGCACTTTAATCGCTGACAACTCAAAGGCTGTAAAAAATAACATGACCATTTTGTCTGTGTCAAAACCCTTTACAGCCGTGAATCACCTCCTTCTAACGATGGTAAAGTTTTACGTTTTCAACTTCATCTAATTATCTCCTCCTTGACATTTTTCAAGTTCACAAATATTGTCTCCACTCCCTTTGAAATATGAAATATTAGCACTCTCTAAGTGGGTACAATCCTCACCCAACTCTATGGAAAAAAAAAGATAAAAATAATAATAACTCACCCTACATTTATAATATTTTCCTATCATTTACCGATTATTTTACACAAGGAAAAATAACTAGAATATATAGGAAGACTTGGTCATGATTGATATATATTACGGAAGAAAAGTTGAATATAATTTCAATAGAAGTGGGTTATTTCCAAAAAAAATATTGGCCAAAATCAATTGTCATCTATGGGTTTACCCGAAGCTCGAGTGTTTAGAAAATTTAAAATGAACATAATGGGCATAAATTATAGAAAGTTGCATTCTCTGAAGTTTCATTAATGAACAAGATGAATAGATTCCAGTTGGAGATGTACCTTTTCAGTTGGAAAGCAACTTGCAAGTGAAACCATCATGGACAAGTTGATTGACTGCATCTCTGAATTTGTGGTAGTCACTGGTAGTGTTGTAGACTTGATGAGAAATCCGGGCATACCCTGTTATAACATCCCTATTTTTATCTTCAATTTGTCCTTTCGGTTCCTGATAGTATATTGGAACTTCAACACCAAAAAAATCCCGCAAGTGTGTTCTCAACTTCAAGCAATCCACTTCACTCGTAATTCCCAAACTAGCAGGCAGCCCAACCATGACCATGCTGCAACACATATCTGGAGGTGATCCAAGATGTGTTCCCCAAGCCTTTGCTAGCATATCACCCATTTCAACAACCGCATCATGATTCCTTTTCCTGATTCCTTCAATTCCTCCTTCAAACCTATTAATGAACTCTAACACAAAAGGAACAATCAATTGAGAGCTGTAATCCCTCGTACCAATCCAAGTACTCTCTATTGCCAATCCATTTCCGTGCTCATGCGAAACCACTGGATGATGCAGGTCAGACAGTCTATCTGACTTCCTACAGTACAAAAACGCTACTGAAGGTGGACAGAAAAACCATTTGTGCAGATTACTAGTATAAAAATCAGCCCCAATCGCTTCCATATCAATCTCAACATTCCCAATCGCGTGAGCTGCATCTACAAAAACTTGATCAACCCCTTCTTCCCTACAAATCTGAACCAATTCCTTAACTGGAATAATAACACTAGGCATCGACGTTATATGATCAATTACAGCTAGCCTAACTTTCCTCCCATTCCTTTTCCCTTCCTCCAAAGCCTTCCTAAACTCAATTATTATTTCCTCATTCGAACTAACCGGAAAGGGCAAATGCACTTCAATAACACACCCACCTGCTCGAGTTACATAAGCTTGAATCGACTTCTTTACTGCTCCAAAAGCATAGTGAAGCATCACTGCCGCATCTCCCTTCTGAAATCTTCCTGTTCATAAAAAAAACAACAAGTTATAAATTTATGAACACCACTTCATGCAATTGAATGATGTGATCTTTATTTACATTCAGTGAAGGCCAAAATAAGTTGCATAAATAAAATTATAGAGCAGTAAATTTGAACATTTCTCTCTTCCATGCAGAACTTGTTTCAAATTCATGCAATTAAAGGTACCATTTTTAAATAGCTTCTACTGAAAATTCATGCAATTAAAGATAAAATCTACCTTCAGTGAAGGCCCAACCAATCTGTTGAAGAACAATAGCAGCAGCAGTGGTGGCGTTATCAACGATAGAGATTTCTTCGACATCGTGGGCGTTCACCAAATCTTTGATTAAAGTTCTGGATTGAAGAATCCCCTTTCGAAGCTGATTAAAGTAGAAATCGTCAGGTTGGCGGAGGAAGTGAAGCTGCCACTCCTTCTGGGCGGCGATGACGGAGGAGGGACAACTCCCGAAACTCCCGTTGTTGATTCGAGCCACTTTCGGGTCGTGGTGAGAGAACTCCTCGCGGATTTCGGACTCGGAGATCCAACAAGGCGCCAGCTTTGGTTTCTTGGAAACGTGGTTCATTGACTGTTCGTCCTCCTCCGCTTCTACGCTTCCGTTCTCTTTCAGTGATCCGTTGTGAGAAGCCATCGCGATTGACAGAGACAGATATAGAAAAATTAGGGTTCGATGGATTGAAATTTAGGGTTTCTATTACTGTGTGTGCGTTTTGTATATTGAGAGAGAGAGAGATTAGAGTGTCGAAAGGCGAAAGCTTTGGCATTTTATTTCGTATTTTTGGGCCTTCCTATTCATGTAAAAGCGGGAGCTTGGAGTTCGCCAGATGGAGAGAGCTTGGATTACAAAGTTGCTAATGTGCGCGGGTGTGTAGAGTGCGCCGGTAAGAGAATGATTGGGTAGCAAATCTTTAAGAGCATCCACACCACACTCTTATGTTGTGATATTCGTGTTTAAGATTATGAACTATTTCGTCTTAAAACAAACCACTACCTTGTAATTTATAGTCTCTATATTGTTAAAATTTCAAATTATTCTTATTGATACTAGCCTCTTATGTGCGATTATTTCTAATAACGGGCTCTGCATAGTTGCACGTTTATTTATTTATTTATTATCAAGTATTATTTGGATTATTGAAATTATCATCCGATGGTAATAAAGAGAAAAACTGCTTTCACATTCAAAAAATGTATGTTTTGTCTACATGTTGAATTATTCCCCACTCTCTATCGTTGCTACCTAGATAGCTACTCCTTGTCATCATTGATAAAAAGACACATCACATTCATCCTATTCATATTTGCAATATGTCTCATAACTTCACTAACTTCAATATCAACATAAAATTTTGACAGCGATGTTGTTTCACTCTATACATACTCCTTCCACTTTTTCCTTTGAATCTACTGCCTCTAAGTCATATTTGTTTCTTCCTTGCACCTGAGAAAGATAATGTGTCCATTAATAATCCTGTCGTTGTATTGTAGTTAAAAAAGAAATTTTTTTATTTATATATATATATATTGTTATCATTGACTCCATTTGTTATTTGCCGCTATTAAAATGTGTGCTTGATTAATTAATCACCTCATAATTAACAACAATTTTATTAGAGATAACAATAAGAGAAACACTCGAAGAATGCTTTCCTCATCCTCATTGATGACGCAAAGTGGACAAGTGGCGTTCACTTCCAAATGTCTTCTCTAACGATTTCCATAGTTGGGATTAGTCGATACATCTTCCACAAAAACCAAAAAAATACTAATCTCCAAAAATCTGGAAATGTCAAATACTACATTACACCTTTTCATTGTAAGGTGCTCCATGCGAAAAATTAGGATATAGAGCTGAAAACCTAAGTCGGTTTTAAAATTTTCAAACTGAAACTGAACCGACCATTAACAAAATCGATCCGAAACTGAATCAATTATAATTTATGCAAATCGAACCGACTAAAATCGAACCAAAACCGAACCGACCGACTATTTTAAACATATTGTATTATTTATATAAAATATATATTATTTATTATATACATTCGGTCGGTTCGGTTTGGTCGGTTAAAATCACATAGAAATCGAAAATTGAACCGATCGATTTTGAATTTTTTAAAACCAAAATTAAGTCGGTTTAATAGATTTGATCGATTTTTTATTCAGCCCTGTTGGGATATTATGATCCATTATCTTGAATGAAAAATGACTAATTTGCAATATTTATATGGTGGTGGTATTTATAATCTAATTTTGTGTGGGCGTATTCAGATAGAAAGTGTGGCGCCAAAAGCAACAGCGCCTCCTCCTTCTTCTCTACCTCTCCTCTCTGCCCCTCTCTGTGTCTCACTCTGCATCTATTTTCTTCGTTCAACTTCTCTTCCCTCCGGCGTTTAGATTCTTTTAGGGCGCAGAAAGCCAGAAACTCTCTTCACATTCTTCTTTTCCAGAACTTCAGTTCTAAGATTGGGCTAAGGAATACGTTCTTACAGGCACTGCTGTTGTATTTCTTCACCCTCTTCATCGCAGAACGAGCTGCGTTTCAGTGTTACGGTACGTACCTTTTATCCCCTGATCGTTTCTTGAATTATTGACTGCCAGTAAATTTAGGGTTTAGGGTTTTAGGTATAAAGCTGACTACTTGAAGCTTTAAATCAATACAGAACATCAGTTACATTGCTAAACAACTTTAGCTATAGCTTATTCTGAACTGAACACTAAAACCCTAGATAGTTTCATTTTCAAAGGTGGTTGTGAAGAACATACATACAGTCATTCAAGGGGTGGACTAAATAAGTATTCTTTTTTACATAATGGGTGTTGTGTATTTCCATCTACAATTTTCATGGTCACTAATGCATTTTTTATTTTTTTTACTGATTTTCTGAGAATGCTCGTTGTCTATCAGATAACATGTCCAAAAGAGAAGGCAAGATTGGCAAAAATGAGCATCTCAAGTCGAAGAAGAGGAAGTCAGCTGTGAAGGAAGCTTTGGTTGAATCATCTCAATGGGGAATCAAGGGTATGTATTTTCACTTGTCACTTTTTTTTTGTTTGTTATATAGTTTTGAGTTGGGTGGGGTTTGTTTAGCAGTTAAAGGTCTATTGAGGGATAAATTGATTTTCTGAGCCAACGATCTAGTTTAGTTTGATTGGAAGAAAGAAAAGAACAAAGAGTTATACCCCAAAAAATAGAAGAACAAATTATACAATAATGTTGAAGTTTTCCAGTTAACTATGTAGTCTTACCCTACACTAACTAGAGAAGAAAACCCAGGACCACACAACTAGAGTTCAAATGAGAAAATATTTTTTAATTATATGGTAAAATAGTAAGAAATTTAGCTCCAGTCTGCCAATAGTGAGTTCGACAGCTCACTCTAGACTTCCATCCATCCAGTTGCGGAAGGCCAGAAGGAATCCTTTATTTACCAAAAAGCGGAAAGGAGATATTCACTGACTTAGAGTCGTGGAGCCTTCGAAACGCCGACTCCATTGGAGAGAAGAGATAAAAAAGAATCCCATCACATTTTTTATTCTTAGAGTCAGAATCTTGGTGATGCATTTGTAGTCTACATTGCTGTGACAAACAATTGGTCTAAAATTCACATTGAGACTCAGAAAGGCCCAAAAGGTTTGTCAAAATTGCCATTTGAGGAAGCAGCTTTTTCAGGAACAATGGCAACTTCTGATGTTCTCATCTAGAACTTCAGGCTCTGAAGGGAGGTATGCAACTGATCCTATTATTGGGCATCAAGAGAATGGAAACAGTGGTTGATAACAAGAAGGTTGAGTGTCTGACAAAGCATATACCATGGAGGCTAAAAAACCTAGTGAATGAGATCAGAGATATGGCAGCTGAAATGGAGGCGTTCTCCATCAAGTGTATATATGCTAAATTTCGCTTGTGGTTGGTAGGCCAACTTAACTACCTTGGGATATGCCCGCCCTAACTCTTTCCCATGGCGAATATAGGAAACAACACTCGCTTGATAATTTCATGTTCTCGTGGGATATTTTTATTTTCGTGTAATAGTCTCTTGTATGTGGTCGTTGTTCCATTTAGTGGTCTTCTTTCTCACTAAGGGGGTGTTTTTGAAATAAAATTTATGTTCTGCCTGCTTTTAAAAAAAAAAACCTACGAGGCTAGAAGACTACTCATTCTCTCAGTTCAACTCCCTTTGCAAAGTTCCTGCCCCCAACAGGAATGACTAGTTGATTTGGTTGAGTTCAGCCACTGGTAAGTTCTCTGCTGCTGATGCTTACTCTGATTTCAGAATGGACGCCCCAATAGTTGATTGGAAAGACATGGTATGGGATGGCCCTGCACCCCAAAGAATAGAGTTTACAAAATTTACTTTTTGGCAAATGTTCTTTGAAACTTTCCAAATTAGAGTAAAGCTAAAGAGGAGGATTGCTAGCATGTCGGATAGTTGTTGTTTTTGTAATACAAGCAAAAAAAAAGATAGTGCTTACCTATTCACTGACTGTTGGTTCTCTAAACTGGTGTGGACTAATCTGCTTAGAAAAATGGGTGTTACAAGAACACTTCAAAAGCATCAAAGGGAATGGGTATGGATTGCAAAACAATGAAAAGCATAGCATTTTTAATGGGGCCCTACTGCAAACTTTATGTCAAGTTTACAATTTGTAAGCTCAGGAAAGACAGGAACAATAGAGCTGTCAAAGGAAAAGTTGCCACTGTTGATAATATTTTTGAGCTCATCTTTGAATAGGTAACTGCAATCTATGCAACAGCGTGCAATATTAAAACTGGGCACAGCTTGAGTCTGAAATGAGTGAAATCTTACCTAAATTGGCTTATAAAGGCTAGTGTGACCAGTGATAGTCCTCTTGAAAAAATGGGACTCTCTAGAGCACTGATGGTAGTATGGATGCTGTAAGAGCAGGTTATGGAGGAAAAATCAGAAATAACATTGTAAATGTGTTGATGATGTTATGTGAAGGTTCTGATATTCTGGGAATAGAACTCCAAGCAATTGAAAATGACAATTTATGTGATAACCAGGAGTATAAAAAATGCTAGGGGTGAATGGTATGTAAGATTGAAAAAGTAAGAGGCTGCACATGATTGACTCTTCCCTAATGTGCCAACCTAGGTGGGATATCAGGGAATGCAATGATGCAATCACCCCCTGTGGTGTTTGTGTTTGTTCTTTAGGGCTTGGGTATATCCTCCCTTGTACCTTGTTTTGTTTTTGGTTTTTGGGTGGGGCCCTGGCCCTCCTCCAAACCCCTGCTTGCCTTATGCAAAAAAAAAAAAAAAACAAAAAAAAATCTTCATCATATGTTCTTTCTTCTTTCTATTTGCATGATTAAATTTGACTGGTAGAAGGACTCACATTCTTAAGTTTTACTGAATTTTAGTTGAAACTTGTGTTAATCGAAGTTTTACATTTTCAGATGAAAAGATTGATTCAAAAGCAGAAAAAAGAAAGAAAAGTCTCTCGGTGCAGAAGAGGAAAAAGGAAAAGGGGAGTGTGGCTAATATTGCAAAAGCTGATCAGCTTGGTTCAGAGTGTGAAGATGGGCCTGAATTACGAAAAGGTGTGTTAGTTTTATTTGTAAGGATATAGAATCTTGTTAGTAGTAGTAGTCTAAAAAATACTTTGGTATATTTGTGCAGATATAGAGATGATTTTCTGTATCTGACGGTGTTTGTTATTCTCTAGTCACTATGTATTGAATGATTAGAATATCAACATGATAGTTCAGATGAACATGCATTTCAAAACTAAAATTTGGGTGCAAGTCATGTGCTTCATAAGCAGCAGCAATTCCTTTGAAGTTCATGATGGGGAGAGAGTCCAATTTTGGGAATACAAATTGGTGGGTGAAATTGCCCTGAAACACTCTTACCGTGCCATATATAGCATTTCTGCTAACAAGCAAGGCAAGAGATTCAAATGTTCACGGTTGGAATTTCCAGCTCAGAGGACACTTGAATTGCTGGGACTGAATGAAATATCTGGCTGATAAATATAATGGATCAAGTCCAGCTTGACGAAGACTAAGACAAATGGTTCTGGGTGGGAAAGATTCAACACGCTTCAGTCCTTTTTATGGTGAAGGAGATCCCTCCCAAAGCTACATTCTCCTCTGGAATGTAGATGAGATTCCAATTCCCATTTATGTGGGAATCACAATTGTCGCTTCCCCATAAAGAATTTATTCCTATGTTTGATGAGAGTCATGAGAATGTGATTTCTACATTTTGTTAACAGACACATGATTATCACCAATCTTGCAAAAGCGTTTCATAGGGGTTACATTCTTTCGTGTTCAAGTGGAGAGACCTTGTTTCTTAGAGCAAGGATGTAACATTTTATTTTATTTCATATCATTTTGGTTTTTGGTAGGTTAACTTCACTACCTTAAAGTGCGCCCTTTCCAACTCTTACCAAAAATGACAACCACGAGGCTATAAGACTGCTCACTCTCCCAGTTGAACTTGAACTCTCTGCACCTTAGCAGCTAAAACAGATCATATGTTCCTTCTTCTTTCTATTTGCATGATTAAATTTAACTGGTCGGAGGACTTTCATTCTTTAGTTTTATTGAATATGAGTTGAGACTTGTGTTAATTGAAGTTTTATATTTTCAGATGAAAAGATTGATTCAAAAGCGGAAAAAAGAAAGAAGACTCTCTCTTTGAAGAAGAGGAAAAAGGAAAAGGGGAGTGTAGCGGATATTGAGAAAGCTGATCAGCTTGGTTCAGAGTGTGAAGATGGGCCTGAATTACGAAAAGGTGTGTTACTTTTACTTGTAAGAATATCATCTTGTTAGTAGTAGTTGAAGGTTAGTAAATACTCTGGTATATTTTATAGATAAAGATGACTTTCTGAATTCAACAATGTTTGTAATTCTTTAATCATAATATGGGCAGCAATGATTCCTATCATTAGATTCCAACCATAGTTATTGAATGATTAGAACATCACCATGATAGTTCACATGAGCACACACTTCAAAACTAAATTCTGGGTGCAAGTTGTGCTTCATAAGCAGTAGTTTTTCTGATTATGATATCTGAACCGGGCATTTCCCTATTAATACGATTTTCACTGATAAAAACTTTCTTATATCTAACTGTTACAATATGGATTGTATGTTTACCTGATAGAAAATTGGTTATAACCTATTTACCAATGACATACAATTGAAAAAAAAAAAAAAAAACTCCATGTTGGATACGTATTAGATACTCTGATTCCCGGACACACTTTTGATACTCCAACTGACATTTCATTCTAAGATCATCAAATATTTTACGAAACTTTCAAATGATTTAATTTTGTCCCCTTATTGGTGTGTTATCTAATCAATGGGTCCTTCACATTGCATTCATATTGGACACCAACACACGTTGTGGTGTCCTTGTTACATAGGTTGAAACAATCAAGAGGTAGAAAATGACACCTTCAAAGAGCTTGTATAACCATTTCTGGTCCCAGAACTCAGTTCTATCGTCACTATGCACTTCAAATGTATGGTTATTTTGTTAGAATTTCTATCAGTTTCCGTTTTTTGTTTTTGGTTCATAATGTTTAGAATTTTTCAACCTTTCCAGTAAATTTCCCCTACAAGTCATAGTTTGTATTTCTATTTTAATTTATTTTATATTTTGTATACTTATTTATTTATTATTATTTTTTTTTCCTTTCATCTTGACTCATCTTGTTTATATAATTAATCAAAAATTGTTTTCCCTCAGGTGCCACAATTACAAAAGAGTCTAATGAATCTGAAACTCCTGTCCCGCCTAATAACTCCACAAGCCCTCAGGCAAATGGAGTAGATAATAGAAATGGTGAGCATGCAGATCGATTTTATTTATTTTTATTTTTATTTTTTTAAGTTTGACATTCATTAGTTTATATCTATTAGAGTTTGGCCCTCGTTTTGAAAAATAATTGTGTTTGACACTCATTTTCTGATGAAACCGTTAAGTCCACGTCATTGACTGATCAAAAGTTTTTTTTTTTTTTTTTTTTTGCTTTTACCGTGGGTTAATTGAGTCTAATTTTTGGATAATTGAGTCTTAACTTTTTGAACCCTAAAACCCAAAATTGCCCCATCCTCTCCTTTATTCTCTGTTATTTCTCCCTGCAGCTTTCCTTCTCTCTGCCAGCAGTAACCTCACTCTAATCACCGCCACCACCAAGAAGACCCATTTTCAAGAAGAACCAAAACAGGGCAGACAAAGAAGCCAAGAAACAGAGCCGGGTGTGCTGATTCGACCCTACTGTCTTCTCCATTTGATAAAAAAGACTAGAAGTCGTCAAGCGACATCTCATAAAAAACTCACAACCAATCCATCACTGAGTACAAAGGGCAAACCCTAGAAACCCACCAAAGTCCCCGCTTTTCTTGGAAAATACATAAACAAGCAACTAACTGTTGCGTATCGAATTGAAATCAAAATTAGAATTTATACAGAAACAACTCCAAGGGTAAATTTGGGTCTAATTGATTGAATTTACTATATTATGAGATGATTACAAGATGAAGAAGAGAAGATGAAATTGATAGTAAATGAGTGAAATCGATAAGTTGCAGAAGGACGGAGATCTCACTTACTTGGAACACAGAGGGGTTTGAGGAATCACAGAGAGTCTCTTCAGAATCCAAAATGCCCCTTTTTGGATCTCTCGAAGTTTGTCTCTGTTCATGGAACTTTTCAAAGAATTGAAAGTGGCGGGGTGACCCCAAATGAGGTAACTCTTGCAAGTTTAATAGCAGCTTACTTGCAATTGGGGGGTATTCGTATGGAAATATGCTCCATGCATTCGTAATGGAAAGACACCTCTCCCCTCTTTCTAGACTAGCAACAACTTTATAAGCATCCATCCATCAACCCAAAAAAGACTGGTAAGGAGGAGGGAGGTGAGTAGTAGAAGGAGCATGCTGCATGAGACCATGGCATTACCTCTGTAGGAGTATTGCAATTCACAGGCCCCCCATTGAAAACTCATGGGAGTAACAATGGGGTACTGCTATTCTGACCACCATCAACATAAGCACCACTAGCAACATGTTGAGGAGTCATTACTTGTTCATCTTCCTTCGGATCACTCGGTGGAAGCTTGTGATAGGAAGGGGTGACCCAAGCAGCCACCATCACCACCACCTGAGTCGCTACGAGAGAATAGGAACATGAAGGGTGGTGGCGGTGATTAGAGTGGCGGTTTTGAGGTGTCTCCGTGTGTGAAGGTGGTGGTGGTAATGGGGGTGGGGTTCCTGCTGGCTGGAGGGAGAAAGAAGCGAGAAGAAAGGAGGGGTGGGGGCAATTTTGGGCTTTAGGGTTTAAAAATTAGACTCAATTAACCCAAGGTAATGGCAGAATTGTTCAAAAATTCTTGACTAGTCAATGGTCGATTTTATGGATCCATCAGACTCAATTAGTTTTCAAAATAAGGGCCAAACTCTAATAGGTAGAAACTGATGAGTGCCAAACTCAAAAAAAACCCTTTTGTTAATTGGTATTTCATTTGGATCTTTTAAGATCCGAAGATTCCTGAACTGAAGAGATTTGAGATGCAAACACCTGTGCGCTTTTTTTTTTCCCTTCTAAATTACCAACAGAGAAGCCAAGCAAACCCAAGAAAAAGAAGGGTGAGCTCTCATGTACAAAGGATCACAAGTCAAAAGAAAGAAGTGAAACTGTTGCAAATGAGATTTATCATATATCTGCAGGAGATGAAGACAGTTCCAAGGGAATGAAAAGTAAGGCTATTTGTTTCTAATATAATTTTTTGTTGTTTTTGATTTACTGATAACTTGGAAAATACCCCGATTTATGTGGATTTTATTTGGTTAGAATGAGATCTTTCCAAAGTCAATTTTACCCCGATGTATCTCCTTTGTTTGCATTTGAAAACTAATTTTAGTGCTTTGCATAGCATCTTTGAAATATCTTTTTATCTGATTTCAGAGTGGATTATGGAATACCATATCAGTAGGCCAGGTTTGAAGGTATTGCAAGATAGAATCGATGAGTTTATGACTGCTCATGAGGAACGGGAGGAGCAGGTGCCTATGCTTTCTTATAGTCTTAGAAATGTTTAGTACTCCTGTTCAAAGTCACATTCATGTGAAACTCAAATCAGTATGTACACGAACACATCTATGTAACAACGATACAAGGGCATGTCTTGATGTCAAAATTGGTTACGAGGTCTCCAACACGTCAGCATAAAATCCACCAGAACAGGGTAGGACCCATCCATAATGATATATATTAGAAGGTAGAAAATTTCCACTTTTAACACACGAGAAACTACAAAACAAGAAGCTATACAAGGGTCTCCAAAGAGTTATTAGATCCCAATTTAAAGGAGGAACCATCCCCTTGCAAGTAGGCTTTATAGATACCCATTCCAAATACAAGCAATTACATCCACTAAGAGACCTTCTAAAGGCCACTTACTCCTCTTTGAAGGAATTGGAACCTTTAAATGACATTTGAGGTGTTTTTCGAAGAGCACCTATTGCTGTTTCCATTCATGTCTTGGTTTTGGGGAATGCATGGGCTCATTTTTTAAAGAAACAAGTCATTGTTACTTAGGAACCCACAAGTTCTACATTAGCAGCAAGTCCTTCATAGCGTACATCTAGTTGGATTTGTTCATGCGAAAGTACACAAATTTACATGGGCATTATTAGGGCTTACTACGGTAAAGTTTGTGAACTAGATTATTTTGATTAAGAGATTGTATTTACCAAAATTAGTACTAGATTGATCTCCATTATTTTTACATTTTTTTTGTGGGTGTGTGTGTTAACTATGATGGTATGTATATATTGACTTTAATTGTTTTTGCAACTATGAGTGCTCTTTAATCTTAATGTTTCCATTTGCATTTTTACACGAATACAGGCAAGAAAAGAAAGAGAAGCTCGTGCTGCTGAAGGGGGATGGACAGTTGTTATGCACCACAAAGGGAGGAAGAAGTCAACAGATGCCGAAAGTGGTATTACCGTAGGCTCTGTTGCTGAAGCTGCTGTTATGGATAAAATGTCTAAAAAGAAAAGTAAAGAAGTTGGACTAGATTTCTACAGGTTTCAGAAGAGGGAGGCTCATAGAAATGGTAAGCTAAATTTACCGTTATTTTCCTATTCCATTTATCAAGCAAAAATCACGCAGTTCGAAAAGGCTGGATGATTTGGATAGAGTTTAAGATTCTTTGAAGGTCTTTATAATTAATTAATTCATATGTTTTAAAAATGTGTTCTTGAGACGGTTGGCTTTGATTGGACAACAGGTTATATATATATATATATATATATATATATATATATAGTGTAATAATCAACTTATGATACGTGTCCTAGTTTGGATAGAGAACTGAATGTCAACTTCTATGCATTGCTTTTCGAGATAATGGCGTGGTCTCATATTTTAGCCTATTTATGTTGGTATTATCTTCTTCTTGATATTTTTTGCCAGTTTCTTTATTTGGTTTCTCTTTTTGGATGTTTTCTTGCATTGTCGTATCTGATTATTGCACTCAGTGATTCAGTTTTCTTGGTCATGGTGGCTATCTGGGTTCACTTAACTGTATTTCAGGGGCTGATATTTCAGTCAGCTTGGTCATCCTGGTGAAATATCTTGTTGGTGGAGTCTGCTTTCTTTAGCTTATCAGTTATCATTGAAAGGATTTTTATGGTTATCTTGGGACCCGGGGGGGCTCCTGCGCACAAAGCGCAGCACGGGCTCCTGCGCACAAATCACATCCGTAGGATCTGATCCAACGGTCCATATTCATGGATTTGAAAAAAAATTATTTCAAAGTTTTTTTTTACTGCACCATCCTTTCCCTTTCTTTCTTTTCCATTTCCTTTCCTTTCTCTCTTATCTCCTCACAAACACCGCCACTTACTTCCAAACTCACTCTTCTTCACCCCTTTTTACTCCTCTTCTTCATCAGATCGACAAGAACCAAAGCCCAAAACAGATTGAGTTTTTTGCAACATTATGATAGTGAAAGGAAACAATTTTGTGCCTAAACAATTCTGATAGAAATTCTTCCAATAATTCTTGTGCTGCCTTTACATACTTTGAGTTCCTTAATAAATTCACAACTCCTAATGGAGACCTGTTCATGACAACATGGGGATTTTGTGAGAAATTCCTCTGTTGGTGTTGGTGATGCGTTCCCGGATTTCGGAACTGGTATAAAGAAGCCCCTCCTCCACCTTGATGGTCATAGTACAATACCCCATCTTCGCCCATTCTTAATTCCTCGGCTGAAGAAGATAGCGTTAATGAAAGGTCCCTGCTTTCTGAATCACCCCTATTGAGTTGTGTGAATTGGGATGGAAAAATTGAGTGATGAGCACTGCCGAAACCCGGTGCAAAACCTTGATGATTAGAGGTAGAAGGTGTAGATTGATTGGGAAGTAACAAGTGGAGAGGATAAGAAGAAGAAGAGGAGGAGGTGGTAGTTGATGAGGAGGAGAAGGTGGTGGTGGTGATCTTGGTTGTGGGTTCATGAGGAAAAGCTGCATGGCAGCTGCAGAGTCTGCTGCATTTATGCTTGATATGGGATGCTGATGATGATTCTGAGATAAACTGCTGCATTTCTTTCGATGCTTGAAGGAAAGGAAATGGAAAAGAAAGAAAGGGAAAGGAGGGTGCAGTAAAGAAAAAAAATTTGAAATAATTTTTTTTTTCAAATCCATGAATATGGACCGTTGGATCAGATCCTACGGATGTGATTTGCGCGCAGGAGCCCCCCGGGTCCGTTATCTTGTCAGACTTTTCTTTTCATTTCTTTCCCATTATTTTTCCGTTGGGCGTGACAACAACTTCTAGATGCAGTGCTTCTGCTTGCCCGTTTATCAACTCTAAATTATCGTTCATATATATATATATATTTTTATGACTTATACTTGTTGTAATGTGTGACACTGAAAATGAAGCATTTAATTTCTTGCAGAGATTATGATGTTGCAAAGCAAGTTTGAGCAGGATAAAAAGCGCATACAGCAATTGAGAGCTGCAAGGAAGTTCCGGCCCTACTGAAAATGAAGTAAACCCTTCCAGACAGTGATTCCACACCATAATCATCGTACATTGGCATATTTTGCAGTTGTACAGAACTGGAGAGCTTAGAGGTGTGGGTAGAATTAGTGACAATTGATAACATAATTGTAGTGTAAGATGCCACTCATCTGGTGTATTTAAGACTGACTCCAGAAATATTAAAGTATTGGAGCATAAAATTGTTTATACTTTTTGATGATGATCAATTAAGTTGAAGTTTTCATTAGTTTTTGGTCTTGTTCTGGGACTAGCATTTTTCTTGGGACATACAGATCCTACTTAGATTGAAGCACTCTAAGAATTTCAACAATTCAACTTGATTTTGGCTGGTTTTTGGATGCATGTTATCTTGCATAGTCGAAGAAAACGATCGAAAATCCAAAGATTTTTTTCTTTATTTGGTTTGTTTTAAGCTGAAAACTAAAAATGTTTATTCGTAAATGTTATGAATTCAATATTATTATGGGCTTCCACCATCAACGGAGCACATCGTTTTTTATTGCATTGTGAAGGGAGAAACATCAACAGTATTCTTGGTTTGGCTTCCAACTAGAACTTGTGCATTTGATCAGGTATGGAATAAACATTAAAATGGTATTTAAATATCATAATGGTATTTTTTAGTGTAATTTAGCTAATTAGCTTGATAATTTTATTATCAAATTGTAAATATTATGATTTAATTGTTGGTGTTGGAAATGGATTCACACAAGAGTTGCACAACATTGGGAGTATAGGTTTAGGTGGATTTGAAGAGATGCTGAAGAGGAAAGGATCAAGAAGATGGTCAGAGTTTGTACATCGAGACGTTCTAAGTTCACTTGATGACTTTGTTTTGTAAATCACATCATGAGTTTTTATGGATTGTCTGTTTTCAAAATAGATGACCAAAATACCATTTACAAATTTAAGCCTGAGATTGAATGTTTCGTATCTTAACATCCCATCTTAAAGAAAATCGTAAGGACTAATTGAAATCATAATCATGTTTCGAAAAAAATCTAACAGTTGTTAACCACAGAGGAGGAAGGAAGAGGGGAGTTGCGAACTGGAGATGGGAGGAGGAAGAAGGGGGAGGGTGGTGACAGGGCTACGAAAGATAGGATGAAGAAGGGGAGGGAGGAGGAAGAAGATTAAATTTTGTAACAACGGTTAGATTTTTCTCTAAATATGATTACAATTAGACCTTACGATTTTTTTCAAGACGAGATTTTCGATATACAAAATATTCAATTTCAGCATTTGATTTATCAAGGATATTCTAGTAACATAAAGCCAAGGCACATTTACCGCTAGTCTTGGGGGCAGACTCTAATATGAAATGATAATGGGGTTACTTTATAAATACATATTTATTATAGGGGGTAAAGAGCAATTAATTAACTCTAAATAATTTTAGATTGGAAATTAATAAATATTTAAGCTGGTCCCAAATCTGTCAGCGGTGACCTAATGTCTTGGAAACGTACGTTTTTGAGCGAGCGAGATTTTCCTCAAGGGAACAACTAAGACTCCTCCCGCTTCAGCTTCTGCTTCTGCTGGTTTCTTCCTTCAAGTTTGATAGGTAAGCAGTCCGTACGGTACCTATTGATGTATATATACATATTTTTCTTGTGATTTTTTTTTCCGTATGTTAAGGAATTTTGATTCCTTGGTAATACTTGTTTCAAATCTTGCACAGCATCTATGTTTTTGTCAATATTTCTACAATGGCTTCGTTTGCTTCAGCTCTTACATTATTGCCAGTTACTTCAAATGGATTTCTATATGTTATATTGGGTGTTGAATCTGTTGATACTAGAGTTTGTGTATGAACCGTCCGTGGCCCCAATGAAACCATCAATCCGGTGTCTAGGATCTTAACTTCATAGCTAAAAAAAAGTCGAAACAATAATATTAGTACTAATTCACTAGGTAGGCAAAGAGAATAGCTCGTTCTGATGACCAAGAAAAAACATTATCACTACTTCAATCAGGCAACCACAATTTTCTTGATACCACACCAAGCCACTGCTTGGCAGTGTTTTGGAGTCAAGAGCCTGCACACTCCCTCCCTTAAAGGTTAACTCATAGAAACCAAAGCCTTCACATTCTCTCCATCTGCCAAAGGAGTTGTTACTCAAATTAAAAAAAAAAGAGTTTCTTTGCTAATAACAAGCCTTGTACCAAAATATGTCATTGGCATGATATATAGAGTGAAAGTGAAGTTGAAATAGAGTCAGCTTAGTATTCTAATGTTTTCATGCTTATCAAGAAATCAAACAGAAAGGGAAAAAAAAAAAAAAAATTGATTTTCTTAAAAAAAAGTTTCAACTAGACAAACGAGAAATTCCTCTGGGTAGTCCAATCATTGATTGTTTTTCTTCATTTTTGCTTTTCACATATTTTTTTCAACACATTGAAACACACCCATAGTAAACGAAATGTTTAGTGGTTAACTATTTGTATTGCTCTTACACCATCTGCTGCTTCAACAGTTTTAGAGGCAATCATCATGAAGCTGGACGTGAATGTTTTGAGATATCTCTCAAAAGACGATTTTAGAGTTCTCACAGCCGTTGAGATGGGAATGAGAAATGTATGCTCTCAACCCTAATCTTTAAGAACTTTCACTATGTAAGACTTGAGGGTTTCCTAATTTTTCTCTACTCTTTTCATAAAATTTTCAGCATGAGATAGTACCATCAGAGCTTATCAGTCGAATTGCTGGTCTCAAGTAATGAGTTTCTTCTTCTTTTTCATTTTTTATTTTTAATTTTTTTTAATAAATCATTATATTTTTAATTTAATAAGCAAATTACAATTTGCAGGCATGGAGGCACTTACAAAGTGTTAAAAAATTTGCTCAAGCACAAGCTGTTGCATCACGATTCCTTCAAATGTAAGAAGGATACTATGTACTCTGCTCCTTGTACAAAGGCAAAGTGTTGGGTTTATTCTAACTGTCATGTCATTTTATCTTTGTAGATGATGGTTTTCGTTTGACCTACCTTGGTTATGACTTTCTTGCAATTAAGACATTGGTTAACCGGGGAGTTTTCACTGCGGTTGGTCGGCAAATAGGGGTTGGGAAGGAATCTGGTAATCTTATAGAAACTAAATTATTAGTTTATTAATATGTTTTGAATACCTAAACTTTATACTTTGTTTTGGATTCATGTTAGTCATAAGGGGCATTTGGAGTTTAGGGACAAAAATGATTTTTACTAATCCTGAGGACCTCCTTAGTTTTCATCGTAAATCAAGGATCCTATTCATCATCATCAAAGCCCATTTCCGATACAAATCAAGGATCCTATTAACTTTTAAAAAAATATTTCTTTAATTCGTTTAAGCACCATGTGAGCTGAAATTTTCAAGAAAATTACATACTAACCGTAGAAAGATACGCTCCGCCATTAAATATCTTGATAAACAATATTTGTGAGTGCTTAAGGACCACCATTTCGGGTGGTCTTAGACAATGGACGCTAGCCGGCGTCCAAGGTGGGTCCTCGCTCGCTTCACACATTTCGTGATATTAATAGAGAAATTTCCTTTATCCTACTTACTGCAGATCTTGAGGCACAAATATCGAAACCAGTTGAAACTTTGATGCATTGTTTCTGTGGTTGGTCTTTAATTTAAAACAAAGTTGAAATGATATAGTTTTCACTTTTCATTCAGTCATGTGTATGTAGGGTCTTTAATTTAAAATGAAAACTAAGGGGTTTATCCTGGGTTAGTAAAAACCAATTTTTGGCACTAATATGTCAATACCTATAATCAGAATGATGAGATTAATGGATTCTTTGGTTCGGAAGAAGCAGGGTCACTCGATCATTATCAAACTGACTGCAATCTTTTTGCTGTCTGTGAGAACTCCCGAAAGTGCCTTCTACTTCCAATAGGCCATGAACTAGATCAGAATCATTATCAAGGAATCCATAAGAAGTGACCCAATTATTTATTTATTTATTTTATTAATATTCATTTTTATTTTTAACTTTTTATCTATGAAGATATATTTGAGGTTGCTCAAGAAGATGGAACAGTATTGGCCATGAAGCTACATAGGTTGGGTAGAGTCTCCTTCAGGGCCGTGAAAGCTAAGCGTGATTATTTGAAGCACCGTAGTAGTTATAATTGGCTATACTTGTCGCGACTCGCTGCACTTAAAGAATTTGCATTTATGAAGGTCAGTCCCTCCTGTTTATGCACTATCCTGTATACATATGTGGAATGTACCAAATTGAGTAAATAACCTTATTCATGACATTGATACTTCACTATACAGGCTTTGGAAGAGCATGGATTTCCTGTACCTAATGCTGTGGAGTGCAATAGGCATTGTGTAATTATGTCACTTGTCCAAGGTTATCCACTGTAAGAATTCATCTTAGAGTCACTCTTGTTGCATTTGCATTTTTAACCCCATTTGCAGGCGACCAACAAACTCTGTTTCTAACTCACTTATTTTTCTAAGTGCTATTGACATATGTTCAAATTTGTCCTGTTTTTGTGTAGTAGACTAAGAAAGTTGATAGTCCTAGTGAGCTACATAAAAAGGCAATTAGTGATCCATCTTTTCCTTATGCAGTGTACAGGTGAAGCAATTACAAAACCCTGACACGGTTTTTGAAACAATCATTAATCTAGTTGTTCGTCTGGCTGAACATGGCCTTATCCATTGTGATTTCAATGAATTTAACATCATGGTATGCTATCTACGTGCAACAGATTTTGTTATGTTAATATGCGTTAGCGATATATTATGGTTCTTGACTTCAGGTTTGAAAGCTTTTCATGATCACTAGGTTAGTAAAATATTTCCTTATAACTAGTGCTGAATGGATATAGCTGACCTCTCTTTAACTAATTTAGTGCTTAATGGAATATCATGTATTTCAGTTCTATGTTTTATTAATGCTTGAAAGCAAGAGTACAACCCCCACATCTCAATGCTGTTCTGTATCTCTTGTACACACAGAATTCTTGCACTTTAATTCTATTTTCCTATTGACCCTGTTACAATTCTATGTTATCATCTCAAACCTACTAGTCATAACTGTTAGAAATCTCTTGTTGTTGCTTAAAAATTGAATGATTCACTAGTGCGATTACAGCCATTTCAAGACATTTGTTCGCCTAGAGATTCTTGGTACTAATAGAACCCATTTTCATTTTTATTGTAGATTGATGACAATGAGATGGTTACGATGATTGACTTCCCTCAAATGGTGTCTGTTTCTCATCATAATGCACAGATGTACGCAGAAACATATTTTTTTGTTATCTGTTGCAGAAGATATTATCGACTGAAAAAAATATGAACTATCCTCATTGTATGTTCCATTTCTGAAAACTCTTTTCAGGTACTTTGATCGTGATGTTGAATGCGTGCTCAAGTTCTTCAGGAAGAGGTCAGTGGTGCTCAAGTTCTTCTGACATTTTAATTGCTTTATGGAATAATGAACTTAGCATTTAGCAAAGTTCTTACTTTCCCAGACATGGTAATTTGTGCTCGAGTCAGATTTCTACATATTTAAGTATTTAACTAACTGTGTAGAAACTTGGGAACAAATTCACCTTTTTTAATTTTAATTTTATTTAAATTATTTGAACCTTTATAAGGTTCTCAAAACTTGTCTGAAGTATGTTGTTTTACACAGTCAATAATTGAGATTTGAAATGTTTACTTCTTTATTACTTTATTATTCCATTTGTTATATATATATGTTTTTTTTTTTTTCTTCTTAGATAGTTAGATTTCATTTTATTTTTAAAGAATCTTAGAGGACCAATGGTTTTAATGTTGTGATTATTTGCATCACATGATTGACTTTAGGTTAAACCTTTCTTTTAAAGAAGAAAGTGATGCGTGTGATAGATCAGAGTCGGCAGAAAATGGGAATGGAAAGCCTTGCTTTTCTTCAATTGCAAAATCTTCTGGTTTCCTAGACAAAGAACTTGCTGCGAGTGGATATACAAAAATGGACCATCATGAGATGGATAAGGTAAGAGGATGAACCATTTATTTGCTATGTTGAAATGGGAATTCTTAGTCACATTTTTTTGGAGATGGATAATTTTATAAATTCTATTGGTCAATTTTTACTCATCATAGACAGAAAGTGCAATGATGCATTTTACTTTGAATCTGCAACAATGTGAGCTACTTTATTTTGTTGCTAAAATGCTGACAATCTTACGATGTTATTTGCCTCTTTTAAGTTAAAAATGAGTCAGTTGTAAAACTATGGTTTTCTTTTGGTTTCCATTTGGCTAGTTCAAGCAGGTGGTGATTCCCTTTGTCACAACCTGTCTTGTGTTGTAATTACCAAGCTATAAGCGATGGAATGAAATTCAATACCACTATTAGTAGAAAATATTTTTGAATACTCGATGCTTTTAAAAACAAAAACTTTTTGGGTAGGACAATGTGTTAGTTCATTGGCTTAAGAACAGATTTTACTTGAAAGAACTCCCTATAATTCTGGTTTTCCATTGGGCTAAAGTGATCATATCAATACCAAGATGCTCATAGAGTATAAGTGTTCTTGTAGCTTTATCTTTGATTTTCTTCTATAAAATTTTGTAATTGCATTTGATGGTAGGTCATTATGCTTATGGATAAGCTTCCTTTATCAAAGATTTAATCTCCCTCTCTTTGACATTCTGAAATATTTAAATGCAGATTTTGGAAGGATTAACTGAGGTAGATATCAGTTCTGATGAAGAGACAACGGATAAAGGATGTCTCTCTGATGCTGACACCGAAGCTGACATCAATCATATGGATGCTTTGCATTTGACAGACCAGGTATGTATTCCATGCGAGAATTAACTGATGCAAAGTAGACAGTATGTGCTAGATATGAAAACTAAAAGAGACAAACGGTGGTGTTAACTGAGGTGTGGAAGCGTGTTACACTTAAGGTTTCTTGAAGAAAATTCTCATAACAAGCTAACTCTTCCAGTAATAGCAGCTCTCAAGCTCCAATTTAGAATTACTTGGGCTCCAAAGAAATTACTAAATTGCTAAACTTGTTGAGTGCATATTCAACACCTGTTCCATTGGTGTAATTTCCTGAAGTTTCATCTCATCTTTAAGGTGAAACCCATAATTGCCTGCGCTGATTGATGAGTCTTCTTTGAAGGGATTCACCCCCTAGTTGTTGGTGGTCCATCTCCAGTTTTGATATGGACGTGTATTCAGCTATCACTAGTTATGTTTTTTTTGTTTTTTTGGGAATGTTGATTCATTTTTGGAGATGGTATATACCATGTTGGTGTTTCAGGATGAGATAACCACCAGTTCTGACGAGAAGGATGTAGGGAGTGAGAATGAGTGTTCAGATGAAGCAGTTGAAGACAATAGACCCGAAACAATAGAATCAGCTGACAAGGTAAGTTGAATCTATCTCAATGTTGAATTTTTCCCATCAGAATGATCAATTTTTGAACTTTGTCTGCAAGGACTCTATTTATCTCAGCATAGTATTTCCTCCCTTTTATGCCCTGTAGAGTTTACTTTGTAATTCTGTGTTTAAAACTGTGCTTCTCATGATTTTGTATCTGTAGTTATTTTCAGTTGGTTATATTTTGGTTTTTCTTCAAGGATACTTATACATGTACTGCCAGACATAAAACTTAAATGTTGTTTTCTTGTAGGAGGATGGCAAGGGGCAAGGTGAAGCTGATGAACTGATGAAACGTTTGAATAAACAGAGGCGACATGCTGTTACAGTAGCTCGTGGGAAGCAAAGAAGTTTTGCCTCCAGAAATTCCTACAAAGACAAGGGAGGCAAATCTTCTCAGAGTTCTAAATTGCAAAAACAGCTAACTAGTTGGTGATGAGTGAAAAAAGAGAAGAAAAAAGTTATATACTGTTAGATGTGTATTGAATGGTTGTCAAGAAAATTTTGTAGAAAACATAACTTTGATATCAATTTGGCTATAATTTTTTGGATAACTTTTCTGTTTTATTGTATTACTGCGATCCCTTCATTCGTAAGCATGTATACAACACCACCAGACTTGAAGCCTTAGAAGTCTGCAATGACTGAAGCCTGTAGGTGTCGTAGCAACACCAAAACTTCAAGCCTCTGAATCTTACAATGGCACAGGTCTTAGAAATTTGCTAGTCATTGAAGATTGAAGGCTGCAGGTACCGTAGAATAGGTTTCAGTGCTGGTCTTCTGTTCTCATTAAGATAGGACTTGTGTAGTTTTTTGGCTTCTAGATCACCTTGGCTTCATTAAGAACTTGTATGATTGTGGGCTAAAGAAATTTTATGTATAGTAGATTTTTTTTATTTTTGAAAAAGGCAAGCGTGTTGCCGGTGGGTATAGAATTCAAGACGAGAGGTTAAACTCTTAACCATCCAACCAGGCTACCATTGGCTATGTATGGAGAAGTATGTGAAGTAACCTTAAACCTTGAGAGTCGTCTGGGAAACAAAACCTCTAATGAATATTTATTTTGCAAAACCAACAGTAGTAATTATCAAAGTTGAACATCACCAACACTGAATCACCGGCATTTTCACAATTGCATATAATCAAAGTAACCTTTTAGAAACAAGCATCTCAAGTTTGACAGTAGAAATATATTGATTGTTTTCCAGAAACCAAACCCATTTACTTAAACTTTAGGATTGCATGATCCAACTTTCATGAGTGAAGCAAGAATAGCTATCATTGGTGAATTTCGTTCCCATGCCTTTTTATGCATGAACTGCCATGGTGAGTTAGCCACCCCAAAGTACTTGATTGCAAGGAGCACAACTCCTATGCGGTTACCTCAATTGTAAGAAACAGAAGTTCAATGAGGTAGCCTAATGCCTGTCACATGTTCAAGTTTGACACTGCTCTCCACAGAGAGAAGCTAGCTAGCAAAGCTTTGGGAGAGATGTAAGCCCTCTGACAAGATCCATTTCTCCCCTTGGGTCTTTCCATAAGAGTTTCATTTCTCCATAAGCGTTTCCGCTTATTGTTAGCCCTGACAAACAACTAAACCTTTATCTTTCTGAGCACATTAACATAAGTGTAACTCGAGAATAACACAAACAGTTTGCGGAACCTGCATCAAGATCAAAACATAAAGCATATAAGCAATTTAAGCATTGAGGTGCACACACTAAAAACAAGGTTAAACACTAGTTTGAGCCCAAAGGGTTTGATATTAAAGACAAAAACCAAAATAAATTTATGGATTACGAACCAAATCCATTGGCTCCGGTGCTGTGCCATTGCAATAAAGCTCTTACGCGGATGTTCATTTATCAAGCAGTAACTATCTCCACTGGGGAAAGAGCTAGCAAATGAAATGGATAACCAGATATCAACAGGTCCAGTATATTTGCGAAATATGCATGTACTCGCCTGAAAAGTTATCAACAACATTGCATTACATACCACTGGAGCTTTAAAAATAAGTTAAGAAAATTCGGGAAAGTGATAGAAGGAATGCAGGTGTGCTGCATCCTATCATAAGTAAGACTACAATGGCAAAGAGAGACCTAGACATGGCTATAATAATATTAATAAGAATTAGGAAAAAAAAGATGAGAGATAGACTTGGTTAGAAATTATAAATAAACAAGATTAATAGGAAAGTACCAAGCAACAATCCAAATCTCAAAACTTGAATACCAACGATGAGAAAAGTTCAAGAAAATCATACAAGTTCCCAAGCTTCAAACTGCGGCTTCTCACATAAGAACGTACTATTCACCAATCAAGCAAAAAGAAAAGACGTTAAACTTCACTCATAAAGAAAATAACTTAAACTAAATATCATATACTTGTCAGTTGCTTAAGTTTAAACTTGTATCAAACTTAAGTTGCTTAAGTTTAAAATTTTAAAATTGTCAGCTGCTTAAGCAATGTATCAAAATTTCAAAGTTGCTCAAGTTTAAACTTGTCAGTTGAGGCCAAATGAATCAGCAAATACTTACATATGAAGAGGCAAGGCAATGCTGCATTTACCCTCGACTAGGTCCAATAGACATGGGTCAATCATATAAGTTACCCATGTCTAATTGGACTTAGTCCTGGTTAATTTTATGATTTACTAACTCATCAACTGTACTTCTATCATGCTAATCATCACCATAACCAATCAGAGTCGCAAACAGAACCGATAAACAGATTACCAGAGGAACTGAAATAATTATTTACTCATAGTATCATAAGTCCTGTAACAAAGAAAATTCCATAACCTTTGAAATTTAGTTTAAAAGAAATCAACTTACCAAATTCCATTATGCACATCATGGTGATTCCGATGACCCGAAACTCCATAGTCATCGAAAGTAATTAACTGAAAATCACCAACAAAGCAATCTTATGAGGGAAACATACAACAACATTATATATATAGTACACAAATTTTCGGATCCTATAGTCAGTAGTGAGATAAACTAAAAGCACATAGTCGTAAATAACAACAGACATTCAATTATATGTTGTGGTTGCAATGTTACAGACATAGAATGTAGAAAAGTTCCTACATATGATGAGAACAAGCAGAAATAGGTACAAGCAAAGCTTATAGATCATACCAAGTCAATGTCTTGAGAAGCAGTTTCTTCCTGAATAATTTTGGCTATAAAGCGAGAACTCCACGCTTTGTCAAACCCATCCTAATAGTGAACCATAACCAAATTAGACACAACATGTGCCAAAAGATATCCACTATAATATTTTAAGAGAGAAAATCCTAAAATTGAGTTCGTTATTCACCTGTAACTCTGCATGATCTAAAATCTTAATTTGTTGACATGGGACCTGTACAACATGTCACATCACCCAACTTAAAACCAATATGAAGAAAAATATTCAGTTCAATAACACTCACATTCTCAAAGTGCAGAAACCTATCGCAAATGTTTTGTTTGATAATCAGTTATATTGACTTGATTAAACCCAATGTTGTCCGAGAAAGGCTAAGAGCATACATCTATCAACTATGAGGGATATTATTTATTATACTAATAACTGGAACTTTAATGTGAACTTTTTAATTCAAGAAAAAATCATAACTTCACCTTGAGAGTACTACAAGCATGATAAAGCTCGTCCTTTCTTACGTTTCCCTTGCCATCAGCATTACCTACATAATAAGGAAGGTAAAGTGAAGTCAAGAAGTAACAAAATCCAAGTAAAATACAACTTCATGGACTCTGAAATTGGAATGGCCATGGACTAACTCAATCTTAGTCTGTTCATTTACACCCCTGAAACCTGCACAGGGTCATATATCAATGGCAATAATTTCTCAATAAGCCTTCCTGTTCTCACATTCCCCCACTCATATTGTTATGTTAACAACTTAAAAATAAATCTAAAAAAATGTTTATGTAAAGTGAAGGAGTGATCTCCAAACCTTGCTTATTGCTTCAACTTCCTAAACATTTAAAGGGATCAATTTGAATAGTATAACTGCATAACCTTCTTCACGGATAAAATTACTTGGATCACCCATATTAAACACCTAAAGAACCATGGTAGTTCATATTAATCAAAAACAATTTTATGGATACAAGTAGGCACGGGTTAAAACGTACGGAATCTACGTGACATTACAACCTATGGGATACCACCACCCATAACCTCAGTTTTTTTTTTTTTTTTTTGCATACATGTACAGACCACCATATAAATGGTTGTGCATCTAAAGAAATAAAGGTTTTCAACAAAGCAATATAATGTGACTATATGTTACATACACATCCTAGAAATATAAGTACATAATTTTTATTTTTTTTTATCAATAACCATATATAAAGCAATATAAAGCAGTGCCTGTTTGATGTTCAATATATATTTTCTACAGCCTCAAAGCAATAATATGACTTTTATTTGTGCCAATCAATTTTATGCTAAGTACTAGTCAGATATTGATAATAAAATACCTGTTGACAAGCATAAAATGTGAAGATTATGTCCTCTTGAAGTCAAGTAAATAATAGTTGGAGTAAAAAACCTGTAACAGTGTAATGCGTAATTGATCAGAAAACAATAAACTGAACATGTATGACCAATCTAAGAAATAGCAAAAAAATGATCCAAGTAACTAGAAATCATACAAAGCTAATTTCATGGAAAAAGAAGAATACAATTAGCGAGTAGCTAGTCCTTTCAAGTTGGATAGAAGCTCACATGGATTCATCATCAGGGTGTGCTACAACCAGCATGACGTTTCTCTTTCGATTGGATTCACCTGAGATAAGAATTTAGAATCTTAGGTAATAATATGAAAAGTAGATAACAAATACTAAACTGAAAATTAAACATTTGTAACAGACAGCTAATCAAACTAACCATTAGATAAGAATGCAGCATCTGATGGTGAAGAAGAACCATAGAGAACTTTCCACAGAGATATCACCCAGAGTAAGAGTAAGATCAGTAAGATTGCAGTTAAAAACCAAGCCATATAGCATGTACCTACAACACACAAAAGGTCATTATAACCAAGGACTATGCGAAATAAGATCTGCCTTACAACAATAATAAAATCATGATATTTGGCAATTATATTCGTTTACATATATATCCACACTGGCACAGTGTTTACATAGATAAGACTAGCTAGAGAAAGTTTTGAAATAAGGTATTCTAAGTTATTTTAAGGTTTGTTCTTCAATAATTCTTAAAGTAGGAGTAGACCAGAGTAATGGGTCTGAAAAATAGGCTCAAGGCTTGAGAGAATCCATATATGGTTTGCTCTTCACTATTATTGGTTTGACAATGAATTTCTTATTATGAAAACCCTGCCAGCAATAACTCATTACACATAGTTTTTCTACCATTACATTTTCATTTCATTATAAAAAACATGGCATGTAGATTAACTAGTTTGGTTTTAAGGATATTTAAATAATGTAAAGCAAAAAAACATATGCAACACCTAAGACTTGTATATGGTAGATTTGGGTTTTTGAAAGTGGAACAGACAGACAACTACTCTAATGGTTTTCGGGTTTCAGATGCTTCAACATCATGCTTAGCTCAGTGCATTGCACCTTATAAAGTTCCTTTAACCACACAAGCTAATTGGAAGTATCAATCCTATGACCATGCCTATGGATTACAATACATCTATTTTTTTATCACTCTATTGGTATATAGGAGTCCACTAAAAAAAGAAGGAACAGGTAAGTAACGGGACCATCTAAATCTAGACCTACGCCGGTGTAATTGGCTATTCCGTTGTCACTCTATTGGTATTTTCTATCTCAAATTTGAAGATCTAAGGGTGTGTTTGGTTGCATGGAATCCATGGGAATCCATGAGAGGACCCCTACATTTTATGCTAAATTGATATCACTCCACATACGCCATTTTGTTTTGTGATCAATGGTGGGAATGGAAGTCCCATGAACATAGGAATCACATGCCTTGAGGGATCAAGGAGTGAGATTCCATTGTTCATGGGACTTCCATTCCCACCATTATCACAAAATCAAATGGTGATGAAATGGTAGATGTATCAATTTAACTTAAAATGTAGGGATTCCCTCGTGGATTCCCATGGCATAGGATTCCATGCAACCAAGCAGACCCTAAGAAATCCCAACAAATTAGATACTTGATGAGAATATAAAATCTGAATAAACTGGAAACAATTTCAAAAAAGGGTATCAAATCAAACAACAATAAGTTGCTCTCTTTTGGTCAAATTGGATACAGGATTTACATAGCAATACAACAAAATGGGGTTTTTTTTTTTCGATCTCTTGAAATGTTGATATGAGAAGATAAAATCTGAACAATCTGAAACAACTTCAATAAATGGAATCATCATATCAAATAGTAAGTAATAAGTAGCAAGAATACATAAAAATGTGTATCTTTTACTTCTCTTCAAAAAAAAAAAAAAAGTTGCAGACTTAAACTCACCAAAGATCGCTCGCTCTTGAAAGAATGTTGAAATCCCAAAGAGGTTGGAATGAATGAAGATTTCAATCAATCTCTAAAGCTTGTGTCTTTCATGACATGAATCAACAAGGGCAAGAAAAAGAGAGGGCTTTGGCAACAGAAAACCAGGAATCAAGGTTTTGTTTGTAAAGGAGGAAGCTTGGGGATATCAACTGAATGGTCGCCTAACACTAACAGAGAGCAGAGAAAAGAGAGAACAGAGAAATCAATTTCGAACAGAGAAAAGTAGCGAACCAGAGACAGAGAGAGAGTCTCGACTCGATCGATCGATCGACAGTGCTAGACAGAGGTAGATAGATCGATTTCGACAGAGAGGGAGAGATCGATCGACGAGATCTATGTCGTCCTCAGCATCACCATCACCAGGTACCTTCTTTGATTCTTTCTTTCGTTTGTTTTTTTTCCTGCGATATCTGCTCTCGACGGGATCTATGCCTTGGACTGAAAATCGCCCTTGTCTAAGCTGAGTCCATGAACATATAGGAAGCTAATAACAGCAGCATAACCTGCTCTAACACCTGGTAAAGATCCTTGAACTGCAAGCTGCAAAGGAAATGAACAATTGATGTTTAACTGTTTAAGTATAATTTTCCAACAAAACTGATTGAAAAAAAAAAAAAAAAAAACATACATGTTGCGCAAGGAATAAAAGAGTGAAGCATACCCTTGACCATTGTAAATGTAATTGTAAAATGGCATTGACATCATCCTGGTTGAGTGAGTCTAACGTAATTGTTTTTTTTCTCTTAATGTTTGTTTAAGCCAAGTAACTGGAGATGATCTTTGAAAGCATGTGACAATAATAAGAAGACCAAGTGAAGTTGGGAGAAAGAGTATACGAGATCTCTTACTAGATTGAAGGACTACTTGTTGAAGATAACAGGTTGTGGGATAGCTATTTGTGCCAAAATCTCTCCCTAAAACTTAGAGAGGTACAACAATTTGTTGAAGAAGCTGCATTGAGAGCAGAAAGTTCAAAGCCGCAAAATGTTCATTTACCTCCTTCAGTGGGCTCAAGTAATCACCCACACCCGGGTTCAAGTAGTGGGGTTAGTCCTTCAGTTCCATACAATGAACAAAGGAAGAGGAGAGCCACTAATAATCCTATTGCAAATGCTTTCAATATGAGTGAGCGACAAGAGTTGGATGCTTTGATTGCAAGGGCGTTCTAACTGTGAAGGGGAGTACAAAGACAAGTTCTTCATTGCTGGTTTGATCAAGGAAGTCGTACGTGACATTGGGCCAAGTAATGTGGTCCAAGTCATAATCGACAATGCTCCAGTTTATAAGGCTTCAGGTTTACTTGTTGAGAGCCAGTATCCTGAGGTGTTTTTGACATCTTGTGTAGTCCACACTCTCAACCTTGCCTTGAAGAACATATGCGCTCCAAAGAACACGCCTGCAAATGAAAATGCCTACAGTTTGTATAGTTGAATAATTGATGTTGTTGGGGATGGGGTGCTGATCAAGAACTTTATCATGAACTATTTCATGAGGTTGCATATGTTTAATGAGCATTTGAGATTGAAGTTGTTTTTCATAGCAGAAACACTATTTGCTTCGAGCATAATTATGCTCAAGAGGTTGAAATACATTAAAAGTAGCCTCCAGAGTATGGTGATTGGAGATCAGTGAGATTCATATAGGGAAGATGATGTTGAGAAAGCACGGCTTGTAAAAGGAAAACTATTGGATGACTTGTGGTGGGACAAAGTGAACTATGTACTTCGTTTCACAGAGCATATTTATTCAATGTTGCGGAGGGCTGATACAGATGAGTATTGTCTTCACTTGGTGTATGAGATGTGGGATGTTATGATTGAGAAAGTGAAACAAGTTATTTACCACCATGAAGGAAAGGAAATAGTGAGGAGTCAGAGTTTTTTCCAGTGGTGCATAAGATACTGGTAGATCGATGGGAGAAAAGCTACACACCACTGCATTGCTTAGCACATTCCTTGAATCTAAGGTAAATAATTACATTGTTTTTAACTTTTTATTTTACTTATTCTTGAGTCTTGACTAGAAGACTATAATTTATGGGTTATGCACTTAATATTTATATATTAATTTGTGATTGACATTGTATAGGTATTATAGCAGAGAATGGCTTGAAGGGGCTCCTAATCGTGTTTCGCCACACAAAGATCCTAAGATTACAAAGGAGAGGGATTAGTGTTTCAAGAGATACTTTCCTAATATTGAAGAAAGAAGATTGGTTATTACAGAGAATGTTAGGTTTTCAACGGGTACTGGACAGTTTGCAAAAAGTGATGTTCTACAGAATAGAGCATACCTAGAACCTGATGTGTGGTGGATTTCTCATGGTACCTGTGCACTACTAGTCCTGAATGTTGCTTTGAAGTTACTTTGACAACCTTGTTCTTCCTCATGTTGTGAGAGGAATTGGAGCACATATAACAACATCCACTCATTAAAAATGAACAAATTGACCCCACAACGAGCTGAAGATTTAGTATATGTGCATTCCAACCTTCGTCTTTTGTCAAGAAGAAAACAAGAGTACAAAGAATGTGAGATAAGGATGTGGGATATCGCAGGAGATACTATTGATTCGTTGGATTTGGATGCTGCTGGAATGCTTGAGATTTTCAGTCTTTCACTTGATGAACCTGAGCTAGAGGCTAGGCTGTTGAATGAAGAAAATGCGATAGTTGATCCGCCAGTTAATGAAGAAGAAGAGATGTAGCCGCCTCGCTGGTGAGTTTATGAAATTATCAATTTACATTTTACATTATCAAATTAATGAAATTATGTTGCTTATGTTTTATGAGTATGACTTGAGTTTGACTTTATGATGTATTTGTAATTTTGAATGAATGAATTTGAATGTTCATATAATCATATGAGTTACAAAAAAAATATATTAAAAAATAAATTTGACCGTGTCGTTGAGTCCTATTTTTTTGAAAATTACTGAATCGCCATGTTCTATCCGTGTCCGACACGACACGGGTATCCGTGCATCATTGGTTTGGGCATAATCAATACACCTCAGCGAAAATGAGATGGAAAATGATTGATAATATTAACAAACTAAAATATACAACAATAGAAAGTTTGATAGTCTGTTTCATGTTTAAACAATTGAAATTATCACCTCTTTAATGAGCTTGCCGCCCTAAACTAATCAGAAAACTATGATCGGAGGTCTCCCTTACCATGACTTTCAACCATGAAAACTTTTAAAAAATAAAGTAAACATAAAAAAGCTGTTTGTTCTATATAAATCGGAAAATTCTAATTGTCAAGGAAACCAGCGAGGGATGAATCCCTCCCTCCCTCGCTGGTTTCCTTGCCAGTTTAGGGATGGTAACGGGGCGGATTGGGGCGGATTTGGACAAATCCATCCCCGCCCCGCTGGAGATCACGGATATCCAAATCCGCCCCGAATATCCGTTTACCAATATTTTATAAAACCATCCCCGAACCGGACGGTTTGGTGGATATCCGCCCCGCCCAAAAACCCGGAGAAAAAAAAAAAAAAAAAAACAGATTATCAAATATCAAAACAATAACCAACAGATTCTCATATAATAAAAAAAAAACAGATTATAATTATCGAATCACACCACAAAAAAACAGATTATAATAGATTTGGTTTTTGTGAGATCTTACAGAAATTACAAAAAATTTCAGAAATTACAAACCATACACCAGAAATTACAAACAATACAAAAATTAACAAAAAAATTAACAAAAATTCGATCTCTGAGATTTGATCAGATCTCAGATCTTGATCTTTTTCAGATCAGATCTTGATCTTTTTCAGATCAGATCAGATCTTGATCTTTTTCAGATCAGATCAGATCAGATCTTGATCAAATCTTGATCAGATCTTGATCTTTTCCAGATCAGTGAGATCAGATTCGATCTCAGATCTCGATCTCAGTCTCAGATCTGATCTCGATCTCGATCTCTGATGGGGGGAGAGGAACTGAGGAAGAAACCCTTTTGATCTTGATCTCTGAGCAGGGAGGATCTCGGCGTCTCGCGGCGTGAGGGGAGGTCGGTTGAAGGGAGGTCGCTCGCGACCTTCGCTGAGTTGGTCGAAGCCTTCGCTGAGTCAGTCGAAGGGAGGTCGGTCGAAGCCTTCGCTGAGCCGGTCGAAGCCTTCGCTGAGTCAGTCGAAGGGAGGGAGGTCGAAGCCTTCGCTGAGTCGCTCGAAGGGAGGGTTGCTTGCTGTTTTGAGGGAGAAGAAGGGTGAAGGGACGAAGTCGCTCCTATGGTTTTATGAGAGATGAGGGTTTTTTTTTTTTTTTTTCAGAAGTGAAAGTGATTGAGATAGAGAGGTGAGAGGGTGATGTAAAATTTTTTTTTTCAGTATATAAAGGGTTGAGGGTGTTTTTGTAATATCAACACTTAAACGGATATCCGTGGGGCGGATATGGCCAAATCCGTATCCGCTCCGAATATTTAATGGATGTTGTTTGGATATCCGTATCCGCCCCAAAAACCGTTTAGGCATATCCAAAACCGTCCCAAACGAATTGGGTGGGGCGGATATCCGTGAAAATCCGCCCCACTGCCATCCCTATGCCAGTTAGCCTTACTCATATGAATCATATTGCCAAAACAAACTATTCAGCTAGTGGAAGATAAGGTGACTGGACCCATACATGGGCTTCAATAGACAGCATAAGATGAGAGCTCAATTAAGTAAACAAAAATTGACTACACAACGTTTGTTTGTTTAACACTATCGTGTCGAATAAGATCATATATTTTTTCATGTAGCGTGTAATATAGGTACAATGTCATGTTTTTCGCATGTTACACTAGTTCTTTGGTTCTTTGCCACTCCTCAAATAGATAACTAAATCATTAAACTTAAAAGTTGATACAAAATTAAATTTACACCGAATCACTGTCCATATAATATATATTGATAGTAGCTTGAATCTCCTATATATTATTTTTTGTAAATTTGGATAGGTCTAGCTCTCTGTAAATGTAATAGTATTAACTGTAATGAGTCAATGTGTCAGTGTGCATATATAAAAGTCCTGCAACTGCAACTACTCATATGGTCATCATCATTCTTTAACATCCCAAATGGTGTCCTCCCAACTCTTCTTTGACCATCTAGATTAATCCTCACTGTAACTTGGTGTACAAACGTCACAACTTTCTGTAATTGTAAGTAATACAATTTCGTGGTGATGGCCACTGTTTCAGTTATTCATATTTGGATTATTCAGTTTGATCCCACTTAAGTTAAAACGCTCAATGGGTCCAAATTTGAAGAGTTGGCAAGAGCAAATTTGAAGTTCAAAAGATGACATCTTGACAAACACTCACCTTTCGAATTTCCGTTGTAAAATATATGAGATAAGCATATCAAGCCCACTGGCAAGCCCTAACGATCAACAAAACTAAAAGAAAAAAATTGGTGAAGGTGAAGGGATGAGTCAATATTAAACGGGCAAAGTAAATAAGGTGTTGGAGGAACGTTTTCTGAAGATAGAGAAGCGGATAAGAACAAACAGAGCGAGGCCCGCCTATGTTCATTGTTGCAGAGGCTAACAGGTTCTTCACGTTCATGGTGGACGAAAAAGAAAAAGCGCAAAAAGAGAAACAGATGGGAGGGGGATAGGGATATGATAGGACTTGTGTAATATGGGCGAAGGCATTATTGACAAACGCAACTATTAACACATTTATGAACACAGACATTTCATTTGCCATTATAGTGGTAGATTTTTTTATTTTTTTTATTAGTTTCCTTGCCCTCAAAAGTTATATTTTAGCTTTGAGTTGTGTTTTTCATGTAAAATCCGTGTTTAATAAATAAATAAATAAATAATGAGTAATTTACTATTTGGTTTGGTCTGGTAGAGCACTCTACCATTTGAGCTACATCTCCAAGGTGGCTTCTTAATTTATTATCTGTAATAAAAGGAATTCCTTCATTTTTCCGACCCTGATTTTAGGGAGCGAGGGAGGGCTCAATACCGCCCACCCTCCTCATGATGCACATCACCGCCCATTTCAAATATGCACCCTAATCCACTTAACTTAAGATGCATACTTTCATCTCAACCGTCAGATATCCGATCCAAAGTTGAAACTAAAAAAGAGAAAACTCGTCTCTTTTCTAACATGTCCTTTCATCTTAATGTTAGGACTAAAAGTGTACAATTGCAATACAACCTTTTCCCCAAAGGATGTGTGTCTCACCCACACAACTTTCATATTTGCAAAAGATGTGTCCCTATGAGTCTAAAACAAATGGATCTGTACTATAAAATAGGGGTGGGTACGGGTTCATACGGGATTGGGACGGGACGGGATGGAAAAAACCTCATCCCGACCTCGTCCCATCCCAAACGGGTTCGAGACGGGACGTGATCAGCGTGCTAATCTGGACATATCAAATAGAAGTCTGGAACTGCTGGACTGCTGGAAGCCTGAACATTTTATGCAAATGTTCATAAAATAAATAAATAAGTAAATAAAATTATTAAAAAATTAGTTCGAGACGGGACGGGATTGGCAGGATTGAAAATCTTCATCCCATCCCATCCCATCCCATTCTAGATCGGGACAGGACTGGATCAGGATGAAATTATTCAATCCCATTAAAACCCAAAAAAATCGGGACGGGAACGGGATCGCGGGATGGGATGCCCACCCCTACTATAAAGGAAGTCCTTCATTTTGGATTATGAATGAACTCAATTTTGTGGAGTTTATTTTTGTCGAAGGATACTCTAGTTTTTGGAGGATACTGCATAGGACAAATGCAACTGTTCAACAAAAAATAGGGATCCTTGCTCTGCCTTCGCTTTGACAACCTTGCTCAAGTATGTCTACAATTCCTTGATATTAGTTGTGATAATGGTGAAAGAGCGGAATGAAACAAACGAACGTATTGACATGAGCGGACAATCAAGGCAAAGAGGTTCCTAGCAGTCAAAAAAGGAAGGGAAAGATAAATCATTGGGCGGAGAATTTGACCCACTAAAACTGAAAAATAAATTTGCAGCCTTAGTGGATGACACAACAGAAGATGAGTCTAATAGACACGAAGAGAAATCAGCAACATCAAAAAAATTCCTAGGTGTGACGGACGGAGTTGACAAGGCAGAAAATGTCCGTGACGAACTTTGTTGAGGCTGGGTATACCATTAGTGAGGCAAATAGAGCTGTTATAGCTCAAGAGAAGACAACGAATTCCGATGGTAATAAGTCAACAAGTTTGGAGGGTGATATGACTGTGGGCATGGAGAACATTACAACCCCGGATTCGATTTCGTTGAGCAATATAGTGGTTGCAAGACGGAGCAATAATGCGGCTATCGTTGATGACATTTCGACAAGTCTGGAGGGGGCTAACATCGCTGAAATAGGGATTAATAATGGTGAGACTCGATCTAAAACAGGCCACAAAATTTCTGAAACAGGCCCTAAAACAGACCACAGAGTTGTTGAAACAAGGCCTAAGACAGTGGACGTGTCCCCTGTTCTTGCTGGAATTCAAGGTATGCAGAGTAATGAGGAGCGGGGGTCAATTAGTATGAGTGAAAGAACAACCTTTCGAGTTGATTCAGAGCCCCGCATTAAGATGAAACGCCCACACAAGGGTGGTGACACTGGTGCTGCCAATGTCGCTGGCAGTGGTGCGGACAATGGTGTTGGCAAGGGTGCGAGCAATGTTGACAGTGGGTTTGTCTATGGCGCTGGCAGTGGTGCGGGCGATGGTGTTGGCAGTGGTGCTGGCGGTGGAGCTCACGTTGGTGCTCAAACTCGTGTTCATAGTGATGATCGTAATGGTGGTGACAGCAGGGTGCATGATCGGAAGGTAGGGGTTCCAGCAGATGAGGGTAATGAACAAGATGACGAAACTTTAGTGGACGCCGTAGTAATTGAAGCACCATAGAACATATTAACTATTTGGTTCGTAACGCTATCAGCGAAAATGAACAGAAGTCTGATTCCAACAATTCAGAGGAAATCAGTTCAGATGAAGAAGATTTGGATGAATACCATCAGGTCAAGAATAGTGTCAGGTTTAAAGACAGACCATATTCAATTAACGAAAAGATTCGATAAAAGGAATATGACAACAGAAAACACGATGGATCATGACTATTTCAAAGACTTCACGATTTTTCCTCGAAGATCATCTAGAATGAAGAAACGTAACAGCTAGTACAGGCTTTGACAAGTAATTAAGGTCTGGCATACCATAGCTGCCTCTCCATAGCGGAGATTTAAAATTCAAAAAAAAAAAAAAAAAAAGATAATGGTGAAGAACTGTTGAGATAAAGTTGGCTTAAATAGTCTCACATCAACTAAGGATAAGTCGTCACTAAGGTTTATAAGGAAGTGGTCCATTCCCTAATAGTAATGAAGCATTTTAAGATAAATAAAAAACCCACACCACCTATTCCCAGATGGAATGTCTGATATGGTAGTGTTTAAGTTGGCAACAATATCCGGTGGTTCGACAAGGACTTCGCGACGCAACAATATCCGATGGTTCGGCAAGGACTTGGCAAGGTGGAGGTGGTGCAGTAAGTTAGCAATAATATCGTTGCTAGTCTATAGTGGATCTAGATGCAAGCACACGCTCAGCGGCGGGATCCTTCCTTGAGATTATAAGAGTGCTACCGAATGTAACACTGACATCGAAGCCCTCACATTGACCTATGGGTAATCATTTAATACCAAGGACCCTTTAACCTTTATATTAACGAAAAATAAAAAGATTCAAATACAATCTCTCTCGAGATGGAGAAGCAAGCATCACTGCAAGAGCTATACTAATCTCATGTTTCACTGACATTGGGCAAGTAATTACTTATTTTTTTCTTTATTGTCAAAAGAAATTATTCATATTTTTTGTTTCTTATCGTAGTTCTAGTGAATCTTCGATGACAAAGGCTGAAATCTTGGGTACAAGTTTTTGGATATTTCTTTGTAGCAAATTCTCTTGCATCATCTCCACTAGACGGACTTGATCACTCTTGTTCTTCTTCAGAATCTTGGCAATCTTCTTGATCGGACAGTTTATATTTGATTATTCTCCTTTTCCCATAAACTCTTTAATCACGTGTAATCTTCCTTAGCTACTCATTCCCTTAACAATTCAAAAACAGAGCAGCGCACCACTTCTCACTTGAATTTTTGGATTCTTAACTATTAGTTCTTCCTGAGTTAAGAATTACAACATGTAACTTTTTTTTTCTTTATTGTGTCCTTAACAATGTTATAACCTTGCTATTTTGCGCAATATATGTTCATCAAACAGTCCAGCAACTTTTTCTTGTTGAGTTCAATCAGGTTAACTATTAGTTCTTCCTGAGTTAAGCATTACAACATGTAACATCTTTTTTTTTTCTTTATTGTGTCCTTAACAATGTTATGACCTTGCTATTTTGTGCAATATATGTTCATCAAACAGTCCAGCAACTTTGTCTTGTTGAGTTCAATCAGGGATGTAAATCTAATCAATGATTAGATCTCACACTTGAAGGTCCTATATGTTGTTAACTTCAAAGTCTTGGTCAATTCGTATTTTTTAGTGGTTGGTGCAGGCAGGAAATATACTCATGGGCTTGTATGAATGGCTGGGGGGCGGGTAGACTTTGTTTAGATCCAATTATTTTTTGGGATAGCAACATTAGGTCCAATTCAAACCATTATCCAGCATCCAAGCATGGATTAAAGAATTCCTCTTATTATTCAATCATACTTTTTAAGTAAATTAGTTGTTCAATTAAGCTTTTATTAATCACACCATACCAGATGGTCCTTGAATGACTAAAGAAATGAACAAACACCAAGAAGTGGTCCTCTTTAGTGCTCCTAAAGTTGAAGCTAGCAACCTTGATGGACTAAGCATGGAATGGAGAAGAGTGAGTGAGTCTATACATGTCTATGACCACTCATATCAAGGTGGTGAAATTCCATCCCCCAATCAATAATTCAATGGTATATATGTAAAACCCAACTCCTAGGAAACTAAAAGTCCATGAACAATGTTGTCCTCTACCTCTAGGGAGATACCAACTACCTATTGGTGGAGCTAATTACTTCATTAATTAAGTAAACCCTTGAATGTATAATTAAATATGTGCTCAAGTCCTATAAAGTATTTTAGTTAATACATTCCCAATGCATGTCATGTGCCCATGCACCTAATCACCATTTCTTAACTTAAGGTCACGCAAAAGATGATTATAAAAGGAAGACCCATTTCTATGTTATGAAAGTAATACAGCTACGCATGTTGTTATATATATATATATTATCCGGCATATTAGACCAACTAACCTATATTAGAGCAATTGAAGTGTATTTAGCATCTCCAATGGGAATCCATATTGGCCCCTAAGTTTCTGAAACTTGGATGAAATCATGTATATTTCTCTAGATTTCAGTGTTTGATATTTTTCTTTTCTTAAGTTGAACAGACTTATAACCTCAGCAAATGGCGAAGCAAATGGAAGTTCATTAATATATAGATTGATAACCCTCTATAATATATCAGAGAAGCAAAGTCTGGCTACATCACATTTCCTGGTCAATGTTGAGTATATTTCATTACTAAACAACTTGTCTAGCATTAAGGAATCACAAATAATGGATGTTGAAGAATAACATGAGCATCCTTAATTAATTGAGTTGTTTTGTAATAAATAATGTCTGTGGTGACCGCCCCAAGTTTTAATTATCAGATTTTTTTTTCTTCGATCTCTATAAAGTTATCAATACAAGCATGAAAGCATACTAAATATGGTTGTGATACAATATGCAAAAGTTGATTACAAGCAAACAGAGAGATACCTTGACCATTACTAAAAGTGATATTATAGCATGTAATTCACGTTTTATACATGGATTTCTTAATGAGATTATCGTCAATTGATAATGAACTTAGAGAGACATGTTATATCATTAATTCTTCATTTCCAGGGAGAACAATGATTAATGATCAAGTTTGAGTTGTCCTAGTGTTTAGGTATTGCTCATGATGGTTAAGTTTACCAAGTCTCTACCTACTATAGGTTTGCATACCAAAATTTCTTTTCGTAATAGATTGAGTATGTAGACGTAACTTTCATTAAGAATGATACGTGCCTCTTAAACTTTAGTTTTGTATTAGATATATGGTTGAAATAATATTGTAAAGTGGTGTTTTTTTTTTAGGTTTAAAAGCTAACTTCTAATTGGAGTTGAAAGTTTTGTACATGCTACTAATTTGTTTGTTTGCTTTCAAAAAACTATAAAGCAAAATCACATTTTTCTATCAAAATATTTCCTCAATTTTTTTGTAGATTTCGATATTTTCTTGTAAAACCCATAAAATTATGAAGCAAATTACATCTATAAGAATACTTAAGTATTTAGGCTTCATTTTATGTAATTATTAGGTTAATTTACTTACTTGTATCCTACTTGTCCACATACTTATACATGTTCGACATATATTTAAATTTTTTACATTTTTTCTATATAATGAAATATTTCACGAAACATTTCTTAAAATTAGGAAACATAATACAAGAAAGATTGTGGGTGCCGATTCAATTGAGTATTAATGTTGCACATGATGGATAAGGGAAATGATATTTTTCTTTGTGATCTCTCTATGATGTATAACCTTCTATATATACATCATGGAATTTGAGAATTTGCATTCAAGTTGGTCCTTATGATTATGGTATATATTTATGATAGTACCTCCAACAAAATCACATCTATAGATCATGGAGTTGTTGGTTACTTGATTGTAACTTTCTTGTGTCCTTTACTTCTCAATAGTTACTCTAGTCACATGCCATAACTTGTTGAAATGATTTTTTTTTAATCTAGATTTAACGTACATATATGTAATTATTGGATGCGTACAAAACCAAACAATGGATTGGACTCAAATCCTCTAAATACAAAATTTAGGCATAATTTGTTTAGACCTGAAATCACCTGATTGATTGATAAAGCCAACATTAAGTCATTCTACTATCCAAATCCGATCTGTTTTCAGTCCTAAGGAGCAAGCTCCCACTTTGACTCAAGCTCTAAGAGCATTCACAATAGCTGGTTTTGGGAGGGAGGCAACCCTCTCTCCCCATTTAAGCCGAAAACACTCACAATAGTCATGCTCAGGCTGTCCCTTACTCAGGCAAACCTCATGCAAGTTTCAATGCAATGCAGCGAAGCTTGCAGATTGCCTAGAGTCAAGGGTAAGTTTAAGTTGCGCGATCAATGATAAGCTGCACACAAAGAAGGAAATATGAGTTGTGCGGCATATCATAAGCCATTTAATTACATAAAATGGCCCAGTGGTTGAGGTGTTGTGTATGTGGCTGCATGTCATTATGCAACCTATCTTTAGTCGTGTCGTATGGATTTGTTTTTTATTATTTTCAAACAATTTTCACTATGACTATTGGGAATGAGAGAAATTGCATGAAGTCTTTGGAGAGTGCCCAGTCGAATTTTTTTTTTTTAATAATAATAATAATCTAGAGAGGGATAACCAGGACTTAATTAGAGATGCTCTAACAATCAACTAAGGGCCAAACTTTGTCAGGCTTTTGAGGAATTCGTAGACCTCACAGGCTGCATGCTTAAATTATATAGTTTTCACCCAATTACAGCTCATGCATGCATGTATTTGTTATTTTTTTTTTCTCTGTCTTAAGGAAATACAGCTGGTGCTATATAATTGATAATTTGAGAGGTGGAGCTGGAAAGGATATTTTACATCTATCACTTTTATAAACACAGACAAAATAAATAAATAAATAAATAAATAAATCAGCAGTTGATCTGGTTTATGTGCAAATTCAACAAGAGATGAGTTGGTGAATACTTCAAAAGTTACCTAAAAATCTGGTCTTTAACATATTGTTTTTCTTTAAGAAATAAGAACCCGACCACAATCCTGAACTTTTGATTATTTCCTTTCATACTAAAAAAGCAAAACATGGAGAGATTTGGATTTGGCCTTGATTGAATTTGAGGTATTTCACTTTTTATGCCAAAACTTTTGACATAATATCACACTTTAACATCCATTTAGATGCAAATTGATCGCTTCAATCCTTTTAACATGTGTGAGGTTAGAGAATCAAGTTTTGCAATCAGGATGATGTGACATTATTAGAGAAGGATTTTTACAATTTCAAGATACATATAAATACTTTGAGAATTTTGTCATTCTTTTAAAATTACGCCACATCATTCAGATTGCAAAAACCTAATTTTCAAGTATTTTCGTTTTAACATACCAAAATGCCTAGCATGAAACAGAAAAAAAAAAAAAAAAAAAAAAAAAAAACATGTTTTGCCAATCAATTTGTATACAGTTGTATTATTATCGAGATTGTCTACACCATGATCCGCTCCTTAAAAATCTCACTCACCTAATCATGTATTTCAAGTATCACGATTTTTTTTTTTTTATGCTTGCTTGCACTTAAAGGATTAGGTGAATCGCTTATAGAAATTAAGTCATTTATAGCCATATTAATTGAAGACTTGCGAGAGCAAGTATGTATAAACCACATTTTTAAGGTGACCCACCACTTATATAATGGGAGTATATATAAAGTATTTTAGTGCACAAATCAATTCATGAAAATACATGTAAGAAAATTATGTTGTTGAACTTGAAACTGGCCAGCAATGCATGTGATACCTAATTAGTGAGTTTAATAAGGCCCTGTTTGTTTGTTTGTTTGATTAGACGACCATTTTGTTGTCCCATCCCATGTGTTGTCTTCTAGTTTTAGCTTCTACATGCCTGGCCTTTTTTATGCTCTCTATAGCATGACAGGAAGGACACGTGGCAGTTACACCATCCCACTGGGTTCCACATTACACACCTGTAATTAGATTAGATTAGATTAGAGGGAGAGTTTATAGACAGTAATTACAGTGCCAACAAAAACTTCTCTTTCCATTTCTATGTTTCCCTTGTACTGTTGTCCCCTTCTTTCTCAACATTTTCATTTTTCCTGTTTATTATATTTTTTCAATAACCCCTTTTTAATTGTTACATAATTGTCAATGGAATATCAATTCAGTGGTAAATTTGTGACGAATGAAATTACAGATCCAGAGTCAAGCTAGAATACCTATCAGCCAAAGAGAATCATTACTATACTGACCAAATATTTACCTTACTCTACATTCCAACCAAATTGTATTAGATTTAATTACAAATGTGAGTGAATTGAAATCCTCATAAAGAGTTTTTTTTTTTTTTTTTTTGTTATTAATACTACAAATGACCATATTGAATAGTTCAATTTATTTAAATGGGAAAAATCATGCCTAATGAATGAGACTTCAATCTTTTACCAAACCATTTTGAAAACCTTTTTCCTTATCACGAGCTCTTGAATTGAGTTTCTCCAATTTTAAGGCCTTATCTAAATGTTGTTTTTTCTCTTGAATTGAGATTTGGTTTTAAGCTTGTGTTTGATTTTAGCATATTTCTAAGATTGTTTCTGCAGTCTTATTTCGGGTAAAGTTGTAATGTATCATTGATTTGGTGTAAAAGTTTTTTTAACTGTGATAATAGAGATCTGGCATCCCATATCTGCTCCTCCCTTCTGAAGGTTTAATTAAAAAAAAAAAAAGTTTTCATTTCAAGTTTGTGTTCCTTAAAAGTTAAAAATTGAAAGCGTGTGCTAAAGATTTTCTTAAATTTTACTATTCTACGGCAAGCATGGTCATTATAAGTAATAATCCACAAGGTTTTCTTACAAGAACTTGTCAAATGATAAACAATCATCTAATCTCTGTTTTCATTTTCATGGTTGTCAAAACCAAACCTGTGAATAACAAGTGGTCCTCAATATCACCTTTTCTGAATTGTGAACCAAAATAAGGTAGAAATTACTTTATGAGTTCAATCTTTGGATGCCTTGAAATATAGAGGGCATATCTGTCAAACATAGTAATGTAATCATCAAGAGATTGTTTGTTTTGTTTTCATACAAATAAAATAAAATAAAATAAAAGTAATATGACCGTTCAATAGTTCTCAATGGGGTGGTGGAATTTTTTTTTTTTTTTTTTTGCTCGAAACAGATAGATTTAAGCAGTGCAGCTAAGTTATGACGGATTTCCTAACAAACAAAAACACTGTGATGAAGTGATGATGAGTTCATATAAAAGCTAAGCCATGCAGTTTAGTTTAATCTCTGTGATTAACAAGTGTTTAATCAACCCAAAGTAGTGCCAAAATAGACTCCAACAATACAATACGATACAAAACACACAATTCTTCTTCTTCTTCTTCTTCACAAGAACAACAGCAACAGACCCATTTTTCTTCTTTGAAGAATTCTTCAATCTGATTAGTTTTTCTTCTCCAAGTTGATAAATTTCAGTGTGGGTATCTTCCATTTTGATCAAAGAGAGCAGGGGTTGGAGGACAAGAGGAGGGAGGGACCCTGATTTGGGCCAGAAGTGTTTCTGCTTTGGTGGGCAATAACAGTCACACTCAATGATTTTTATTTGTTAGTGGCTCTCTCTAATAACACCCATCTAATCAAATCACACTTGTATGTTGTTGGTGATTGATCTCATACAAAACCCCTCCACCCAATTCTGTGTTTTCTAAAAGGGGTTTATGTTTTTTTGGGGTTTTTATTGATTACAGAACAAAGAAGTGAGTAGTGGCAAGTGGGGTAGAAAGAGCTGAAGAAGAGCATATGAAGAGATCTGTAACTGTAAGTATTTCTCTCTCTGATTCATTGAATTTGCTTTGTTGCTCTGTTTTTTTATGAGATCTGTAGGTGTTTGTTGAAATTATGTCTTTTTTGTGTGAAATTTGAATTTATAGTGGAATCTCTAAGAACCCCAATTTCTGTCAATGGGATCTAATGCAGAAAAATTGTTGCTTTTTTTTCTTTTTTCTTTTTTCTTCTTTATGGATGTTAGTGGAGAATTGGGTTGGAAATAGTTTATTGAGTTTCTTCCCTTTTTATGCTCTTCTTCTTTCTTTATTCTTCTTTGACTAAATATAGTTCAGGTGTATTTAGCTTCTTTTTTTCTTGATCCATGAGAGGTCTGGCTTGGAATCATGTGAGAAACCATCTCATACTTTCTCTGGGTTTGGATCCAATGCTTGAAGTTTTGGGTTTTGTTCTACTATTTGACTGAATTGTGAACATGTTTGCTTCCATTTGACAATGTCGTTCATTGAGTTTTACATTTCGATTTAGTGTTTTTGTATCCAATTTATTGATCTTCTGTTTTCCTTGCTTGATCCTTGAAACCCCAAATGATTGAATTCGCGTCTAGGAAACAGATCTTGAGAATTATTCACACTGCTTATGATTTGTCACTAACTCCGAATTTAAATTCCCTTTCAGCTTGTGGAAGTGCTTCTGGTACTAGTATCATTATCAATCTGTGAAGCTTCATGGGGTATCGGAGAGAGTACGCATTGCCAACACATAAATACCGGGGAAGTTCGACCACACAGTGTCACCATCACCGAATTCGGGGCGGTTGGAGATGGAGTGACATTGAATACGAAAGCATTTCAGAATGCCATCTTCTATCTCCAGTCATTTGCAGACAAGGGTGGAGCCCAGCTTTTTGTTCCCAAGGGAAGATGGTTGACAGGAAGCTTTGAGCTCATCAGCCATCTAACTTTGTTGTTAGACAAGGAAGCAGTAATTCTTGGATCAAAGGTGACAATCCCATTCTCATCTTCCCTTGACTACACCAATCATAAATTGTGTGTGGAAAAGGATCCATCTATACTCACAAGGTTCGCCTCCATGTTCGTCTATGATGGTTTTGGGGAAGTCTGTATCGAAATTGTGTAGCTCTTCACAAGTAGTCTCGTCTGAAAACTTTCAGTTTGGTAAAATATTTTGGTTGGGTAGTTGTATCTAGCATCCCAGTTTACCAAACCATTCATCTATAGTCATCAGTTGCTATCATTGAGGCCATGGGTGCATTTTCCTGGTAAATTTGATACTAATGAAGTGACAGCTACATTTCAGGACTCTAGTGACTGGCCACTTGAGGATCCTCTGCCTTCATATGGTCGCGGTAGGGAATTGCCTGGTAAAAGGCATCGAAGCCTCATTCACGGGGAGAATCTAATAGATGTCATAATTACAGGTTAGTGATATCAAGTCAGAATTAGTGTATCAAAATTCATCAAACCCTTTTTTCAGACATCTTATATATTTGTCCGCAGGTGATAATGGAACCATAGATGGGCAAGGGATTGTATGGTGGAACTGGTTCAGGAATGGAAGTCTGAACTTCACTCGGCCCCATTTGGTTGAGCTGAAGAACTCGAGTGCAGTGGTCATTACAAACTTGACTTTCGTGAACCCGCCATTTTGGACCATCCACCCTGTATATTGCAGGTTCGCCATCTTCTGCAAAATTCAACTACTTTTGATTTTGTTGTTGCATTTGTAAAAGAATGCACCTCTGACACTCAATTTTCTAAATGAACAGCCAAGTCATCGTCCAGAATGTCACTATCCTTGCTCCTCTTGATTCGCCCAATACAGACGGGATTGATCCAGGTGAGCTTCTGAAGAGGTCTGGCATCTGTTCTTTCTTGTTGATTTGAAAAAACACAAACACTAGCGATGCACCAATCAACCTTACCATTGCCATTAATTGATTATCATTAGCAGTGAACTGCATTCAGATTCTTCTTAAGATCGAGAACTTCATCCCTATTCTTGACGAAATATGTATGATTTATCTCAACTTCATCTGATGAGAAAATTCACATGTTAATGAACGTTTATTTTTATCAGTTCAAACTCGGGTTCAATAAATCTTCATACAAACCAAGAGAAGTGCATCACTACATATCTGATCTTCCCTTGAGTTTCCAACTTAACAACATAAATTCTTCTGAAATGCCTTTCAAAGTTCTCCAAAACATACTATTTGAAATACCATTTACATCTTGAGCAAATATGCTTTAAAGCATTCGAAAGTCAAAACTATATCTTCCTGAATGTGTTCCTAAACCTTCTATCTTAATTGCATCCAGATTCATCTTATGATGTCTGCATTGAAGACTGTTACATTAGCACAGGGGATGATCTAATTGCCATCAAAAGTGGATGGGATGAGTACGGCATTTCCTACTCTCGTCCTAGTTCAAACATTACAATCCGAAGACTTACTGGAGAAACTGGACTGGGTGCTGGAATCGCAATTGGAAGTGAGATGTCTGGTGGTGTATCAGATGTTAATGCAGAGGACATCCAGTTATTTAATTCAGCAAATGGTTTCAGGATAAAGACAGCCCCAGGACGGGGTGGTTATGTAAGAAACATCTACATATCAAATGTGACCATGACCAATACAAAGATAGCCATCAGAATCACTGGGCAATATGGTGAGCATCCAGATGATTCTTATGATCCAAGTGCTCTCCCTGCCATATACAAGATTACTATAAAAGATGTTGTAGGTGAAAATATCAGCATGGCGGGTCTTCTAGAAGGTATAGATGGCGCTAATTTCCGAGACATTTGCCTCTCCAGTATCAGTCTAAGTGCAACCAATAAACCCCCTTGGAGGTGTACAAATGTTCGAGGGTATTCTGAATTCGTTTCTCCAGATATTTGCGGGCTTCTTGATCATAGGATCGACCCAGATGATTCCTCGGAGTGTTATCACTTATCCAGTTACTTGAAGACCCCATTCAAGCAAAGCAGTTCAGCTAGTGCAGCAGTATGAAGGCCAATACAGCATAAACAATTGGGGTGGTGAAAATAACATGTCTTAAAACAGATTGGTTGATTGATTCTTGCCATTTCTCGACATAACTGCCCGCCTTCTGATCGGGCAAATGAATGATCTTCCGACATAAGAGTTCAAGAAGATGCTGTTTAAGTGGTTTTCGACTTGCTGAGTACCCCTGTGCATGTGAAAGATGTTTGTTTACTTGTAACTTTGTGTGTAGTTGCAAATAATTGAGTGATTTATAGAGATTGAAATACAATGCTGATAACTTCTTTTTTTGTTCCCATTTCTCGTGTTGTTCTTGATCTTGTTTTATTTTGAACAGTAACAGTCTAAAAATACCAGCAGTGTATCTATGACCCTTTTCCTTGTGGCACTCTTGAATACCACTTAACAACTAAGTTTTCGACGTCTTCAAAGGAGAATAATTATATACGAGGTACTTAAATTTCTTTATTTCGCGAAGGCTAACATTTGATAATCTCAACCATACACATTTCATGTGTTTAAACTGATGGGTTGTTTAATTTCCAATACAAGAAGTTGGCTGCGGAAGTGCATTTTATAAAGGATCCACCGACATGCTTTCAGCAATAAATAGACATGTATGGTTGGTAAATCAAAGTTGGCCATGGCTATCAACCAAACACCATTAACACGCATTGTTGAGTGTCATTTTCTTATCAGACATGGAGGCGAGCAGCACGAGTGCTCTCTCCAATACTGGCAGAACCACGAATTCATTTATACCCAACTCTTTGTAAGCAATGGAAACAACAATACCTTGAAATGGCAGTTGTTCGAGGAATAAAAATTATGAAAAAGAAAGTGGCGTTTGAGTGTGCCTCCTTTATCACCACAATCATCGATTCAAAATCATTTAATACAAGACCTAAAAGAAGAAACTTCAAATGTTTAATCTAAGGCGCAAGATATGAGAGCTCAAATCACTTTGTTCCCTTTCTCCATCTTGTCACCGTTCTATGACTGGACATAATCATTTTTTCTCCTTTTCCACTCTATGTGGAAAAGGAAGAAAATGACTCAGCCACCATCTCCACAGCAAAGAAAGCTTATGCGATTAATACAACTATGGATTATTGTGTTGGAACATTCGTACGAGACTAGACTGAATAACCTACTTAGGTAAATAACCTACCATTCTATTTCTTTCTGTTCGGTAAACTGATTAATTTTTCTCCAAGTATCTTCCAACCACAGATGGTTGTGAAAGAGTTGGAGAACGACAAACTTAAAAGTGTATAGCCCTAGTACCAAACCAAACTAGAGATGGGCAGCAAATGTCATTTCCAGTGCCATTAGCATGCCTGTTATTATCATGTGCTTGTAAGACAGGGCATGAATGGTGTCATGTAGCAGTACCGATGACGCGCACCCACCATGTGGCACTCCAGCGCCCCATGAAACTAATTTCTAACATCCACAAGCTATTCCAAGGACTTGGAACCAGGTGTGGGGGACTACTAAAGATCCCCTGTTATCCTCTGCCCCAGTTTGTTGTTCTTTAGAATCTTGGGGACCTAGTGAAGATAGATTCTTCCACTTTCAATATTCTCTCAAAATCTTTACAAACACTACCTTGTTCAACAAAGAAAAAGGATTGTCCCCAACAAAGAGTTTGCCGGGCATTTACTGTTAAATAACCTTTACTTTAGACTGCAAGTTGTTGTACCGGAACAGACCTTTCATGTGCTATCATACATGCACTCGAGAACAGTTAATAAAATAAAATTAGCTATGCAACCATGAGCTTGCACATCAATATGTTACGTGTTAAAAACACTTAAAAAGCAGTATGCATTTCATAGTATTTGACAATACTACACTAGGAATGGGCAGTAACCAGTCAATGGTGAAAGTATTAGAAAATTATTACATATATCCTGACAAGATACAGTGATGAGTGCGCCTGAATGTACTGGAACTGGTGGGATTCATTTGGGAGATTCCTTATATGGTATATAGCATACGAAGCATAACTAAAAGATGATCTTCTCTGAACTAAAACATGGATGTAGCAGAAACTTGATTTAAAACACCAAACAAGAAACCTTACAAATCATTCATCTTCATTGCTTTTTATCATATGCAGCTATATTCTGCGGTTCACACTCAGGACTGAAGAGTCGAACCAACAGTGCAGAGGTTGCGCTCACAGATACAGCTCCACAAGCAGCCCACCTAAGAGTTCTTGGAACTGTTATTCTTGGACCTGCATTGTTTAAGGTTTAAGATAAAACTAGGAATTAATGGATTTAAGTGCATGGATAATTTCATAGGCAATAAGAGAAAGTGAATGGAGATATTTTCATTGTGTGCAACACAGTCCAATGGCAAATACCAGTGAAAGGGGATTTCTAAATTCAAGGTTTTGGAGAACATATGGAAAAGAAAAAAGGAGATGAAGTCAGATGTAAAGACCCATGTGAAGATACCCGAAGTAAATTTATAAGAAGGTGTGGATGAATATAATTTATTGATCAAGACTCCATTTGGGATAACGCCTAGCAATTGCTCTTGTTTAGAAAAACATCTCAACAAGTAAAAGAATAAACATTGGTTGAACAGAAACTATTAAACCCAGTCTAAACATAAAAGTTGGCATTTGCAAGAAGTTATCCAAGGGTGGCCCTGACATGTGGGGTGCCCAAGGCAAACTCTCGAAATGGATATATATAGTTATATATAGTTATAGTTATAAATCAAACACCTAAGTCTTTTCCCTCATTGATCCGGCTCGGGACCCGTGGTGATCTTAAGACAACAAAATCTTTTGACCTCGTCTTGGTCTCTCGAGGTGGCATGGAATGTACAAACACAGATGTAAAATAATTCCTTTTTTTATATAAAGTTATAAACTTGGTGCCCCTAGGTGTGGTGCCCTAGGCCCAAGCCTCGTGAGCCTACCCTCGGGACCGGTACTACGTTATGTCGATATCCCATATGAGTATGTGGCTAAACTATAAGAGTTGAATATATTTCAAAAGCAAGGCTGGTACGATGAAAAGCTAACAAAAGAGGAATTTCTAGACATCAATAAGAAAACTGCCTAAAGTCATTGGCAAGGAAGCATAGACTTTTCAGAAAACTTTTCATATCCGTGTCCGACACGTATCCGACACCGACATTCGACACGCCTCTAATACACCTAGAACTTGTTCAGGACACAATCAAGACTCGAAAACCAACTTTCTTTTATTTTTCACTTATAGATGTTTGCAAATAACTGCCTAATTTAATGGTGATCCATCTGAAGTGAATAACTCTTTCAATTGTGATTTAAAACAAATAGGGCAAAAAAACATTAAAGCATAAAGTAGTTTATGCTTCTTCTTCTCTCATTTGCTTATTCTCTACTATATTTTTTCTCTACTTTATTTTTTTTCTTGCAACAGAGTGTCTTCTTCAAACACTCTAGGAAGGCACTTTATTAGATTATTATTTATATTTATATGACTTATTAAAAATAGTATGACGTGCCCCCGAGTCTTTAGTTTTTGAGAAATTGTCGAGTCGGCGTGTCATGTCTGTGTCCGACACAACGCGTGTGTCCGTGTCCATGCATCCTTTGTCATAAAATTCTTGCGGCTGATGCATATCATCTTTAAACCCTTCACAATCTGTTCGAAAATCATGAGTTTAGCAACATTAATTCGTTCAAATGATCAAAGACATCATTTGTCTTGGTGAAGTTATAACTTGATAGAAGTCAATTCTCAATCTTATAAACAACCAGAACAGGAAATGGAACTAGGAATATCTATGTGTATGTGTATAACTATTGCAAAAGAATGAATAAGAAGATTTGAAAAAAAGGGGGGAGGGACTGACCATAATGTAGTCTGCAGAGGATCCAAAAAGCCATTCCACCTCCAAATGTGAAAATCCCAGCAGTGTGTCTCATTAACCTTGAACATGGTTTTATGTCAGACCTACACAGATCTCCATCAGAAAACCCAAAGAAACGTCTCAACGACATCTAAAGAACTATTATTTTGTTCAAGCAAATCTGCAATAATCCAAAATTCAGCTTAAGTTAGTAGGGAAAAAACCACACTGTTTCAAAAAGAACTCAGCTTCATAATATTCCTCCATGACATTCTAAAGCTACAACGGAGCAAGAACTAAAATACAGACGAAATTAGCATTACTAAATTTGTTTGTTATGTGATTTAATGCATCAACTTAATGAATCTTACCAAACCAATCCAGCTCAGATCAATCAAAAGAAACCTAACTACCTGACAAGGAAAGACTTTACCAATTGCAGTTGAACAATTAGACTCACAGACACAATTGAAGACGAAGAAGGCCAAGACCCCCATTTCCAGAAAACAATTCAACAAAGCTAGCTATTTCTACAAACACTTGCAGCGCATTATTGAACTCACTCTCAAAACACTATTTATTGAATCGAATGATTGATTGCAAAACCTTATCTTTACAGAACAAAACCAATGAACTACTAATACTGTCAGAGTTTTGTAATTATAAAAGTCGAAACCACAAACATGTAAGAAAGAAAGAAATAGCGGGTACCTTTGCAAGAGAAGTTTAGAAGAGAAAGACAAAGGGCTTTGGCGTCTGGACTGGAGTAGCGAAAAAATTAGGGACGGAAGCTATGAATGAATAGGGTGCCACTATACTACAGGGGCGGAACTATAAGTTGCTTAATTCCACCACGTTAGCCATTTTTCATGGAAAATAGAATCAATTTTCTCTATTATGCATATTTTTACTGTTTGGTTGTATATTTACTGACAGAAAATAGATTATTCATGAGACTATTTTCTCACTACTCATGAAAATCCAAGTCCGAGAGGGAGGCCTCGAAATCAAATTCACGGAAACAGTTTCAATTTCCATGCTTGTTTTCAGTGCAACCAACCAAACCGTTTTTTTTTTTTTTCTAGCTTTAAAATACAAAATGAAGTGGGAAAAAAGGGGTCATTAATAATATTTATTGAGAAAAAAAAGGCCATAGTTTAAATCATATTCGCACACTATATTATACCAAAGTGTCCTTAAATTATATTTTTGGGTGCCAAAAAACATAAAAGTAAATAAATAAATTGTTTTCACATTTGTTTATTTATAGTGGCAGAGGCAAAACTCAAGGCCCATTTGTGATCATTCTATACACTACATTGTAAATCTCAACTTAACGCAAAGCATTTCATAATCTATTGTTTTAAAATTATTTATTTGTTCCTAATGTGCCAATATGTAGCATTGCTAAACTGTCATATAGGCATAGCCTTGCATATGGGATTTTCATATTAAGCCAAAGGTTTTTTTTTTTTTTTTTTTTCCTTTCTTTTTAGTTGGAAAACTAACCAAAACTAAGAATTCAAAGAACACCGACTTAAATCACACCCAACAATTCCCAAGTATCCTCGAGGACTGAACAAGCTATAAGAACACTGCTGACAGTTTGAATGAACACCGGAAAATAACTATTAGGAAATGCCAACAAAAGAGTACTATGTTTGCACTGATTTCACTAACTATACAAACTGGACCATCTCTAAACTACCACTATACAATATATCTTCTTTTTTCAGCATAACATTTACAACATATAAATACACAAAAGGGGAGTGTGCAAAAAGTGACATTCTGCCAATCAATGTACTTAATTCCGAGGAAATTTCATTTTCGTTTGACATGTTGCATTATCCATGTCCTGCCCATGATTCATAGAAGAATGACAGCGTTTCAGGAAAGAATCCAGCGTTGTCTGCTTTGCGGGAGACTCCACTTTTTTCTGCTTTGCGGGGGACTGCACTTTTTTCTGCTTTGCAGGACTGCTTGTTTTGCTATTTGAGACTTGCAAAGTGTTCTCATGACCATCAAGCATCTATAATCAAATAAAAATGAGATTAATAAACTAAACTGCAAAAAATTCAGCATACCATGAGAAAGTGGCAAATAACGAGTGCTGTTAAGTGCATCATTTGAATCACTGTCAGGTCGACAATAAGGCATCCACTCAGAGATGAAACACAATAGTGACAGTTGAAAGTGAACTTCTTAGGAAAATGATGAAAACAATCAAACCAAAATAAAATATATAACCTGGCCTAGATTTTCCAATTTGCTCTGGACGACATCCCTGGCAACAAAAGCAAAGTTAGAATCCCTGGCAAAAGAACTGACTTCTGTTATAGCTAATCAGTAAGACATGAGCTTACCATATTATGTCATCAACGGTGCCATTTGCTAGCAGGTAATATATATTGACTGATGACACCTGACAATAAGTAATAGTTTTTCAACCATAAGCAACATGGATATTTAGATGATTGAGTATTTGATAATAAATCTACCACTACAAAATTAGCTATGACCTCACATATGACCGCAAATATGTAGCATTGCAATTAAACAATTGGCATCAATAATAAATCTTCAAAAAAAAATGTTGAAGACTGAGGAATCCAACAGTCCAAATTGATGAAACAATTTTATTAGATTCAGTAAGTGGTGGGTGAACATTGATGGGATAGCAGAAATGGGTGCCTATATATAATACATGATCCAAGAAGACGTATCTATGCTGACCACTAAAGATAAAATACCTATAAATGTATAAAATTCAATCTACAACCAGAAATTTTGTTCAGCTATAATCAGACTGCATGTGTAGATTGACTCTGTGTTTTGATTTTTTCTCATTACCCCAATCCATGGTATCTTTTGCCTTTCTCACCCTCAGGATTCTTCAATCGGTACCACTTAAGCAACTGCTAACTGCTGCAGAAGATAAATTCTCCAGTCCACGAATTATACTACCGGATTGGCACACAGCTACTCTATGCTTGCCAGTATGTGTCAAACTATCAAAACCAATTTTATGAAAAGCAAGAGAAGATATCAACTGATTGCAAATCTGCCGGAAAGAACAATCTACAACAAACTAAAAAAGTAACCACTGAAACATGGAAGGAAGATAAACCACTTTGTAAACCATATGGAAGATGAAGAAATGTAACAAGCAAAAATGAAAAGTTCCAGCATCACGACATTCCATAACTAATAACGATACAATTTCATATGCCTACTTTAGAGAGTGGCAACATACAAAACTGCTAAACGAAAACAATTATTGGTTTTTCAAATCATAGGAACTCAATAGGTTCATGATGTGATTTTTCCCTCAAGCACACCAATGGTCCAAGGGTCAAAGTATCAATGACTTAGAAGTAGAAAGTTCTACCGTAAAATTTTGTTCGTCAATTGCCTGAAAGTGAAGAATCCGACCACACTTTAAATACAAATATATTACCTGGCCAATCCTATGTGCACGGTCTTCCGCTTGTATGAGTTCACCTGGGGTCCATGATAGCTCAGCAAAAATGACTGTGCTTGCTGCTGTCAAGGTTAAGCCAACCCCAGCAGCTCTGATAGATAACTGAGAAAGGATCAATAGCCAAAGAATCTTAGATCAGAGATTACTTAAAAGAACAATAAGAAGAATAATAGAAAGTTCCCATATACCACAGCTGCTTTGATGTCATCTTTTTCCTGAAAATCAGTAACCAAAGATTGCCTTGATGATGCTGGAGTACCACCATCAATTCGAATACAGCCAACCTTCTTCTTCTGCATGTTATTATTGCATGTGGTAAAAGATGAATCACTCTAGCAGAAACTCAATAAAATTATAGTGAGATTTGAACTTACAAGAAGAAATTGGTATATTGAGTCAACCATAGACTGATGGTGAGCAAATATTAGAAACTTGCAACCTGCCTGCAACAAGAAGCAGAGAAAACATTGGAAATTTGCAAGGTCTAGGTATATAGCAGAGGAATACAAACGTGGTACTACTTGTACCAAATATGTTACAAACTAAGCTACTTTCTCTGAAGAGAAGAAATTAATCATCATCCTCCAGCTATTAATGCACATCTCACATAGGCCCTTGGGCCTTGACAACCCAAGTATGAAACACTGATATGAAAGAGGTGCACATCGAGGGATGAGGAAAGGAAAAAAGGAAGAAAAGCTAATGAAAGACATTTAAAGAAGCATGTTGTAGCTCCAAAAATAGGGGAATAGAGAATTACATACATGTAAGATCCCAATAGTTAGGCATACTAAAGTGGATTTGATAAGTTGCTACCCTAGAACACAAACTCTACAACTACAATAATTTTAAGTTGCAGATATCGACGACAAAAAATTTGGAAGAACATAAGATGTCCTACAGTTCCTCTTCTTCGAAATAATCATCCTCGAGTAATGCATTAGAGCAACGAAAGCATTATATTGGCCAAATGAAGCACATAAACATTTAGACCTTTCCAACGCCGCTTGCAAAATTTACCCAATTACATGAAAGCATAAACACAACACCACCGCCCCCCCCCCCCCCCCCCCCCCCCCCCCCCTCCTTCCTTCCCTCAAGGAATATATGACACATGCGTCAAAAGTTACTGCTTTTAGAACATCCCAAGTTTGACCCCAAAGCCAATTTAAACTCTTGATCTATTTCCACATAATCTCTTCTACTTTTCCTTTTCCCTTCAACAATTCCCGGCACTCTGTGCCATTGAACTCCAAACCATTTGTACACATCCTTATTACATAAGTTTAAACATATCATTTGTTATGCATTTGCATTTACTATTGCTTAGGAAGGATGCATTTTTCTTTGTATGTTAGCAAAATCCACATTCACTCATCCATCTAATTCTTAAAAACATGAAACTAAAACAACATATAGAACAAAGGATTTACCTCAATAATGGTTCCCAGGTAATCTCGAACAGCAGGAATTTTGGCTTCTGCTGAATCAGTATAGATCTGGAGTTACATGACCAACAAGTGAAAAAGAATTACTCAAAGCAAAGAACATATATATCTAAATATAAAGAAGAAAAAGAAGGCAACAAAATGTATTGAATGGATAGTCACTGTTAAAAACAACCAGTGCTCATTTTGTGACTTACCCAGCAACGGGCATTGATGAAAAAGCTACCAAAAAAGAAAAAGGGTACCATGGTAACTGGACTTGCAAATCCCCAGATGTTTATAGAAAATTAACAGTGTAGTAGATGCATTAGGGAATAAATAATATTAGTCTAACTATGTCAACCATCAAAGAGTACATCCATAAATATGGTTTAAAAGATGCTTGTGGGTGAATGATGCTAAAGGGCAAGGTAATTTAACATTCGTTTATTCACATGGTTGAATATAAGGCAATGGCATATAATGCGCTTGAGTTAGTATAAAACCTATGCTCTGGGATATAGGACCAATTGTTGCTATCAAGTAACTCCTATGCTGGTATATTATGATATAATACTGTGGTTCTATTAATTTTTAGTAATCAATGATATCTAGACACCTCATTATGTCAAATTTTATTCTATCTTAACATGAATAGGGCATGGACAATAGTGGTAGATAGATATCTCATGGCGCTTATCTTCCTAATAATCAATTAATCATATCCCTAGAAAGTTTTTTTTTCCGTGATTTTGAGGGAGGATAGGTGGTGTAAGGTCACAACTTTGATGCTCACTCTCCCACCCCCATTTCTCCCATCTCTTCCATGATGTCTCTACTAGTTTTATGTTTTCCATGGAAAACAAAAATCAAACACACCCTTAAGTTTTTTCAGTGACGATACTCAGACAATCTGTTAACATGTACTCATATACTGACGGTAATTTATTTGAGAAATGTAGAAAATTCAAGGTCATAGATAATAAAGACCTTGACAACTAGCATAGTAGCATTTGCACCTCTTTTTCCTAGGATTTCCTTTCCTATCTTTGTTTTTCCATGTCCAATCCTCACCTCTGTGGATAAAGGCAATACCCTAAAAAATTTGCATCACCTCGCTTTGACTTAGAACAAGGATGCACGGATATAGACACGCGCGTCGTGTCAGACACGACACGCCGACTCGACAATTTTCCAAAAACTAGGACTCAGAGACACGTCGACACATCATACTATTTTTAGTAAATCATATAAATATAAATAATAATATAATAAAGTGCCTTCTTAGAGTGTTTTGAAGAAGATGACACTGTTGCAAGAAAAAATTAAAGTAGAAAAAAAGTATAGTAAAGAAGAAGTAGAAGAGAGAAGAAGCAAATGAGAAAAAAATAAGAAGCAAAGACTAAGAAGAAGCATAGACTGCCTCAACATTTATTGGTTGTTGATCTATCAAAAAGTGAATGATTGAAATAGTCATTCACTTCAGATAGATCAACAACCATTATATTACGTGGTTATTTTGCAAACATCTAAAAGTAAAAAATAAAACAAAGTTGGTTTTTGAGTTTTGACTGTGTCCTGACCAAGTTTCAGATGTATCAGAGGCGTGTCCAACACGTTGACCAGATTGACCATGTGTCTGACACCTGCCGACAAGTTGACCAAGTGTCTGACACGTGTCGAGCGAGTGTCATGTGTCGGATATGTGTCGGACACGTATACGGCAAGTTTTCGAAGAGTCTGTGCTTCCTTACTTAGAATAGACCTGAAAAGCTGTAGTCAAAGCATCCTAACACTACTAAAACTCAAACATGCAGGTCACATGCACTCCTTTTTTTATTTCTTATTACAAGTCCAAATACTTCAAAACAAGTCGAGCCCGAGTCCCGAAAGAAGAGGCAAGTACTTGTGGATGAAACCTCTGAGACTGAGAGTGAGATCGACCATGAAGTTGAGGATGCACAGTGCACTCCCTCGGATCATAATCATGAAAATGATGGGCTGATTACTAAGGGGGTGGGATCTATATATTCCAAATTGAAGTTAAGTATTTAAGTAATGTAGCATATCAAGGTTCTTCAGCAGACTCTGCACTTGTTTCTTTGTTCATCCAAGTTCATAAATCACATAATTATTTATAAAATGGTACTCACCAAACTCAATAGGACAAGAGGAACTGAACAACAGTTTTTCTGGTTTCACTCTTTCCCAACTTGCATTTTTCTTGACAAGTTAATAGGTATGAATCAAGGTAGGACATGGCCCGTCATATCCACATATGCTTCTTTATCTCAAGTTTAATATTATAAACACAGAAGCTTATAATTATTAGTCCATGTTAGGGGTGGGCACAGGACGGGATGGGACGAGATGGACCCATCTCTATCTCATCTCGTTCATTCATAATCGGGACGGAACGGGATAGACCTCATCCCGACCTCGTCCCATCTCAAACGAGATCCGGACGGGATGAGCACATACTAAATAGTCCTCCAATAAAAAAAATAACAAAAAGAGTTTTCTCTCACATTACTCACACATCAACAATGTCAAATTTATATACATATAACTTATATCATAAATAATAATAGATATTACATAAATAAATATTAACCTTTTTTTTGGAAGGCAAATAAATATTAAATTTCATTTAGAATTAATGATTCAATTCATTTAGATTTCATATAGAATTTCATTTTACATTGATTTAATTTCAACACATCCTAAACTTTAATTTAGAAGAGTATTTTGATAAAAATTAATAATAATAAATATTAAATAAATAAATTCGGGACGGGACGGGATAGGCGGGATTGAAAATCTTCATCCTGATCCCATCCCACTCTAGATTGAGACGGGACGAGATCGGGATGAGTTTGATCAATCCCAAAATGATCCAAAAAAATCGGGACGGGTTCGGAACCGTGGGATGGGATGCCCACCCCTAGTCTATGTGACTTTTATTTTACAAGCACATTTTCCAAATATGATGCATCCAATAAATAAACCTGATTTGAGAAATTCCAGTCTATGAGTGCTAGTAACAAATTAAGAAAAGAAACAACTCAAAAAGCGGTAAGTTTCTCACCCAAAAAGAAATGTATAAAGTCATGTAACTTTCATACCTTATTGATAAGATGCTTCTCAGTAAATTTAAGTGAATCGGCTTCTTCCTTGGAACTGCAAGATTTCATCTTGCTCTTGGTGACTTCCAACTACAGAGAAGAAAATGTAAGCTCATAAAACTTATAAAGCTGTCATATGTAGTATGGAACACCGCAAAGCCTCAACAAGAATATATATAAATAATAAAATAACAGAACCAATAGTAGCATTATGTAAAGCAACAAAGAAGACTAAAACTACAGTACAGAGAACTGAGCCAATGTACTATTACAAAGTACAGAAGTGCTACTGGAAAAACCTCCCACAAACATGTCATACAGGATGGAAATGCAACCAAATTCAGAATATTGAGAAGAATCTAAATACCCCATGTAAATATTCAGTGAAAACCTGGGTAACAAGGATAATAAAAAAAAACGTGTTGACACTAATGGATACTCCCGTCGAACACTCCATGCTTACATCAATTTCATATATCTTGAAACTTTTCATTTCTTTAAAACTCTCACAAGGATATGCTTATGACAAGTTAGCAGTACATGAGTAGCGATATTGACCTACAAGTGACTAATAATTAAAAACTTGTTGCCGAAAAAGTAAACAATACTAAAATGTGTTGGCGTGTCCCCGATGTCCCATACTTCCGTATCTTTGTTTTTTTGCCAACGTGTCTGACACCTCGTATCCATATCGGACTCCAATACCCAATTGAAATTTCCAGTAATTAGAAGCAAGCGCCCAGTAAGGCTTGACAGTCCATCTGTCCAGCCTTCAAATAATATTCTGCACTGTTGGCTTGCAAATTACTTATGCAATGTGAAGAGAATTTAACCCATTTTCAAATCAAAATTGCTGGGATTCTTTTACCACGCTCCCATCCCCCCCACCCGCACACACATACAGTCATACACACTTTTAAAGAGTTTTCAGAGGAAATTTAGGTTTTAAAAATCCTAATTGTTCATTGACAACTTGTAATTTCCCTCTTTTTTCAATGATTCAAGTGACCATTTGCTATCATCAACTTGTAATTTCCCCTTTCAGTGATATAATGGATACAGGCTTAGCTTCCACCACAAACACCACCAACGGAGATTCATCTGTAATTGTTGTATATACGATGGAAAAGTGGAGATTAAGGATCTTATCTGTAAGGTTGAACTTGTTGCAAGGATTAAAAGAAATGGCAAAGGCAATAAAGGAGAACTATAACAAAAAGAAAACAGCGCTCATGTGGTATATTGTGCATAGAGGACTAAAGCTCGAAGGCTTGACTAGACTCAGCTTAACACAACTTTAATTCTTTTGTTTTATCTTTCATGAGTCAGATGGATCCATTGAATTAAACAACAACCATGGGTTCCAAGGGTGTGTTTTGAGTTGGATATTTTGTGTTGCCGGAATCTGACCCTTTTTGCATTGTTTAACCCCAATGAAGTTGCCTCAACTGCAAATTTTCCTAAGATAGACATTGTGAAAATAAGGCAGTGAAGGTTCGCCTATATAAGCCATCCAGTATATGTTGTTTGAGGCTCCGCCGAGGCTCCAATTTTTTCATTGAATCCCATCGGTCCAGCCTCGCCATAGTGCCACACCTTAGCTAAAGTGGAGAGCGATCAAGACAGATATCTTTTGAAATGGTAACTTAAACAAAGAACGATAGAAAAATCCAAAACAAACAACTAAAATCACAATTTTTTTCACACTTAAACATGATTAAAAAAAAAGTGAAATAAATAAAAATTTACAAGTTCGAGAATTTATTAAAACAGACTCCTCTGCAACGTCACCTCGCCAAGTTCTAAAAGAGTGTTCTACATGATCTACACTATGATACTATCATACTGAAAAAAAAATGTCAAAGGTACAGAGAATGAAAGACAAAATAACTTTGATCAAAACAAAGGTTAAAAATCTCACCTCACGAAATAAAGCATTAATTTGTTTCATATCCTTGTCAGCCAAGTCAAGGAAAACCTGATGATAAGCACAAGAAAGAGAATGAATAGAAAGAAAATGTACAAAATCATAGTCCTACCACCTTTGAAAAAAGCCAAACATGTGAGAACCATTGACAGGCATTTCCTCCTACAATAACCATACTTGTAACATTGCAAGATAAACTAGCGAACATATGCAAATTGGTTAGACATGTACGCTTGTATGATTTCTAGAGTCAAAAATTTGCGTGAACAAGCTAGCTTATTAAGAGTTCTCCATGAAAACAACTTTTAATATGTCCTCTAAATAGATATACTACAGTGAAATAAGAAATCTTGAAGTTGGACTTTAAGCATTTACTTGGACACTTGTAATAGAAAAATGAGCTCAGCAGGCCAAGTCAACCCCTTTTTGATAACAGATCTTGAGGTTCTATTCGTGCTTGTTTGGGGATCATGTTATGTAAAACCTAAAAATAGCCCTATGCTCTTCATTGTCAATAATCCAATGAATTCTATGAATACATGTCTTATTTTTTGGTAAAGTTCTTCTAGTATAAGAATTAGAACTTAATATTGCCTAGCTATTATCTTTAAGACAATCTGCTCTGCGTCCCTTGAGCCTTGGTCAAACTTTCATGAACTAAAGAGATTTATCTTCAAATCTACGCTAGTTGCTCCGAGAAAGGAAAAAGTACATGGATTAAAGCTTTTATGAGGAAAGAAAGAGGCATGAATCAACTATACCTAGATTATTGTTTGGTAAAAGATAAGCACAGTCTCTATTTGTGTATTAAACAAAAACTAGGGTCTGCTACAGCAAGCCACAAAACTGACTGAATGAACCAAAAAGAACTCAAAAGAGATTGCATATTAAACACAGAAAGAAAAAACAACAAAAATGATGTTAACCCAAATAGCGGCATCTTCAAAAAGGACTGTTCATGATCAAAATTACTAAATAGCTCACCGAACCAAGCAACATTTAGAATCACTATTTAAATTCAATTTGCAGAGTTCAAAATGCAATAAATTTAAATTCAATAATTTTTTTTAAGAACTTTACTTCTTCTTTTTTTCTTTTTTGCAAGATTAATTCCATAGCCTGTTGAATGATTGTATCGAGCTATTAGAAAATTCATGAACATTTTGAATAGCCAACTAGTTGATCACAGTTTCAACCCATTGAAGAAATATATGAAAATGCTATCTAACCCAAAATACATTTAGCACTTTCCATTCAATATTATACTGCTTTTCTAAAGGAACTTGGGTCTTTAATCTCTAACTAACCATGAGCAACTTTTTTTTACATAGTATATAATTTAAAAGAAGAAAGGCTCGTCTTAAACACAAATTAGTACACAAATCATAAAATTTAAAGTGATGTCATTGTCATATCTAGTCATTTTAGCCTAAATGCAACGACCATGAAGTTAGCTATGTGCTAGGTGATAGTTGGTGCTGTAAATAAAACCTGTCACATCACTACATCAGACTCAAGCACATAATGACTCAATTATATAATAGAAACCGCGTGCAACTATTACCTGTTGTCTGCGTTTTACAGGAAGCTCAGAAAGAACATCTTTCTTGAGTCTACGAATCATCACCGTCGCTTTCATCAAATTATGCAGCTCTTCATGGTTACTTGCACCTTGGTAGGCTCCAAATATACCCTGAAAATACCATCCAAAATTCAACACTGAATATTCCCTGCTCTACCCAATAAATTGAAAACATAGCAATGAAATGGTATAATGAAAGAAATTAAGACTTACACCCTTGCAATATCGATTTCCATACTCATGAACATTTTTGTATACATCAGGATACAGAGCTTCTAGCTGACATCAATGCACAAAGAAACCATAGGGTTAACAAAAATAACCAAAAACTTATTCAGTAACATGAAGAGCAATCACACAGTTAACAATAAAGATTAGAATAAAATTATGTTACCTGTTTGTATAACTCGATTGGCCGCGATAAAGCAGGAGTCCCACTGAGCAAAATGACATATTGAGCTTTCTAATATATAGCAAATTGTTAATATTCTTATATTAATGAGGGAAAAAAAGATGGGGAAATACGAAAGGCTAATGAAAAGAGAAGGCAGTGCTCCTTTTTATTTCTCTTTTCATTAGCCATAATGCCGGATTATAAATTAACAGGAAAATATAATGTCGGGTTTAATTTGGAGAAGAAGTAGAGTGGATAGTTTTAAGAAAACTGAAGGAGATAGAGCATAATTTTTCCTTGTTCTATGTTGATTGCAATATTATTCGGACTTCAGCCAAAAGTATGTATATATTTTTACTTTTTCTAAACAGGATTAGCTTCTCGTTGATGAACAGACAGATAAACCAGGATGCATCAGGAGCTTCTATATTAGGAGGAAACCTGACAGTCAAATTTTCGGTGTAATAGCTTTACAGGGATAGGTGGGTAAAAGTGGAAATCCACAAAATGGATTTAAGAAATTCTAGAAATACGAAAAGGATTTCAAACCAGATCATTCTAGAGTGCCAACTATGAATCTGTTAACATGCACTTGAAGAAGTTAAGCAGAGATATTATATGTGCCATCTGTTTCAACAGCGTCAATTAAAAATTTTTAAGGACTTCCAGTTACATAATCTTCATGGATGTAGGGACGATTCTATGATCTTTTGAGTAATACTCAAGATATGTACATGTACAGTGATCTAACGATGAGTGTTTAACAAGAGGACACCTGTAAGACTGGAAGTGACGTACTTGTTCTCTTTGCTTGAGCATTCTTCAGGAAGTGTGACTCATCTGCAATCACAATCTAGATATAGAAATTGTTATTACCACAAATAGATGGCACTGAAAGAAGAGAACTACCATGGACAAGATAATTTATACAGTAACTGTCACACTTCAAACTTGCCTAAATTATGGTTCAAGTATATTCTGTTTTTATAACATCTCAGATGAGACGTCTCCTTCTGTGAATACAGGATGACCGATACATATCTGGGTATATAGCATTATGTAACGCAAAACACGTGATAAAAATTAATTGAATAAAAAGGAAATGACACAAGAACTGGGGATTCAATTCAACAATGGAAGAAAAGAAAAAACCCCTTTTTCAAGTACTTTTTAGATGCTACTTGTCTCATGTTTTGAGATGCAGGCCTTGTAACACAGCAAAAGCAAAGAAAACTTCAAATCCACAAGGAATAAGGATAAATCTCGTCAGTCCAGAGAAGAAGAATATGATCTCAGAAATTTAATGAATTCATAAAATGTTGCTAGATTCTTGAACCATAATCAAAATAGATAACAGCTAGTCAGCTACAACATAAAAACTTGCAAAAACACTCAACCATCCATTAAAACGCCAATCAAACCAAATGGAAAGAAATCAAGAAATCCTAGAGAAAACAGGAAACAAAATTGAATCAAAAATAACAAATAAAGATGTCCCTTTGTGCATGTGAATAAATGCAGGAGCATCTAGCTCATTGTCACGAACGAAGAGGCCAAAATTGGTAACCTATTTTGCAGATACAACCTGTAATAATATTAATGTTTCCTTCTATTTTATTTCAACTATTTACTTATTTAGTAATACTTTACTTCCAGGATAAAGATTGTCAGTCTGCAAGTTATAAGGCTTGCGAGCCATTATTAAGGTTTAGAGTATTTTTTTTTAAAGATAACTCATAGTTGTATAATTTCTTCTATGGATTTGAATATATAACCCTAGTTTACAATTATTAAGATTGTCTGACTTTTCCCTTTTATTAGGTTCATGTATGCTTCCACCACAATCTACATAATCTTTCTTCGAAGAATGTTACATCTGGGACAATTTCACTTATTATGTGCATAACGAAATTTATCTTACAAAATCACTTGAATTTTTCTCTCCATTTTCTTTTCCTGCAAACATTATGTATAGACTGGAATGTTCAAGTCCAAAATTTATAAGATAGCATATGATTAGGCTTCCTAATTTTTGTTTAAACAAGATAATTGTAGGGAACCCAAAAAAAAAAAAAGGATCATGCTTGTATGATGCAAATACCACTAAAAAGAAGTAGACTTCTAATACCTACTTTAAAGTCAGCAGACATAAGCACGTGTTGTAACTTAGGTACAGAGTCATACGAGACAATGTTGAATAAACCATCTAAATGAATCATTCCTTCCGCATTCAAGTGTACTATCTTAAAACCTCCGCGATTGCTTGCAGAACACTGAGATAAAACCACCTGTAGGCACCATATTTTGGACTCAGTATGACTAAAGTATAAAAGACAATATCTCTGAGCCAGTACTGTGTATCAAAATTACAAGAATCAAAATTACTGATAATCAAAATCAACAATTTCAACTAATATTCCTACTCAGATACAACTCTTATGACTCAGCTACAAACAATCACATTTATCATTTGCACTTCAAAAGTCGAATCATGGTGGGCTTAAAACAAGTAGTTGAGGAAGAAAAATATCTACTAAAAGTTAACAAGGAACCTGAAAAAACTAGAAGTTCAATCTGATAGAAGGCAACTAAAAATTCCACAGAAATGTTAAGGATGAATAAACAAATACTAAAACACAGTTAAAAGGAAAGTTGAAGCCAAGATCAACCAAATTTCCAAACAATAACCCTATAAAAACACAGAAGAACTCAGCATACAAGTATATCTGAAGAGGGAATATCCAGCCATTGTTGAATCATCTGCACAAGACGACTAAACGTATTAGAAAGTTACAATGAACATATAATTTGAGATGTTAAATATAGTACAGTATAAGACATGTTACATTTTAGTTCGGAAGCTTACTGTAGCCCATTGCAAACGCAAAGCTGATGGACAGAGAACAAGGACAGGCCAAGAGTCGCGAATGCATGCTGCCACAGCAATTGCCTGCTTACACCAAAACGGAAATATAAATCATATAACAACCACTACCTTATTAAGAAACTATCACTCTTCGGTTATTACTTTCTCTGGAGTAGGATTGGACCTTACAATTCTAAATCCACTTGTTCTTTTTTTTGCAAAGGTTTAGAAATGTCCATTATGGTCATGTATAAACACACTTATTTTAACAGCCATCTGGATTCCAACATCATCTCATTAGATACTATATTTGTTAGAGAAAATTAAGGTGTTAAGCACCAAGGAAAACATCTCGTTCTTTTGTCTATTCTACATATTCAATTTCGAAGACATTTTCTTCTGATACTCTCAGACACAGTGTTCTAAAAATCGGCCTAGGCGGTAGAAAAACGCCCAGATTAATGGTTGGGCGGGTTCTGGGCAGTCTAGACGGGTCTGAGCGGGGTCTGGGCAGCCTAGGCGGGTCTGGGTGGCCTAGGCGGTCTGGGTGAATTTTTTTTTTTTTAATAAGGTTGATTGTATTCTTATTTTAGTTTCCTTTCCTCTTTTTTAGAAATAAACAATTTAATTATTTTTTTTCAGTATATATCTAAATGTAGCAAAGGATGATTACTTAATGGAATTTTCAAATGATCTGCCGGTATCAATTTTAGCAATGTAGATTTTATCAAACATGACTGAGGTTATTCATGCAATTTGAAGAAAAATAAAGGAGTAGGTTTGGATATTTGTCCACAAATTCAACTTTGTATAAAGTACTCATCATGACCAACTTCAGTCATTTGAATTTTAATAAATTTTGTTCATGATTATTAATTTTTCATTTTTTAAATTTTGCATATGTATCTTGGCATTAAATTGGATGTAATTAATAAGGTATTATGATTAACTTTTGTAAATTATTAAAATTATAATACAAAAGCTAAGACCGCCTAAGTGCCGCCTAGGCCCCTGGGCGCTAGGCACTCGCTCGCCGCTCACCGCCCGCCCTCCGCCTAGCGCTTTTTAGAACATTGCTCAGACAGAGATAAATACAATGTAAATTGGTCGTTTTTGTTGAAGTCTATTTGTAGCCCACCTTATAGTGTATTTCGAGAAGGCGGAAAACTCTAACATAAAAACATAATAAAAATCGATATTTCCGCTATGTATAGATCAGAACTTTATCTTCTAAAAAATATGGGAGTTCTATTTCTTTTAGTCTTGCGTTTCATCAAATTTTTATAGCGTTGGACATAGGTCCTACTTCAAAATCGTAACCTGCAAACACTACCATTCGATTTATATTGACCATGCATATTTTTATGAGTTTGGAAAATAAACATAACTAAAAATAAATAAATGCTTGAAATCATTCCAATACCTAGAAAGATGGTCAATTTAAAACATAATAAAAATTCACTAGTAATAACAAGATGAATGTCAAGTAACAGAATTCACTCTAAAAGTAAGATCAAACCCAACGCTTTGTACAAAAGCTAGGCCAAAAAAAAAAAAAACTCTTCCAAGGCCCATCTCATAAGCAAATATATATAATTTTTTTTTTTTACCTAGAAACACCCAATAAAATAGTTTTCATATACTAAAATATCATTGTGTTTAACACCATTTCGGACATAACATATGGGATATACCTTGTGACATGGCTCCATAAGATATCTCAATTACTTATCAAGGGCCAGTGAGAAGTTGAAATGGTACAAAATTATGAATATAATACCTGCAAAGTCTTTCCAAGGCCCATCTCATCTGCTAAGAATGCCCGTCCTCCATGCTGCAATACAAACCTTTAGAAAAACACCAAAAATAAGCAATAAGATCAGAACCGCTATCTTACATAATACAGTTGAAAGGTTAAAAGGTAAGTAATGTCAGATTGTAGCATGGACAAAAAGCTTAAATGATAAAATGTTGGTCTTGTATTCAAATTAAAAGTACATTGTGAAATCACAGTGTTGCATACCTAACTCCATCTCTCTGAAAAGGCATGAGTTTTGATTCAAGGAAGCTTGGCATCTTATCGTACAAATCTGGCAAAGACGTTCAACATTAGCATCCAGCAGCAGCAAAGACACTTGTGAAATAAAAAGCGCAAAAGTAAATAAATAAAATAATCATGAGGGCAGCATGGTTTATCAACATATTTTACAATAAAGGCGTGGTTACATCATATATGTGCGTCCATATCCAGCAGTCGGAAAAACTAACAATCATCAAACTTCAGTCAATGAAATACGTAAAACATGGTAGAGTGTGCATGACTCGTGAGATCTTTGCCACATGGATAGTCAGTTGTGACACTGTACATAATGGAAAAAACCTTTTGAAACTAGATTGTACTTGTTAGTTAATCTGCGACTCTGCATCACTCTATAATCAAAATTGATCCAAAGCGTCATACAAGTTTGTATTCAACATATGACAAGTTAATGAACATATCAATACAAATTAAAATTTACCTCGTAGATCTGGAGCAGCTAACGCATGATTCATGGCAAGCTGTACTAGTGGATCTAATTTTTCAACCTGAAAAAAATATAAGAATCCCCATCCTTCATAACTATCAACCAGTTGCATATTATAGAAAGACTAGAAAAATAACACATATAGGATCTTAAAGCATAATCACATAGAATCTCATCATGTTGCAATGTAGGCCAATCCCTCAACCCCTGTCAAGAGGGATACATGATGTATTGGGAGTTAGAACAGTAAAGACCTTAATTTTGTACAAGAACGTGATTCAAATAGTTGATGTGAGACATATTGTACAGTGCTTCATATGACCAAATATACAAAAGTGCATGTCAAAATGATGAATTGCCTTCACAACACTTTAAACATAAAGCAGATTCTTACCTCAACATTAGCACCTTTTACTTCACTAAGAATTTTTTCTACGTGTGAAAGAGACGATATAGGAAACATCCACAATCTGCATATTCAATCAAAAACTGATCACCAACAATTATCTGTGTACATTTATGGATATATGCTAGATACAGCCATAGTCGCAGGACAAAATCATGCATGCATGTTCATGTGAAAAGGTTGCAGGCAATCAAATACGAAAAAACAAACCTTTCTGTGGGATACCAAGTAGCTTTAGGGACACTGCGCATAGCACCTACTAGTATCTGGTTTAAGAAACAAGTGAAATGCAAGAATGAGAACCATAAGCAAAGGCCATTCAATTTCTCCTAGTGTATTGACATTCTTTCATGGGACACACAGAAAATGGGTTGAAGTCTAATCATATTGAGTGTATTGGAAAAAAATATTATGTTAAAATAGACACAGTAATCTAGAATGAATGCATCTCATCTCTGATTTTAAAATGTTTGTTTGATAGGAGCATAAATGTTGGAACGAGTATGTGGAATGGTGATGATCTTTCACAAAATCAGACAGACAAAAAATTGTTTGTAGCAAAACCGGATGAAGAATCTTGGAATGGATATGTGTAAATGTGTCATAATATCTAACAAATTGGTTCTATGAAGACATAATAAGAGAAAACAAGAATCTTGGAATGGGTATGTGTGAATAGATGATAATATCGAAACCCATTGTTTCCAAGTGGCTATGAAGATGATAATAATAGAAAACAAGAGATGGGGTGGGCATACTGGGTTGTAGTGAAACTTGGCGGCAATGTGCCCACTAGCATGAAAAAATAACTTGAGGGAGAGATTGGGCAATTCCTTTCCAGTCATGTTCCCTTCAACACCTCCTCCTCCTATATTCCCTTGAAAACACAACAAATGGAATCTTTATCATCAAAATAAAGGGGCAGTATTTATCGTCAAAAGTTTGAAAGAAAATTACCGGTAGTTTGGAGTGAAGCAGTCGCAATGGATGGTGAAATTCCAACCTAAGAATCAAGATTATCAGAATAGGAAGTTGTGGGAAACCCTAGAAGTGAAAAAAAAGGAAGAAACTTACTTTGGGGTTGTGGAGAGGTTGTTGAGAGGAGGAAGAACTGATGGAGGCGGTTTGAGACGAGGCAGTTCTCTCTGCGATCTTCTTCAGAGCGTCCCTTTCGAGTGAATCGAATTCTTCGGCGGTTAAATCCCATTCATCCAACTCCATTGCGGACAAGAGAAGCAGCGGGAAAGGGTTTGGGGGGGTTTGAAATGGGAACAGATGGATGGAGAAAAGGAAAGTGAGCTTCACTCTACAGCTTTGTGCCTTTGTTTTTCTATTTGGGTTTATTTTAACAATACCCCAAAACATAATCATAATAAATGTTGAACCTCCATTTTGTTCAAAATCAAGTTTAGACCCCGAACTTAATTCCCAGTTAGTCCACTGTTAGAAGACCAGAGTCGTCATTAGTCAACGCACTTAAATTCTTTGTACGTGTCCAACATACGACTCTATCTACCAATCTCAAGCCTAAATATCCACAATGCCCCGAGCAAAACTAAACAGTGTGAACTAGCTAAGAGTTTGGTCTACTAACAATTGACTAACTAGGAATTGGGTTTTGGAGGGGCAAATTTTATTTTAAAAAAATTTGAGAGTCAACACTAATTATGATAATGTTCTGGTGCATTGTAAAAAAACTTATATTTATTGAACCCCCAAGTTTGTAATGTCCATGTTTTACTTTACTTTATATTTGGAATTTGATACCAGCTTTACTTTTTTTTTATAAAGCATGATGCATTAGATAAAACTAAGTAACGGACAAAGAAGACGCTTTACTTTACTTTGTTTTTTTTTTTTATAAAGCATAATGCTATACATGCGAGTTCATGGGCCTCGTATAGTTGAAGTTCCTACTCTGTTAAGTAAAACAAAAAGGCGTTTAATGTTACACAAAAGTGGACGTCGAGCTCAATCCAAAGCAAAAGACGAGTTATTGTCCTCTGAGAGTAGCGCCTCCAATAAGTTGGCAGAATCTCCAAAAATAATATCAGATTTCCACTGTTGAGCCTGAATTAACATAAGGGTCGCCTCAACTAGAAAGATCTCAGCCATTGTGTTATCCAAGACTTTTCCCTTAATCATACTAGCCACCGTAACAAGAACATTTCCTCCTGGATCCATTGCTATGGCACCAATAGTTCCTTGCTTATAATGGTCAAATAAGCAAGCATCAAAGTTAACTATCAATGTGTCTAGGTCCAGTAACTCAGAAGACTGGACGATGGAAGAAATATGGGTATTGAGGTGATGAGAGCTGGCAAACTCAAATTGTTTCCGGATCAAATCAAGACTACTAACTACAAGAGCAGTAGCGGGACCAAAAGTTGGATTAGAAGGAAGAGGGAGTGAAAAATGTTATCAATACAGACATTGTTGATTATCTGAGGGATAGCCGTAAGGGCTAGTTTATAATGATTTTTAGATTGTTTGAACCAATGAGCAGCCCAAGCTGACCAAATGTTTTGGAAAGTTGAAGTGAATTCAGTGATACTGAATTTGGATTTATTGAATATGATGTTATTCCTGACCCTCTGGATAGAAAGGATAATTGCCATAAATTGGGAAAACATCTATTTTTGCGGATGTGTGGTGCTCCTTAATTGTTTTCCAAATAAAATGGAAAAAGCCCGGGATCGAAAGAGATTGAAAAGACATGTAGACAATCTATATTAAGAGAGGAAATTAGCCAAATTCGACTGGTGGTAGGGAAAATGAAGAAAAGATAAAGAGCATCCTCGTCATGACTGTGACAGAAAACGCACATATTATCAATAGGGACATGAACCCTAACCAAGTTGGACATGGTAGGTAAAAGGTTCTGGTTAACTTTCTAAAAAAGGATGATGGCGCTTGGGGGGCTTTCAAGTGCCACAGATGGCGAAGATTTTTGGGTGAATGATGGAATAAGAAGCATCGGAATATGAGCTGGCTACGTCAGCAGAGGATAAAGCACGGGTAGCGCTCTTAACCGAACAAATTTATTTTTTGTTGTCATTCCAGATGAGACGGTCAAGCCTGGAAGAGGTGCAGATACAAACATTAGTAAATCCCGAACAACTAGGGCGGGCGAAAATGAATGAAGGAGATCCTCATTCCATGAAATGGAAGAGGACGAAAAGATTGACCAAAGGTCAGAGAGACGAGACGGGAGATTAGCCGCCGCTGGAACTGGGACACAGTTGGCTAAAAGCATACCAAGCTTGACCCAAGCGTCGAACCAATGGTTGACGTTATCTCCAGATAGCACTTGCCAATGAATAAATTGTTTCATGACATTAAGTGCTTTGAGGGTGCCTCTCCAGGCGAAGGAGGTACGAGCAATAAATTTCACAAGTTGAAATATGGTCTTAGAGTTGTAATAAATGGTTTTGAGCAGGTGGGACAAAAGAGAATGTGGGGAAGATGTAGCCGTCCACACATTTTTTGCCAATAGGGCAAGATTATTGTTCCTAGATGTAGGAATATTGAAACCCCCAGATGTCTGGGAGAGGTGATTCTATCCCAAGTACATAAATGTTTAGCACGATCGTGCTCTTGACCACTCCACCAAAAATCACGGGCAAGATAATCAATTTTATTTAAAAGTCTTGTGGGGAGAATGACAGTTTGCATAGTATATACAATAATAAAGTTTGCATAGTGTGAACCAGCTAAGACTTTGGTCGTCTAACAGTTTACTAACCAGGAATTGGGTTTTGGAGGGGCAAACTTTATTTTAAACAAAATTTTGGGGTCAACACTAATTATAATAATGTTCTTGTGCACTGTAAAAAAACTTATATTTATTGAACCCCCAAGTTTGTAAGGTCCATGTTTTATTTTACTTTATATTTGTAATTTGATACCAGCTTTACTTTTTTTTATAAAGCATAATGCATTAGATACTTTGCTTGTTTTTTTATAAATCATAATGCTATACATGCGAGTTCATGGGGCTCGTATAGTTGAAGTTCTTACTAATGTGCATACACTGCCATCTGTTAAGTAAAACAAAAAGGCATTTAATGTTACACAAAAGTGGACGTCGAGCTCAATCCAAAGCAAAAGACGAGTTATTGTCCTCTGAGAGTAGCGCCTCCAATAAGTTGGCAGAATCTCCAAAAATAATATCAGATTTCCACTGTTGAGCCTGAATTGACATAAGGGCCGCCTCAATTAGAAAGATCTCAGCCATTGTGTTATCCAAGACTTTTCCCTGAATCGTACTAGCCACTGTAACAAGAACATTTCCTCCTGGATCCATTGCTATGGCACCAATAGCTTCCTGCTTATAATGGTCAAATAAGCAAGCATCAAAGTTAACTATCAATGTGTCTAGGTCCAGTAACTCAGAAGACTGGACGATGGAAGAAATACGGGTATTGAGGTGATGAGAGCTGGAAAACTCCAATTGTTTTTTAATCAAATCAAGACTACTAGCTACAAGAGCAGTAGCGGGACCAAAAACTGGATTAGAAGGAAGAGGGGTGAGAAATGTTATCAATACAGGCAGTGTTGATTATCTGAGGGATTGTCGTAAGGGCTAGTTTAAAATGATTTTTAGATTGTTTGAACCAATGAGCAGCCCAAGCTGACCAAATGTTTTGGAAAGTCGAAGTGAATTCAGTGATACTGAATTTGGATTTATTAAATATGATGTTATTCCCGACCCTCTGGATAGAAAGGATAATTGCCATAAATTGGGAAAACATCTCCTCTGCGGATGTGTGGTGCTCCTTGGTTGTTTTCCAAATAAAATGGAAAAAGACCGGGATCGAAGGAGATTGAAAAGACAGATAGACAGTCTATAGTAAAAAAGGAAATTAGCCAGATTCGACTGGTGGTAGGGCAAGTGAAGAAAAGATAAAGAACATCCTCGTCACGACTGTGACAGAAAACACACCTATTCTCAATAGGGACATGAACCCTAACTGATGCATATTTAACTAACCTAAATAAATAAATTAATTTAACCCACTTGTAATAACTGCAAGTGCACATTGTCTAACTGGTAGACAAGGGCAAGTACAGGTCGATCCCACAAGGACTGTGGTTGCAATTAAGTTTCAGAGTTGACTTAAACTAATTTAAGTGGGGGTTACAGCAATTAAAATATCTAAACTAAAAATAAAATTAAAAAGGAAAATAAAAAGTCTTTAAGAATATGAGAAGGGAAACCAAGGCATTGAATCCACCACAGGTTCTTTGAGATTTGTGTAATCCAAATTATTGTTTTCAAGAATTAACATAACTAACCTAAAGATTAAACTAAGTTCGCAATTGATTTCAGCAAAGGTATAAACCCCTAGCATTGCGTGTCTTCTTACGGCACACACAATCATAGGTTCATTTTAACTAATTCTAAACCCCTAGCATTGCATGTCTTCTTACGGCACACACAATCACAGATTCAGATTAATTTATTAAATCAGGCTTTGAATGTCAACAAAGGGTACTTCTAACTACCGACTAGTCTAGATAATTAATCAGGATATAATCGATTAAAACAAATTATTGAGACTCAGAAATCAAATGTGTTTAATGTTCAAGCATAAAAAAAATAATAAATTTAAATACAACAAACTCTAGGAAACCCTGGGGTTTCATCTTTGCCTTGGCGAAGGGTTTAGCTCTCCATGGTAGCGGTGGTCATCTCCTCGTGGTGTGGTACGCCGCAACTCATCTCTGCACGAACACGAATCCTGAGAAAAGGTCTGCTAATAGCACTGTGGTGGCTCTTACAGATTCTCGAGGTGCCAATAGCCAAAACTGCTTTGAAAAACAGTTTTCCCCCGCCATAAATCGCGCGTCTCTGCCTTCATCTCCAGCGCGACACACTCTGCTCTGCCACTGCTGTTTCGCTCCTCGCGAGCGTTCTCTTCTCCCTAACTGGCTTTGGTACCTGCAAGAAGACAGAGAGAGGGTGAGGAAACAACGAGATAACGAAACGTCGAGAAGGAGAGGAGCGGTGGTGCTCTGTCGTGAGCTCTGTTTCGCGGCGGCTGATGGTGTGGTTGCGTGGTCTGTTGTGATGCAGGAACAGAGAGATAGAGGTGGAGGAGGGAAAGACCGTGGAGAATAGAGAAGACAGAAAAGAGGGCGGCTGCGAGGGAGGAAAACAAGGATTTGCTCCCTGTTTCTCCTCTGTACTGTGCGCGGTGGTGGTGGTGGCTGTGTGGCGTGATGACGTGAAACAGGGGTTGTCACGCCCCTGTTTCAGTGGGACGAAAGAGGAGGTGGTTGTTGGCTGGGAAAACGAGAGAGAGACGACGAGATGAAGGGTGATGGCGAGATTATCGCACTGTCGGCTCTCCTATCGAGCGAGGATTGCCGACAGGGTGGATTGGTGTGGTGGCTGGAAAATATAGGAGGGGAGAAGGAATGTGGAAGAAGAGAGAGCAAGAGCTTTATCCAAACTAGGGATAGCTAAATAGGGTTATCCTATTTTCTTGGGCTTGGGTTATCCAAAAGGCGTTGGGCTTGGGTTTTTAGGTTAGCATTTTGGGTTTGGGCATAGGTTAAATTAGGTGGACCTAGGTTTATTAGGGTTAGGTTTAGATATGTGACTCTCTACTTTGTACCACCGCTAAAATCGACCAATTGTCATTCCTTAAATTGTCGCTTTAATACGATTTCATCGTTCACGCTCAAATTCCTACAAAGACATGAAAACAAAATAATTACTATAAATTATAATAATCGAAACACTAACATATATAAATTAAGGCATATATTATGTAATAATTATGTGAATATCAAATACCCCCAAACCTATATTTTGCTAGTCCTCGAGCAAAACAATAAAAATAAAAATTCACTTTCGCAGGAATCATCGGTTGCACTTACCTTAAATGTGCAACAATTAGGCTTTAAACCCCTAGATTACCTCTAGTGGACGAGTTATAGTCTCGTGAGGGTTTCCATAAATGTTACCCACAAACATTGTGACTCAATAAATTTCCAAAACATGGTAACTCGATCATTATCCTCAGAGTAAGAGTCTAATTGCCAAAAAAATTTGAAAACAGCTAACAGTCTCACAATAATATATCAAAGAGTCTCACAACAATTTAATAATACCCAAAGGTTAAATAAATTTCATCAATTATTCCCAACTTGAAGTGTGTGTGTGCATGGCCTCATCAACATAATTTTATTTTTCTCAGCAAAGATACGACTAGATAACCTTTGAATTGTATGCTTCGACTACAAATCTCTCTTGTCACTCATAAATGAATCACTCAGAGATTGGTTAGTTATCACTCAGTTTATATGTGAGAAAGAGAATAAATTATGGAAAGACAACATCTCACATATAATAATCATGAAAAAAACGAACTTTTCAAATAATGAAATGAATATGATCTCATGGACAGGAATACCAATAACTTTGAGAATGTTGAATCACACGCCATAGTTCTTGTTTATTTAATCTCCACGTCTATGAGCCAAACTTTTACTTAAGATCAATTAGGTCTTTATTAGGTTGTAATGAGGCTAAGATTTTGGCTAACAATAATGGAAAATGATACGAGAAAATTCTATGAAAATGGATACACCCTTTAATAAGCACGTTGGGCTCTGAAGAATAAACTAATGTTGTACACCATTAATTTTTCTTCATTCGAAATTCTTCTTCATACATAATTTGTTTTTCCTTTTTCTTCGAAGCATCATTTTTTTTTTTTACACGCTTTCCCCTTTTGTACAATAAACACATTTCAGTCCCAAGATTATTGTTCCTAGATGTATGAATATTGAAACCCCCAGATGTCTGGGAGAGGTGGTTCTATCCCAAGTACATAAATGTTTAGCACGACCGTGCTCTTGACCACTCCACCAAAAATCATGGGCAAGATAATCAATTTTATTTAAAAGTCCTGTGGGGAGAAAGAAAGTTTGCATAGTATAGACAATAATAAAGTTGAGAACTGCTTTGATCATCACAGTTCTACAAGCCTGAGACAAAACTTTTGATTTTCAAGTGACTAGCTTGTTGGAGATCTTGTCCATAAGAAATTGGAAATTCGTGGTTTTACGCTTGGAAAACAAAATGGGAGATCCAAGATGTTTGTCCTTCAAATTAAATGACTTATATCCCAAAATTATATTAATTACCCTAACATGTATGAGATACACATTAGAACTGAAGAAAATTGATGATTTCTTAAAATTGACTCATTGGCCAGAAGCCATGCAGTATTGATGAACAATGTCTTTAACCGCATGGGTTTTAGCATAAAAAAGGTGGCTGATGGATGGTGAACGACGCCTAATTTTGATACATTTAATCACACCATTAGCTTCTGTCAGAGTCAACAGGCGAGAAAGAGCCTCAGCAACCACGATGAAAAGATAGGGAGACAGGGAATCACCTTGTCTAATACCACGGGAGGGGGTAAGAGACGCTAGAGGATAGTTGTTCAAAAGAACACTGAGATAAGATGTGGAAATACACTAGTTTATCATTTCTATCCAATCAGTCGAGAAACCCAATTGTTTGAAAATTTGTAAGAGGAATGACCATTCAATCCCATCGTAAGCTTTGACCATGTCAATTTTGATATATGTCCAATAGAGATTGCATATTGAGGAACCCACTTTTTAAAAATTTTTCTTTGAGCTCGTAGCCTAGGATGCGAGATTAGACTTCAATTTCGCAGATTTTCTTGCTAAATCAAAACTCAGTCACATAGCTTAAGTTGCTAGATTGGGTTGGTAATCGCCATTAAGGTTGGGTGTTCACCAGTCGCGTTAGGTTACAACTTTCTCTGTTGTACATCACATTTTTTTTTTGGATCTCATATTCTATTAATTTCTTCGTGTTTTGATATCTACCATGGGTTTGTATGAGTTTTGATTATATTGAAGGTTTATTGTGCTATTGTTTAAGAAACTTTGGTTATGATCTGTTTTGAATTTTTTTTCTTCGTGTGTACTTGTTTGATGCAGGTGGTGATGGTGTTGGTGTTGAGTGGGATGTTGGGTATCTGCTGATGGGATGGTGGAGTGAGTTTGATGTAGGTTGCGATGGAGTTGTGCGGGTGGTGGTGTTGACGACAGAGGTGTTGCAAGGTGGAATTGACGGGAGTGGTGATGTTGCAACGTGAATTGGAGAAGATAAAAGGATAGGAGGAAAGGCAGTGGCGTTAGATTGAAAGATGGTGGTGTCAAATAGGAAAAATGGTGTTAATAGACTATGAATGGATCATGTCCTTCAAGCCCATGAGAAATCCAGTCTCCTTTTCAAGCTTCAAGTCTTGTTATCAAAAAAGAAAACCAAGAAAAGAAAAATCCAAGCAATAAATGGACTCCGCCACTACTACATACTATAGTGCATTTCTATTTGTTTTGTGGAGAATTGTACTTTAAGCGAAAAAAATTCAAAGATTTAAAATTTTATATGAAACAAACACTATAAAATTTAAATTATAGAAAATAAACATTCCGCAAAATAAATTTCCATGAAACAAATGCAGGTTGAGTTACAATACATCTAAACAACCAAACACATTCGACTTGAGAGATAAGTTGGTATAAACTTGCTTTAGGGTTTAGAACTTCAAATTTCGCTAAGATCTCAATCATCATAACAACGTTTATCTATCATCCTTGTCTTCGCAATCTTTACCTTCTCAAATCGACTAGGATTACGTTGGACTAGCGTACGTCCTTCATGGGTTCTCAATCAAGCTATAAAAAAATGATCCATAGGGTGATTCAAAACTAATGTCAATCAATTTTTTGTTGTTTAGTTGTCTATGCAATCACATAAAATCAATTATGCTTGTAATTAAGTTGTCACGTGAATCAAATTATTTAGTATCCCCTTGGAATTAGAATCCATGAACTCAGACTTAAATTCACGTGTCCATTTTCCACGCTATTAACAAACCTTCAAATTTTTATTTTTATAATTGTATTAAAATTTATAAAACTATCATTTGCGGAGGTTGCCAGGTAAAAAATTTCTAAAAATTTGCCTAAAATCAAATAATTTTAGTTTGAAAATCTTATTGAGAAAACCATCTACACTCATAGTGATGGTCTTGAGTGACGACGTTTTTGACAATGTCTAATCCAAGGTAATCGAGAAAAAAAAATCCACAAAATTCGAGAAATGGACCCTTGTCCCCTCAAGTTTTGAAAAAAAAAAAAACTCTCTCAGGAGTCTTTATAAGTAGACAAATTGTGGCGGTAGACCTCGACTACAAATGCTTATCTCCAAAAAGTGTAATGCCAACTGAAGTAGTGCGAGCTTTGGACTGATGTTCGTACAAGTTGATAACGAAACATGTTTCTCTCCAAAAAGTATCGAGCCAATTGAAATAATGTGAACTTTGAACTAGTGTTTGGACCATGGAAACCTGGGTAGTATCAAATTCAACTTATTTTCTAGATGCTACACAAAATGAAGCCGTTCCAATTGTGATCTCCGTCTAAATCTCATTTTATCATTTTACATCTTGTAACTTTTTTTTTCTTTTGAGTTTGAAATGTACATAAGTTTCTTTTCCATTGATAGCTACGCCCAAATAACATTAGAGATACTCGTTATCCTTATAACCATCTGAGAAAAGTTAAAATTTGATGGGCAAGTTTCATATATGCATTAAATTGGCTTTGCATAGATTGTTATCGACACCACCTAAGGGCATCTCCAATGGATTCTCTAAAATAGTAAAAAACTATTTTAAGAGGCTCATGTGAGAAAAATGAATATGCTTCAATGGATCCCTTAAAACATTCCCCATTTTAACTTCATTTTCAACATTTCTCTAAATTTAGGGGCAATCATACCATCCCTAAAATATGAAATAACATTAAAATATTTTGATTTTCCATATAAAAAACAAAACCAAAAAAGTATACTAAAAAAATAATAATAGTATAATTAAAAATATATAAATAATAGTATAATTAAAATTAATAATAATATATATTTAATAATATTATAATAGTATAATTGAAATTAATAATATTATAATAGTATAATTGAAATTAATAATATTATAATTATATTAAGTTGAAATTAATAAGAGTATAATAATATAATTGAAATTAAATTGATATAGAAAAGTGGAAGATATATTTAAATAATGATGAAAAAGTTAAAATATGAGATGTAGTTGGAGCGATGAAGAAATATGAGACTCCTAAATTTAGCTTTTGGTTAAAACGATGATGATTGATCCCCATTTTAACTTTTACCATTGAAGATGCTCTAACATTTCCAATGAATTTTCTAAAATAATCAAAAAACTATTTTAGGAAAATGTATATTCCAATGGATTTTCTAAAGCATTTAATATTTTATTTTCACTTTCAACTTTTTGGTAAATTTAGAGGCAATCATACCATCCCTTAGATATGAAATAACATTAAAATATTTCATTTTTTTAATTCATCAAATTAAGAACAAAACAAAAAATCAAAATAAAAAGGATGTGATTGAAAATATATATTTAAATAATAATAAAAAAAATTAAAATAAGTGATAAGATTGAAGTGACGGAGAAATATAAACTCCTCAATTTGGTTTTAAGTTAAAATGGGGATGGCTGATTCCCTGTTGTAACTTTTATCATTATGAGATGCTCTAACCTCCAACAAAGAGATCCATAAATTGGGAGACACTTTCTTAGAGGACGGTGTGTCTAATAAGAGAAATTCTAGCTGGCCTGTGAAACCAGCCTGATTTCCCTGTATGAGGGGATGAAAATACATTTTTACCCCCACCCCCTCATGCGGAAACCTGGCAGGCCAGGTAGAATTTCTGGTCTAATAAAGATGTTACATGTTATCAAGTGAAAAACAAATGGATAGCACGTGTCTATGCGTTTCCCTATGTATCATATCTTTTAAGATTAGATTTGAGTTAAAAGAGCACATGACATGGGGAAGCTCCTCGGTTGGTTGGATTAAAGACTGAAGAAAGTTATATCATTCACTCTGCACTCTACTCCACAAGTGGTCAATTCTTATAAGCGGTAAGGATTGGTTGGGAGGGTGAACATATCTAGGAATCTCTTTTTCTTTTATGCGGTGGACTTTTTGTTGGTCTGAAGTCTCAACCTTTCAACTCCTACTCGTTCTCCTTCAACCTCTCAATCTCTCTGTGAAGAAGCTCAGTAAAGTGAACTAGGTATGTATCTAATGGTTTTGTTTAATTTAATCATCATCATGATCATGTCTTTTTTTTTTTTTTTTTTATGTGGATTATCTATGCTTGCTTTCTCTTTCAATATTGTTTTGATTTGTTTGTTTATTCAGTTTACTGGCATCTAGAATTTCTTTGGCTGTGTTTAAACAACTTGTAAGGGTGATTACAATGTGTTCCTCTTCCCGATTTAAGTTTTTTTTTTTTTTTTTTTTTTTTTTTTGCGTGTGTTTGTATTCTTCTTTAATTTTTTTTCAGTTGAGTACTTGAATAGGATCAACCCATGTTTGTAATTGTAAAGCAGTGGATGGATGAAGAGAGAGATTTGTTACAACAACATATCCTAATTTTTGGGAAAGAGAAAACATCTACTCAAACCTAGTACTGAAACAAGTTCTCGCATCTTGTGGCTGTAGTTTAGTGGTGAAAATTCCATGTTGTGAGTATTACCAAGATTAGTACTTTTAAAAGACGATTAAGCAACTCAATTAGCAAGTTTGATCCTAGCTTGAATCTCTTTATGCTAATTCTTCCTTTTGATGATAATTTAATTGAATGCCCTTGCATGTAGGTGGAGTTCTTTTCATTATTCATCTCCGTTCACTTTAAAGGTTTTGGGCCGGATTAAAAACCTGCTCACTTCTTTTTGAATAAAAAGGTCACACAAAACCTACTGCACTTTAAATCAAACCAAGAACTACAAAATATTTGCAGACTTCACCCTCCTTTCCATGTATATCAATCAGGGCTTGCAAAAGTCCAGGAGTAACGCCCTGTTATATTGGAACTATGTTGACTTGATGACCAGTGAACTATCAGGTTCTATATTTCCTCATTGTAGCTTATTCTGGAGTGATGCCTAATTGATTGGATACAGTCTACTACTGCACACCCTTGGTTTATCAAAGTGAGCGCTTTGATAAGAACTAATACCTACAGGTTATTGAAAAAAATTCCTTCTATTGCAGTTTTGTGAACATTAGGAAGTGATCAAAGATTTTTTCTCTATTCAAGTATTTTAAGGCTTTAGAGATGTCTTCTTGTGAAAATCCTCTATGCAAATTTTTGAATAGAGACCCTAAATGCTACTTGCCAACCAAATTAGAAGGGATTGCAAAGAGGTTAACACTTTTTTTTTTTTGTCTGAACCGTACAAGAAATGGTTCCTAAACACATTTTTTTTTCCATACCATAACGAAATAGTTCCTATATGGTTAGCCGTTTCTCGGAAATGTGTATTTTGTCTTCTATTGCACTTGTCATAAGCTATATGCTACAAAGGGTTCAAAATACTCACATTATACATTTATACTAGCAATTCCTCACTTTTTGGACATTGGCAAAGTATTGCTGGTAATTGCTAAACAATCCTGGTTTCCTATTAGTGCTTATGTTACTTAAACTCAGATGTCTTATTGTTGCGTACACAGGAAAATCTGTAAACATGGGGCAGAAACTTCTTTTTGCCAGTATCTTTTTGTGCGCTTTGACATTCTCTGCAGCTCTTCTTGTTTCCTCTGATGGGTTAGTAAGAATTGGTTTGAAGAAGAGGCAGTTAGACCATGAGAGTCTGAATGCTGCAAGAAAGTGGAAGAGAAAGGCTTCTGAGAAACTGTGGAGTACTTCCAATAGCTTGCGTGACTCTGATGTGGATCTAGTATCACTGAAGAACTACATGGATGCCCAATACTATGGAGTGATTGGTATTGGTACGCCGCCACAAAATTTCACTGTCATATTTGATACTGGCAGCTCCAACGTCTGGGTTCCATCATCGAAATGCTACTTTTCTGTGAGTTCTACGGTATTTTAATTGTCTTCAAACTTATTCTCCCCTAGGTGATAAGTTGTTTATAAAAGGTGTGTTTCCATGCAGATTGCTTGCTACATCCATAGCAGGTACAAGGCGAGTCGGTCCAGTACATATGAAAAGAACGGTATTGAATATGCTGCAACTTATTTTTTCCTTGGTCTCAATTCACTATAAATATTGAGGAGTTTTCTTGGTTGGATCCACCTCATACTGTTTTTTTGTTTGTGTGTTCTGACAGGAAAGTCTTGCCAGATCACTTATGGTTCTGGATCCATTTCAGGCTTCTTCAGTGAAGACAATGTTGAAGTTGGGGATCTTATTGTGAAAAATCAGGCAAGTTCTCTTTTATTTTCTGCATTTGTTTTGAAGAACTTCAGCTGCATTTATGCTTATGATTTTCTAATACTCAGGATTTCATTGAGGCTACACGAGAAGGAAGTCTTACTTTTATTATAGCAAAGTTTGATGGCATACTTGGACTTGGGTTTCAAGAAATATCAGTAGAACATGCTGTGCCACTATGGTATAGTTTAGTTATTTTTACTTCTAGGCTAGTAATTTGTTAACATTATCTCCAACTTAAATTTCCTGTCTTCCATTTCTAGGTATAACATGGTTGAACAAGGATTGGTAAGTAAAGAGGTCTTCTCCTTCTGGATCAATCGAGATGTAGAGGCAGAGGAGGGAGGTGAGATTGTCTTTGGTGGTGTTGATCCAAACCACTTCATTGGCAATCACACTTATACTCCAGTCACCGTAAAAGGATACTGGCAGGTTGGAGTTCACTGCTTCCTATGCAACATAATTTTCCATTTATTTTATTTTGTAGAGGTGGAATTTATGTTTCCTTTCTCTTCTACCCGCCTTTTTCTTAATCCAGATCGAAATGGGAGATTTTCTCATTGGGAACTATTCAACAGGTCATTCTACTTGAACCCATTTAAGTGTGTTATATCTTTCTTCAGTAATTATTGTATGTATTGATTATTACATGGAAGTTTCGTACACTTTATATTCATTGGATAATAGTTTATCCACTAAACTCTGCTAGTTGACTGGTTTCTTGCTGATTTTAGTTTTCTCTATCGAGAAAATAAATTATAGGAAAAAAAAGCATTACAATAGAATTAGTCGAATGTAACCATGAAGGATAATAATTGAATTCTGAATAAAAGAGTTTGGTCCTTGCTTTCTGATTTTTATGTTGAAATTAAATGAGTTTATTCAAAATATCAAAGTTTTGTCGTTGCAGGTTTCTGTCAGAGTGGGTGTGCTGCAATTGTGGATTCTGGGACATCCTTGCTTGCTGGTCCAACTGTATGTCTTCATACCTTTTAGAAATTTGTTTAAGGATCTTCAGTTGTAGTTTGCATTTTGGTAGTTTTGTCTTTCTGCCATTTTTTATAATTTCTCTGATCTGCTATTTTTGCAGTCTGTGGTGACTCAAATCAACCATGCTATTGGAGCAGAAGGAATTCTTAGCATGGAATGTAAAGAAGTCGTATCTGTGTATGGTGATATGATATGGGACCTTCTAACAGCTGGGGTTTGTTCTCTCCCTTGTAGTTAGAACTTAAGTTGTTGCAGGGCTTACATCTGACCAATTTTCTCTCAATTGTGCAGATACAACCTGAACAAGTATGTTCCTCAATTGGTTTATGTTCCTCTAATGGAGCAAACGGCAAGAGGTTGATATATCTTTCCCCTTTGCTCTGAACTTTCCTTCATGTTTCTCAATTCTGGCATTAGTGTTTGCTAAGAACAAAATCTCATTCCACGCAGCAGTGGGATTGAGATGGTTGTTGACAAGGAAAACAGGGAGGGATCTTCAGTGGGCGAGGATGTTCTTTGTGCTGCTTGTGAGATGGCTGTTATTTGGGCCCGCAATCAGCTCAGACTGAACCAAACAAAGGAGAAAGTATTCGACTATATGAACGCAGTAATTACATTCAGAGCCATGACTATTGATTGTTTAAAAGTTTATGTTCAGACTAGAATTTTGAGCCTAATGATCTTGAACTTGACATTATGTTCCAGCTTTGCGGCAGTATACCGAGTCCCATGGGAGAATCAACTATCAATTGCAACAGCATTGCAAGCATGCCAGATATTTCCTTCACAATTGCGAATAAATCTTTTGTCCTCACTCCGGAGCAGGTTTGGCATTGTTTTCCTATATCTTTTTTGGGTAAATTATTTAGTTTTTCCGATCTTTTATTCTGAAAGTTGGCCATCCGAAGAGAATTTGATGCACAGCTTGTAAAAAATAAAAATAAAAGATCATAATAATAAAAAAAAGCTCTGCAAGATATTATCTGCTGATTCCCTTTATGTTCCATTTTTCTCTCTTCTTTCCCCAGTACATTCTTAAAACAGGAGAAGGTGATATAGCTGTCTGCATCAGTGGGTTTATTGCTATGGATGTGCCTCCTCCTCGTGGTCCCATCTGGTCGGTGTTTTATACCTATCACATTAGTTTTATATTAATGACATGTGAAGTGTGCCAAAGGATTACAGTGATGGTCGAGGAAGGCCTTCACTGATGAGCTTGACATTTCACCCACATGCCATTGTGCTCCTTATGTGAATGTGCATTTGATCTCATTTTTTAATGAATTTATTGCGCAAGTTTATCATGTTGACCGAAGGTTATATGTGCAGGATTCTTGGAGATGTCTTCATGGGTGTGTATCACACAGTGTTTGACTACGGGAATCTCCAAGTAGGATTTGCAAAAGCAGCTTAGCTTCCCTTGATGTAAATATCTGGTCATGTTGTCCGAGTATGTAATATGGTGATGCGTGTATGCTTTTTGTGCTTACCGACCCATGGAAACTGTTACAGAACATCTGTTTAGGAAAAACTGGTTACATTATCTATGTAAATGCTAGGAAGTGCTCATGGATTTGTCATTTTAGTATTAACTCTACTTTGTCTGTATCAACCTCTAATGCTTATGGTAAAAAATTTGCTTCGTTCAGTCTAATTCTAGCCGATTTGTTTTTATGTATGGAATTGGATGGATTGGAATCTGGTGGTGTTTTATTTTTAAAGCTTGCTTGTAATGTGTGTACTGATACAGAAGAAGAAACTTTGCAGTGTGGTTTTTAGAAATGAAATCGCATATGTTGCGAGATACCATATCATTCTGATATTTTCAGTTCCATAAAAAAGATTTATAAGTTAAAATACAGTGGCGGCTGACCAGCTGTTAAATGGTATAAGCCGATTTCAGAGTTCAGATTGTTAGGTTGAGGATTGCAATCTAGTTCCTAGTCATCTGAATATGGAAGTGTCCAAGCCTATATAATGAGTTCAGGGACCCCTTTTTTTACTTTAGTCGCCATATTTTTACTCAGTTCTAGTTAATTCAAACTCAGAGATTATGCTGTATATCATTTGACTGGAATGTGAAATGGCAATACTCTTCCTACCATTTTCAAGCCCATTAGCATCTCAGGTGGTTATTTAGGTGCTATGAATGCAACGCATCTGCAATAGTCTGTTAAAAGCACCTAAACAGCTGCTTGACGGAGTTAAAATACTATGCTTGTAAGTTGCTGCGTTGTGTCTAGGCTGCAACTTGGACAGATTGAACCCCATTCAACCTGAGATTCGGGTTTGATGTGCACAGCCTAGTTTGGGTGGTCACTGTGAACAATATTTGTTACGAAGACATTAAGTAAGTCATGGGCAAACGATATGGATAACCTTCCTGATCAACCTGGTTGATCACTCATTCACTCCAAGCATTTGGGTAAAAAGCAAACTAAAAATTATTAGTCGAGTTAGGCAGGACATGGGCAAATATCCACAGTAAACATTTTAATATACTCACCTATACAACATTTAATTATCCGTGTTCTAAAAATCGGCCTAGACGGCACCTAGGAGCTAGTCAACTGGGCAGGTTTTTGAATTATTCTTTTCCTATTTCTAGTTTAAAAAAATAAAAAAGTTAAAGACTATTTTTTATCACTCATTAATTTATGTGTTGTAATGCTTAATTTTTTTTTTAATTTTTTAATATTTATATATTTTGCATATTTATCCTTACATTGAATTAGAACTGATGCTTAACAACCTAGTTTGGATGGTCAGTGCCAACATTTTTTGTTACTGAAGACATTAGGTAAGTCACGGACAAACGATTCAGATAACCTTCCTGATCAACCCAGTTGATCACTCGTTCCCTCCAAGCATTTGGGTAAACCATAAATTAAAAATTATAAGTCGAGTTAGAACCTTTAATTGTCTGTGTTATAAAAACCTAGGGAGGCTGGGTAGCCGCCTGGGCTGTTTTTTGAATATTTTTTTTCCTTATTTCTAGTTCAAAAAAAAAAAAACCAAAATTATTTTTGTGTCACTCATTAATTTAAGTGCTATCATGCTTACAGCCATGTTTATACATATTGCATATTTATCTAATAATTTATACATTATAATAAAAAAACCGTATAGACCTCTTGGCGTTAGTCTCCCTACTTGCCGCCAGCCTACCGTCTAGTGATTTTTAGAGCTTGGGTTGGCAAACAAGCACCAGTTCGAAGGGTATTATTGTCCATTTGGTTCATGAATGTTTTCAAGGGATATACTGTTAACCACCGCCATCTTATCCATTAACCACTGAAAATGGCAAGCTGAAAATTTCCAGACAACTCTCTTCCTTCTCCTTCACTGAAACAAAACAATGGCTTCTGCAATAGTAAGAACAACCTTCTCTTTCCACTACCACAACTCACAAACCCAATCACCACCAACAAAACCCAGACCCCATCATCTCTCAATTTCCCTTCTTTCTCCCAAAACCCCCTTAATTTCATCTCCAAGGCTCCAAATTTCTGCAAAATCCATCGATGTTTCATCAGAAGACAAACCCATTTCTGAAGACAACCCTATTGCAGAAGAACTTGATTCAACACTGCCCACAATGGAATCTTTAGAGGAAAAATTCGATAAAAGGCGGATGGAGGAGAAGTTTGCAGTGTTGAACACTGGTGTGTATGAATGCAGGTCTTGTGGGTACCTCTACAACGAGGCAACTGGTGACCCATCGTACCCGATCCCACCGGGTTTACCATTCGATAAACTTCCAGAGGATTGGAGGTGTGCTACTTGTGGTGCAGCTCAGTCTTTCTTTGAGAGCAAGAGTGTGGAGATTGCTGGGTTTGCTCAAAATCAACAATTTGGTTTGGGTGGGAACAAACTCACTTCTGGCCAAAAATTGATACTTATTTATGGCTCTCTCTTGTTCTTCTTTGTGCTTTTCTTGAGTGGTTACTTTCTACAATAAAAAGGTAACCTTTTTTTTTTCCATTTTTTTTTTCAATATATTTTTCTTGGATATGTAATTTTCATTGTGAATGAATGTGGAAATGTAGTATTACCTATATTGGGAAATAGAAGAGATTTTGTGTAATTCCTGTGTTTTTCTTTTGAATACTGTATTGTTTATGTGATTTAGCATTCATATGAAATATATGATTGAGAGTGGAAGTAGAAGCTTTGAAGAATTTAAGTGAATATGTAAACAAAGTAGTATCAGAATGCTGGACACTTTAAGAACTAAATCCGCTAATTTCGTGTCAATTCTTAGTTATGAATTTGTCAATGGTCAGTTGTTTAGTAAAATGTCGTAAATTTCAATCCAGCTGGTAAATGGGAGTACATTCCATGCTTAAAAAAAATGAGCGATACGTCCTTCACGCATGTGTATTGGTTCATGATTGGATCACCCCTGGTTTTATGAGTACCCTCTACGACAGCCAAGCAAACCAAATTAATGGACATGATTCATACGCAATGACGAATAGGGGTTTCAACCAAGTTCAATTCATGAGAGGAAGTGGTGGGAAGTAAACTTCAACACCTAAACGAAACTTAGATATATAGCTATTTGAGAGTGCTTAGAATTGAAGGCAATACTTTACACAATATCTTTTCATGACTCCAATTATCAGACATTACAACTTTTTTAGTCAAAATAGAAAACTTTATGGACGTGGATTTTGGTCTTGTGGAAATAGTCTTTATATCCGGATTAGGTTGGCTTAACGTTACTACAAGGTGTTGCATAGTCTACTATTGAATGGATATCTAAGGTATGGTCTGTTGTTATTGAATGGAAAAAGAAGGAATGGGGGCTTAAGTTCTTTACGTTAAGAAATATGAATAATTTACGTCATGATCCTCTCAGGAAGTGCAGAAATTTTTAGTATCACATGTCTCATTTAAAGCTAATTCAGACAGTGTTAATGACTATCTCCACTGTACAGGGTTAAATGAAAATGTACATTCACGTCGTTGCAATGTTTCTAAACCAAGTGTGTGGTATGATTGGAATTATGCCCCTTGCCAGAGGGTGTATGCAGGTAGCAAAGAACTGATGTCAAACAATAATAAGATATGGTTGGACAGGAAAGATGGTGATTGTGGGTCAAGGGAGAAAGGGGAAGCTTTGTAAAGGAACCCATTGGTTTCAGGGTTGAAGGAAGCTATAGAGTATATAATATAGTCTGTTAGGATTTCTTCAATGGCAAAAAGAACAAGACGATTAAGAAATTGGATAGATTCTTTATTGATAAAGGAGGGAGGTCCATCAAGTGTTTAGAGGGAGAAAAGCAAGTATGCATTGAGAATTGAGATCCAGTGGAGGGGGCTTGTGAGGCGGATTCCTCAGGGTCTGATTCAGATGCCTGCTTGGTTTCATTGGAGGATACCGTTAATGGGTCGATGGAGATATTGGAATTATCCCAAGACAAGTTAGACATCCATGGTATGGTTTTCAGACAACAAAGCTAGGGAGGGAAAATATGTAGTCTACTCTTGGGGTTTCTTTGGGCTGGCTCTCTCGAATCCTCTTTGAGATGCACGTAGTGTTATTTTTTCTGTCAGAAACTCATTGTTTTTCAAAGGGATTTGTAATGAAATTTAACCACATGATGAATAAGTAAAGTGACATACTTCTTATAAGCATTCTAGCATTTTCAGTAGCAGTAAACTTCAAGACTGAAAAAGTCTGACTAGCTGTGGAGCTTATAGCACAAACTGCAAGCACAGATTTATTTAAATCCTAGACACAATGGAGAGCTGTGTATGTGAGCAAGAATAATATCCTCATATGGCATCCCATCCCAGCAGGATGTCTAATAAGGCACTTGCCATCATTGCTCTCGTCCTTCTCTATTTTAAACTCCGGAGCTTTTGATTTGTCTGCTAAATCTGGATAAAAGATATTAAATTGTAGCCTACTCTATATTTGGAGGTAAATTATCTCAGTGTGGATCTGATTGAAATGTTTAGGTTTCCTTGGCCGGTATTTGTCATGGCACTATAGTATACCTGTGGATTCAGGTTCACCCCAGCACCGGCTCTAAAAACAATTGCTTCCATGGCTATCATTGCCGTTAACTCCATGTTGTCTTCTGGAGGAGCTGATTTTAACGCCATTGCTTCTTGAAGCCACATTTGCTGGCCTTCTAATATTGCTACACGCCTCCTTTCAGTCTTGAAGTTTCCTGCGCTGTTGCATGGAGATGACAATGAAGAACCAAATCACCCTGACCAGGATGGCCCAATAGGATTGACCAAAGATGCTGTAAATTTAACCCTTTTCATTAATCATATTCGTGAAAAGTCAAATTGCTATTGCTGACACTAATTCAAAATAACTGGTGAAAACTATAAAAATTATATCCTTTACGTAGTGTATTACTGTTTAAAATCTGTCCAACAATTACATATTGCAAAATTAACACTAAAGTGGGCTCCAATGGATAGGGTAGAGTTAGTGTGAGTGCAATTATTAAATTTGAACTTACTTGGGCTTGGGCTTGGGCTTGGGCTCGGGCTCATCTATATACAAAACTGTGGGTGTCCTGTCCAAATTTCTCTCTCACTTACCTTTGTTTTAGTCAATCGTGACAGAGAGAGAGAGAGAGAGAGAAAAGAGAAAAGTCATCAAAGCCAATTCTTCTCTTCTTCGAGTTGGTAAACAGACAAGTCACAGAATCAAAAAAGGAGAGATTTTTGAAGAAAAGATTGCAAGAATGGCAACAAATGAACAAGTAGAAGTAGATCGAAACAACAACAACATGTATGAAGAAGACGAAGAAGATCTGGTTGTAGGAGAAGAAGAAGAAGAAACCGATGATGACGGCGATTTAGAAGAAGAAGACGAAGAAGAAGATGATCTCCACTCCGACTCCCTCACCACCACAACCATCGCAACCACAGCCATCACCGCAACAATCGAAACACCACCACCAGCAATCGTAGCTCTACCTTCCTCCTCCTCCGTCATCACAATAACTTCCGAGGGAAAAAAGCCCTCGGCTTCTGCTTTGGACGACTCAAGGCGGCTCTTTCAGAGGCTGTGGACAGACGAAGATGAGATCGGGCTCTTACAAGGGTTTCTCGAGTTCACAACTCAACGAGGGTTCAAGAACTCAGCTTATCATCACGACACGGCACCCTTCTATGATCAGATCAAGAGCAGGTTACAGCTTGATTTCAACAAGAACCAGCTCGTTGAGAAGCTGAGAAGGTTGAAGAAGAAGTATAGAAATGTTATGAATCGGATCAGTTTGGGGAAAGATATTTCCTTCAAGAGCCCTCACGACCAGGCCACCTTCGAGATCTCTCGAAAGATCTGGAGCGGAATTGGGGAACCTGGGATTGAAGATGAAGAAGTAAATCATCATGAAATTAATGGTGCAGTGGAGTCGGAGAAGAAGGTTTCTTCGGCTTCTAGGTCTAGAAAGAGACCTAGGAGTGCTGTGGCAGTGGAGGAGAATTTGGCGGAGACTTCCAATTTGTTGAATTGTCCCGTGAATTCGTCGCTTCCCAATGTGATTGAGGATACTGTAAAGAGTTGTTTATCTCCGTTGATTAAAGAGTTGCATTCTTCCGTGATCAATGGAAATAGAGGAGGGTTAGGAAGTATGGGTTTGAGTCCATTGCCATTGAGTTTTGGCGGAAATTCGGGGGTGATGAGTAGGAATGGGGATGTAATGGATGAAAAGTGGAGAAAGCAGAATATTTTAGAGTTGGAAGTGTATGCGAAAAGAATGGAGTTAGTACAGGAGCAGATTAAGTTGGCCTTGGAGGAGCTTAGATCGACGGGAGGCTGATAGGGGTTCTGCTTCGGGCATCTATTTACTGGTAAGTGTTTACAGTTATTAGTTCATAAGATACAAACTAGTGGCAGCTTGAATTTCTTTGTTTGTTCTTAAGATGTGAAGATAATGGATCGAATGCTGCCGGTGTTTTACTAGGATAGTCATTTGAAGTTCATTGTATATTGATAAGTATAACATAAGCTTTGATTGAAAGGAATATGATTAATTGCTGAAGATGTTTAGCTTTGATTGTATATTTGATTGTTTAGCTTTGTACTCAACTTACTGAAATTTCATCTTTGTTCAAGTATTACTTCGTTTAAAAAAAATAATAGAGTTTAGTTGTCGTTTTTATTGTATCACATTCAACTTTCATATGATAATTTTTTATGGGTTAAGTTCAGTACCAGTTTGTGTATTGATTAAATTATGGTTGCTAATTGACGCTGTTTACATTTTATCGTCAGCCAAAAGTTGGATTAATCCAATCAAGTTTCATTACGTCTGTGCTCATTTCCTTGAGTTTGTGGTGGGCCTTACTCACTTCTCTGTAGCAATTGGATGCCCCTCGTAGCTTTTTATGGACTATCGGTAGCCAATCTTTGGGTTTGATTCGATTAAGGTTCAAATACCTGTGTGCTCATTTTCTTGAGTTTGTTGTGGGCGTTGCTCAGTCTTCTGCAGCAATTAGATGCCTGAATCTCTCTAGTATTCTCAATCAATCCAGCCCTTGATTTGTGTAATATTACAGAAACAAATACAAAGGTGCATTTACTGTCAGTTGTGTAGATCACTTTTGATGTATTTTGTGAATGCCTTGTTAGATGGAAACTACCCATTTTCATGACTTCAGTTGGGATAGTATCTTAACAGACCATGCATGTCTGAGCATTTCCTGTATAATACACGGAGCCCCATGAGCTCAAGGGTTTATCTTCTCGTGTTCTTGCAGTGGAGGTCGTCCCTAACCTTTTGTATAAGTTGTAAGAATGTAGAACCTTGGGGTATTAGACTATTTATCAGCCAAAAGCCTTTGCAAGTATTTGTTCACACTTGGTACCTGCAAAAGTAATTGAAGAAAATTCTCGATTGTAACTGCTGTTCTTCCTTTGAATATGCAGCATAGATTAAGTGATGCCATGGTAGCTCGTCCAAGTGCCAACATTCTTTTTATTCATTTGAAAACAGAATGAGCAGTAGATGAGTTTGTAAAAAAAAATGAAGCATTGGTGGAATTTTTTCACTTTCGTGGTTTTTCCCTATTTTGGTTTCTTGGCACATATCTCAGATATTGCTTAGTGTTTCTGTGTTTAGAAGCCTCACATCCAGATTACTTTTTGATTTATTGAACATAAAGTTGAGAAGGGTTTTATTGCCTGCCCAGCTGCTCCTTTGGGAGTTACGATGTGGAGAATGTCATGTTACTATTACACAGTCAAATTATGCTTGTCACTGCCGTTCTACTATTATTTTTTACTATTGGCCTTACTGGTTTTCTTGAAGTCGCTTGAATGTTGTGCGAATGAGTAATAGCTTTATATTGGATGTGCATAACAGTAACTGTGGTAATTAAGAAACACAATGCCCTCGTGTTTTGTAGTTATAGTTAAGCCAGTTTTGGTAGTTGAACTAGTGACAGAAGACATTATGGCATGCAAGAGATTAGAAACATTTGTCTCATCAAAGTACATTTAGTCTTTTGGCAATCTGCCTGGGCCAAGCTTCCAATCATTCCATCCATCTGTTGAATTGCTGTATGGTGGACAAAAGGCGTTAGTGAGATATTTCTAGTCCAAGGGGAAGTAGTGGGAGACCACCTTCTTCCAATAGGTTTACAACTTCTGTCAAGTTGTGTGTTAATTGTGCGGAGAGCAGGTGGAATATCAATCCTTTTGGGTCGTGAAAAATGCTTAAGTCACCTAGGAATATGGTTGTGAGAAAGGCGTTTTGGTCACTTATGCTAGATGCAACAGAAAGGATTGATGGAATGGTTCAAATGTAGAACTTTTACATTATCTGTTGGTGGTTGTAGACACTTCAGCAGGAAGGAGATCAAGACTGTCTGGTCCCAAAAGGCTAACTGCCTGCATTTTGTCCTACCTCATCAGTTTATGAAGAGTGAAAAGCAATACATGATTTCATTTTTACTTGTTCTTTTTTTTAATGGCGACACAAGGCAAGAAATCAGTTTATATGCTGGCAATCACATGATGGAGACAAATGTTAGAATGCATGTCCGCACAGCTTTTGTGTACAAAGCAAATGCACATAAAACTTGCGTATAACACACCATCTGCATGAAAATCAGTATGTACCCGACAATGCTAATCCTCCAACCAAATAAATCCTCATCCCTTCCCATTGATTACATCCACAATCGCCACACAATGAACATTAAGATGATTTTCATGTAACAACGTTGAAAGTTCATAATCTTCAAGTATGAACTTTTACTATTTTGCACAAACACCAACACAACACACACCATTCAATCCAATAAGCTTGATAACAACATTCAGCAGATTAGCAAATCGTATCTAAGTGCTTCACTTACTCCTGGGGTGCAGCCATGCACAACTTGCTAAATTCTTTGTCACCTTCATACACAGAAACCCTTTCTGATAGCAATCAGGACTCAGATGGTAAATTTCCCACCTTACGCGGGGTGTGGCACACCCAAAATAACTAAAAGATCAGTTAATCTCAAATCCAATATGCTTATTATTAACGAGAGAAATACGGATCTCTTTTGCATGTCATAATTCTTTACATAACCATGCATTCCAAAATACATTCATACATAAACTAGTAACGGTCGAACATATTGAACAGCACACAACTAGTAACAGTCGAACATATTGAATAACACACCATCTGATTGACCCAATCCAGTTATAATAATCTCAGACAGAGTGCATGTACTACATACGAATATGCTTTACTGTTCTTCATCACTATCATTGCCAAAGACAGAGGACACCTTGACTGGTGCTTTTTTCGTCTTCATAGTACTGCTAAAAGAATTCTGCGAAATCCAATGGAGAAATAGCAATTAGTGGTTATATATGGGGTAAAAGGCCTCCAATCAATAATAACATGACATAATCCTGATAAAAGGCCTCCAATCAATAATAACGAGACATAATTTTTGTTAATTCTGAATCACTTTCAATACTTCGATATCCTCAATACCCCACCACTTAATGCCAATGCACTGTTTTGTATTTTCTATATTGAGTTTTACTTACTTTTCCATGGACCAAAAATACTTTGATTCACTACTCACTCCTATAAGTTGCTATAAGCTTCTTCAAATAAAAATAAACTTTTTTATCAGAAGGAAAATAGAATGCTCACAAAACCTACATGCCGACATACTATAGAAAATAAAATATGAAGATCTCTACAGAATCAACATTGAAGGCCTCTAAAGAATTTTGATAATCCACTACAAGGTGACTGCTATAACCTTAATACCTACTCGGGAATTTGAAATCTTATCCACATCCCTAACTCCTGACTCGTGTAAGTTTGTAACTGTACTCCAAAGGCCCTCCAGTCTCCACAAGTTTTTTTAGCAAGTGAAGGGTTACCCTTGTATTGACAGGGAAGACTTCATGAAAGACCAATAACAATGGTCATACCATTGTGGTTGTAGTACTCCTAATGGTGGTGGGCATGAAGTTTGTGGTGGTAATCGCAGTAGTGTCTTGGTGCGGAATTTCAGTGGTGGAGATCAACACTGGCACAGACAACGATGACATTGATATCAATAATGCTAGTAATATTCATATTACACTCATGACCACGGTGATAGGTGAGCCTTGCAACTGAAAACAAGCACAAGGCAAAAATTCTGCAACATGCGCAAGGAAAAAAAGTGTTTCCAGATTTTTTATTCTTCAATTTTTGTCTTCCATAACATTTCATAATTCACCTTTTTACAAAGCATACTCATGAGGTAGAGGTGAACACTAAAGGGCCTTGGCCAGTGAAACACCTAGCCAACAAGCATCACAGGTTGGCAATTCAATTATTTACTAGTGTGTGGACGCGCTCTACCGCGAATAGTACTTTGTTTATTTTTATTTTTAATTGCTCAATTTGTGCATATTAAAATGTTAGGGATTCTGGCTAGTGATCTCTAAGCAGGAAAAAATGATTTATGATCTTGTGATTTTATTTTATTTTATCAAATGCTATATTTTTCAATAAAATTTAATTATTCACTAGTGTGTGGACACACTCTATGTGCGAATAGTAATTTGTTTATTTTTATTTTTTAATTGTTCAATTTGTGCATATTAAAATGTTGGGGATTTTGGTTAGTGATCTCTAAGCAAGAAAAAATGATTTATGATCTTGTGATTTTTTTTTATTTTTATTTTTTATCAAATGCTATATTTTTCAATAAAAAAAAGTACTGCAAAAACAAAATTGAAAAGATAATAACAAAACAATTATCTTAAGACTGCAACAATATTAATAATAAAATGTTTAAGCTATCATCGCAATTATTATGAATTTAATAAATTTCAAAATGGTATTTATCAATATCTAAAATTTTGGCACGCGTTCTTTGATGTGGTGGAATAAGCACAAGGGCAAAATGGTCAATATCTGTGCAGATGTAATTATTTACGAGCTTCAAATGGTATATAATGAATTATCTGAGTTTAGTTGAGGGCACTACTATCCATCAAAAGTATGGACAGCTACTTTTCAAGTTTTTTTTATCATTGAAGAGGTTTTCATCAATCAAAATGTCTTTTAACTTCTTTACATATTTACGCTTTTGCTATCCCAGTATCTATGGGTGGTGTGGGGGCAAGATTGGAATGGTATATGCGTAAATATCAAATATGATAATGGCATTCTAAAAGAATTGATGAGTGAATGAAGCGGTGGGCACCTTTATCCACATTTTGATCCAAAAGAAGTGGGAGAAAACAAACAAAGTGAATTCATTTACACTGGTACCCCTAAAAACCAAATAACTATTACTTGAAAAAATGCACATAAAATTATGAATTGAAGAGGGACAAAATAGTAAAACCCCTGGGACACAATGACATTCCATCCACTATTCCTCAATGGAAAAATTGTTATACTAGTTCGATGTGTATTAGATGTAGCTTTTTAAGCAGGTCGTAAAATTGGATTCTCCAGACTGTTAATCTACAGTCAATTTTTTTCTTTATGACATTCAGTAATTAAACTTTACTTTCTGAACATGAAATAAAAATAAAGACATATCTAAGACTAGGTCACAAGATGCAGGCATAACATTTATTCAGAAAAAAACTAATATAGGCGAGCCAGTCAACCTAAACTACTGAAAATTATTAAACAAATTGAATTTGATCTTCAGAAGTTAACCATCAGAACCGAAATTAGGTAAGATATAAATATACCTTGTTACAACATAAAGATGAACCACCAATCCAGAAAAATGCAAACAACATAATTGAGCAAGTAAAATTTACAGAACTTGGAAGTGAGCATACCTTGGCTGTACCAGCTTTCGACGAAAATCCAAATTTCAATGCCGTCCGTTGTTCAGGGTCAAGTGCAGTAGCATTTCTTAGTGAGGAGGCTGAAGGAGTGGACCCAGATTGTTCTTGTTCTTCTTGTTGTTGTTGCTGCTGCTGTTGTTTATGTGCATCCGCGCTAAGCCATTTGAGAAAAAAATAATTTAATTTATGAAATGATCCATTCTCCATAATAAAAGAAAAGGACAAGAACGCCTACAGCTGAGCAAACTTGGCCATCTCCTTCTCTTGACGTAATTGCTCTCTTTTTTGTCGATCATCCTTACTGCTGCTGCCATGCATCTCTCTCATCTCTTTGAACCGCTGCAAGACTCACAATAGCAGTATACCTTTCTTAAGTTAACATTGTCATAATTCAAAAAAAAGTCATTAGTTCTTGAATAGCAGTATACCTTTCTATGGTTATGGTCGTATGAGCTTAGGTGACCTTCAAATTCCATGGCCAATTTGTATTGTTTGTTGCAGAGATCACAATAGAACACCTTGCGTATTTCTTTCACCTCAGATTGAATTTTCTGCTCACGCTCTGCTGTCACCTGGATTTTAATGTGCACGAAGCAGGCAGTAGAAGCCACCAGGTAATAAAAACTGCAGGAAATTCTCAAGACCTTCCAAACTTGATGGTCCTTTATGATATATCATCCTTTAAAAGACACACATATATGCTATATGCTGCCTCTGCTATTAAATGTAGGTTTAGGAAAAGTAATGCATCAAGCACAAATATCTGAAGTAAAGTTTTAAGGAGATGAATAAAGTAAAAACATACCTCCCGCTTCTTTACATTCTCCTCAGTCTCCTCTAGCTCAATATCAAGTTTTTTACGTTGAATATTCTCTTCTGCAGTAAAATAGTCATCTTGTTCTTGCTTTCCAAGTCCCAACTTAGGATCTCTAATCCCAGCTTTTATCGGCTCAACCATTCCTTCAGACATAGAAAAGTGGCTATAAATTAAATGACTAATTAAAAAAATGGCATGAAACATGTTACATGATACCATCTCATGAATTCTGAAGCAATGACTACTAATTTCTACACAAGAAAAACTGGAGCTGCAAGCCTCCACTTGAATATGGTTTACTAGGAATGAACTCATCAATGATTAGAAGTATAAAAAAATGGAGTGCCTTAGAAAGGAAAGGCTTTGAGGAGAATTAAAAGATGATACGGGGGTTTATTGCTTATTACCTCTTCCCCACCCCAATCCTTCTGTGACTTTTCTGCAATTTTATGATTCAGTTTTCTCGTTATAACTTAATTTCACTCAGTTTACTCAGTTAACAACTGAAGCACATCTTGCTTTCCAAACATTCAATCACCCAGTATATAGTCTAATTATATATAAATGAGGGCGCCATTCCTCGAAGCCTTCAATTTAGGGTACCTCTGAACCACAAAAATCATTCTGGGTTCTATGAATATTTTCATAAAAGATAGTTATTATTGATTCTATCCAAAAACCAATTGAATGATATGAAAAGAAACGGTCACACTATGATTTCAGCTATTTGTGAGGAAGCTGCGTGAATGTACCGGGCCATTGGTGCCCAATGCAAAATAAAGGAATAATATGGATATGGACTGTAGAATGTATCTAATAGGTGAAAGTATTGCATTAGTGAAAGGAATTTTTTTTTTTTTGGGTGACTTTTTGTAAAGTAATTCAAAACTTATCTCCATATTAAAGAAGCAAAATGAGGAAAATTTATTTAAGGAGGTGAGCACTTGCCCAACAATACCTGTCTAGTGGTAGGCAGACACATACTCATTTAAAAAAACCCTCTTGTGCAGTACATTTGGTAGCTCTATGACGACGATGAGGCGATAAATGGTCAGGATTATTATGTATTTAAGTCCGTATCCTAAGTTTAAACTTTATACCAACTCATCAAATTCACACTATCTCCTCAGGAAGGGAAAAAAAAAAAGGAAATCCCCCAGTATAACAATAGGAACAACATTGCACGTGGGAGCTTATTAGCCACCTTTCATAAGAAAAATCATGCATTCATAGATGGAAATTTCATATTGGTGGGGACTAATTACAAATAGCAAACATACATGATGATAAATTCTTTGCAGAATTGACCTATAAATGAAAGAAGATATGACACAATTATCAGCAATCAATAATGATGCTTAAAAAGACTACCTTGCTCATCTTTGCCAAGCCCCTTCCCCTTCCAGCCCATCTTCTGCAGAAGCCTAAATCCTATATTTGAAGATGTTAGTTGTGTGTCCAAAGACGCTTGCTCAACATTTTCAAGGTCAACATTTTCCGTGAGCTTGTGATTAATTGGCAGGCAAAACTCTCCTAATCCTTCGTGTCCCTACCAAATATAGACGAAAAGTCAGCATATAATATGTACTTCAGAACATTTGCAGCATCCTAATGTACTGCAAACCAAGGGAAGTAGATACAAAAACTGACGAAAGTGAAAATTACAGACCTAAAGCAGCAATTACGATTTCAGACATATGTTTTGAAATGACAATATTCAGAACCTTGAAGAATGTCATCTCAACTTTCACCAAGGCGAACTTCATATTCTAAATGAGCACATACTTAATATCAAGGATGCACGGACTCGGACACGGATACGACACGGCGACTCGGCAATTTAAAAAAAAATAGGACTCGACGACTCGGCGACACGGTCAAACTTAATTTTTTAATATATATTTTTTAACATATACATGACTTCGAATGCTTACATGCAAATAAAAGGAGCAAAACAAGGAGCAAAAGGCCCAAGGGGCAAAACTAAATTTTGTTAAAAACATGGAAGCAAAAGGCCCAAGAGTTAGTTCGAGGCTTGGCCAAAGGTGTCTAGTCCAAGAATAGTTTTAAATGGCCCAATTTCAAAAGCTCAATCTCACAACCTAAGTTGGGTATTTGTTATCTAGTTAGAGTTAGGGTTTTTACTGTTATGACACGAAGACTAGAAGTAGAGTTGGCTTGCTGTTTTGAGAAGAAGACCAGGAATGAAGAAGAAGAAGATTGTGTTTCAAAGTGATCCCCCCAACGCCTTTCCTTCTTTCTCCCATTTCCTTTCTTCTTCTTCTTCTTTTTCTTGTCATAACAAACGAAAAAAGGTAAGATCTTTCCCTCTCTCTCTGTCGAAAACTCGAAATCAATCTCTCCCTCTCGACAGATCGATCGATCGATCCCTCTCAACAGATCTCTCCCTCTCGACAGATCGATCGATGTCCATCGAGATGTCAACGTGTCCAGACTGTGTCTGAATCGTGTCCGGGTCTGTCAACGTATTTTGACCGTTGACCACGTGTCCAATACGTGTCGAGCGCGTGTCCGTGTCCGACACGTATTTGACATGCGATACGAAGGTTTTCCGGCGAGTCGGTGCATCCTTGCTTAATATATTGGTTAACAAGCTTCACTTTCTCATGGAATTTGTGACACACAAAAAAGTTATAATTATCTCAATCTCCCAAAGGTTAAAGCGCTACTTCCTAAGTCACATTTCTTCATTCATGTCTAGCCGGTAAACTACAAATACGGATTAACCAGTCAACAGCGAAACAAATTGATAACTAAAATTTCTTTTAGCTCCAAAAAAAAAAAAAAAAAAAATCAAATGAGGTGACAATTCAAATAGTGTCTATGCTAACCTCTTCTGCTTCATATAGCTGTTTATCTGGCGCAGTTGCTTCTAGTCTGCTATAGTATCTCTTTTCCATTATGTATAACCTAAACCATGCACAAGCGAAAATAAATAATAAGAAACACAACTACAACACGATGCTACATTAATCAATGCTTAACCAACTAAAGTTATCTACAAAACTTATACTGAGATAATTGACGAATTTTGAAAGTTACTAGATTGCTTTGGCATCAGACTACAAGTGCAAAGTTCACGAAGCAATCAAAATCTCACTACCACAATCCACGAGTACAAGAACTTGAAAAGGAAGACTTTGACTCCATTTGATTAACTATAGCAAACATAAATTGATTTGATTTCGACCAAAATTTAAATTTCATCGAAGATTTTCAGAAATCCTAAAACACATGCAAAAGACAGAAGTTGATTCACCAAAAAAGGGCAAACACCCAAAATTTCATGAAATAGAATTTGAATCTTGAATGACCTAAACCCCAATATTCAGAACTATTAGGGCAAGTAGAACGATGCTGTAAGATCCAATTTGAATAAAAAAATATGAATTTGATTGTCGTGAACTGAAATCAAGATTGAAACTTTGAACTATAAAGAGAAGAAACTAAATTAATTAGGGATAAAGAAGAGATTTTTTTTACCGGTCCTTAGCGAGGAAATCTGAGGCTTTGTCAGCGTTGGGTTTTGCTATCGTCTCTCCTTGACTTCGATTTGAGAAGCTGAGAGAGAGTCTTAAAATGGGGAGATCTATTTCCACCTAATCTTCTGGATAAATACCACCGTATTATCCTTCTTTTTATTATTATTAGGGGCTTTTAGACATACCCTTCTATTTCTAATTAGGGATATCCCTCAAAGATGACTATATATATAACCCTCCCCACCCAATGCCACTGGCCGGGTTTGACTCGTGACGTATGATTATATCTATCACACATCTCTACCAATTCAGCTGATACATTTTTGATCAAAGATAACTAATTAGACTTACTCTTGGACTGGCATTTTTTTAATAGAGTCATATATTCTGTGACCAAAATGTCCATCACGTGATGAGCTAGCACACTTCTGCTCCAAAATTTCACCAATATACGCTTATAGATAAGTACATATCTCGAGAAAGAATTAGTGATGCAGATTAAATGGAAAAAAAAAAACAAAATAACCCACATTCTTCAAAGTGTACAACAATTACAAAGATTTTAGGGAGCGTCTTAGGCATATTGAGTAAAGTTATTGGAACTAGGTAATGTGTATTTGGCAAGGAATGTGATTTCTCGAAATATGTCGAAATTTCACGAAATATTTCTTATTGTGAAGTTACCGAAATCTCTTTCGAAATCCGAAATATGTCGAAATTTTCTTTAGAAAAGAAATAAATATTTTAATCTCCGTATATTTTAAGATGTTATAATGTTATTTTAGTATCAAAAGTGTGTTATGTGAGTGATTCTTATGTAATGTAGTTTGTATGACACTACAAATTGTTTTTTACTAGTATTTAAAAGTTTAAAATGCATTACTTATGTAGTTAAATTCAAAACCACAATCGAAAATTTTACATTTTTTCTACACAGAACAAAATATTTCTTAAAATCGGGAAACCGAAATTAACTCGAATAACTAAATCACAATCCTTGGTATTTGGTATATGTATGTAATGCCAGATTTGAAGGGAATATAAATTATCTACTCTTAAATAATGACACTAAACGTAAATAAAGGATTTAGGGTAGAATGCACATCAAGGTTAGACGAGTGCCTAAACCTTGAGACTATTTACATTTAGTGCTACTCGTTAAGATCTTAGGATAATTTATTGAATACCGTTATGCATGCTCCTCATTGGACGACGTTCGTACTTGTAGATATACACAAACATACGTTCTTAAGATTAAAGTTGACGAGTTATGAAAGACATCATTTTAGAACTTGAATAATCGGAGAACTTAACCTAGTTTTTAATATTTTAATTTATCAATCTCGAATGATTAGGTTCTTAAGTGATTTTTATTTATTTAATTTATAGCAACCAAATTGTTTGATCATAAAAAGTTTATTACAAATATACGCATTAAAGTCCATATAAAAATTCTTTTATTTTTTAATAACTTAGCCAGAGGCATGGTATCTTTACTATATAGTTTGATAGTGTCATAGGCACGAACAATATCTAAGTATAAACAACAACACAATACAATCAGATGGTATTATACTGACATGTATATATACTCAAAATGTATGCTTGAATTACAGGCCATTTTTATTATTATTTATATATATATATATATTACAAAATTCAAGTATCTTAATATTTTGGTATGAAAACAACCACCACATATAAAAAACATATAAAAAGACCTTATATATACACACACATTTATGTTGCAAGACATTATTGTATTATCCTCACCAACCATGCATTGATGCTGCAATTAGTTCTAATTAGTAGAGAAGGTGGTGCATGACTGAAAAGGTTGTGGAGAACTAGGTGAAGTGATCTCGTTATCTCCATAATCGATATTGATAACATCTTTGTTCCTTTCTGATGAACCTATAATTGATGATATGGCTTGAGCTAGGGCTGTAGTGAAGTTGGGATCACTTGCAATGGCCGCGGTGACAGTCTCAACCATGGATGTTTTTGTCTGTTGTTGATCGAAATGTGCTCCTGATGACACTGGCATTTTGGAGGGAAGGTAGATGGGATGTCCAGAGAGATGAGGAGATCCGTGTATGGGTATGCTAATGGGTACTGATGGAGATAATTGGGTTTGTTGAAAGTGCATGGTCCCATTTGGGGACTGTGTTAAGTCAAGGGTGATAGTGGGAAATGGTGAAGATGTTGATAAGGTTGCCATGGTTGATGCACAGGGGAAAGGTTGGATGAATCCAGTATTGGGTAATAGTGTTTCCTTGCTAGAAGTTGAACCAGAGAGGAGCATGCTTGCAGCCGCGGATGTTGTGTTAGCCATTGTTGTCGCTGTAGGAGGAAGAGGGTGGTTGTGGTTTCCCTCATACGTTGTTATGAGGATGCTCTTGTCCTCTGCACATCTCTGAACCTGTTACCGCACAGCCAATGAAGGGCTCGGTAAGTAATCCGAGTACACAATAATTCATTCATGCATTTTGATTTTCGAAGAATATGCATGTGGTGCTTATATATACCTTCTTACGAACTGGGCATCCAAAGGCCACTGCACATCGGTAGTAAGCTCTTGGGCAAGGGTTACCCTTGGCCAGCTTTTGACCATATTTTCTCCATTGGCAGCCATCCGTGATCTAATATGAATGAAGCTACACACTATTAGTCAATCTATAATAATCCTCAGTGATAGATTAAATGATTCATATACTTCTCTTTGATTCTGAACTATTGTACATGAAAATGCAAGTTGATTAACAACTTACCAATGGGGCATCTGACCGTGCTCGTACACACACCCTAGCCATTCGGGAAGGGATTTCATTTACTTGATCCGCCTTTTTGGATTTTTGATCATCAGGAAGGTTGTCGTCCATGAATAATCGCTTTCGTTGAGAATGACTCAAGTGATGGTCCTTGTTTTCAATGTTGTTATTAGTTGGAGAAGTCAATGGTTCTTGATCCTTTTCTTCATAGTGTGAAGGTTCTTCATTACAATCTAGTGCACCAGATGGAACTTGGTCCATAAACTGTAGAGCTGTTAATGCTGGGCTTGACATTGCTTTGCTCTCATATTTCTGCTATAGAGCAAACATGGGGAGAAACATTAACTTTTTTTTTTTTTGGAAATCATAACAAGAAACAAAATCTATAATCCCTGAGTAGTACATTATTGAACCTAGATTTGAATAGACTTCCATCAATTTATCTTCTTTGCTAATGACTTCAACTCTACTTCTACACGAAGTCAAGGAGCTACATTTAATCTCGTCTAATACTTTTTGGAAATTGAAGAAGGAAAGAAAAACACACTCCGATCCGGTATGCGTCCTAAGTCACTATATATATATAGACTTGGCGGGACAGTGAAAGTAGATTCGTTTCTTGATTTCATTGACTTGGTTCTGTTGGGATGAAGTTGACTTGAATAGTCCCACATTAAGTAAGGTGGAGTTGTCACTGAGGTTTATAAGGAGATGGTCTACCCCTAATAGTAACGAGACCTTTTAAGATAAAAAATCCCACACCCGTGGCCCGGATGGTAGGCCTAAGTTGCGGTGTTTGCTACCTATAGTGGACCTAGATGCGCGCGCCAACAAGTGGCACACATTGTTCTGGAGATTAGGCGCGAGTCAGGTAGAGATAACAAAGGTATCCTACAAGTCCGGTTGCGACTAAGGTGGAGCCAACAACGCCAGGATAACAAGCCCGTACACCGAGTGCTATCCACATGATCGTGGTCGCACATGAGACTCGAGGAGGAGGTGTACTTGAATGGATCCAGATTAGGTTCCAGAAGAGAATGTATCCTACAAATCCGGTCGATGTGGAGTTAGTGCAGTGGTTGCGACTAAGGTGGAGCCAACAACGCCAGGATAACAAGGGAGATGATCCACTCCCTAATTGTAACGAGACCTTTTAAGATAAAAAACCCCACACCCGTGGCCCGGATGGTAGGCCCAAGTTGCGGTGTTTAAGTTGGGACAATATAGTTGCTACCTATAGTGGACCTAGGTGCACGCACGCGCTCAGCGAGCGCCAATAGGTTCCTTGTGATCTTTAATAAACCTTGTTGATCTGCAAGAGTCAAGTTATATGAATTTGGTAATTAAGTCTACACTAAACCAATTGAAGAATGATACATTCCATTTTAAGAGAAAACGTACTTGAATTATTATAAATGCTTGCATCTTAATAAGACAGTCAATGTGATTAATAGCTCTAGTTGATCTTCCAAGTATTCTAGATATAGCTAGAAAGCCAAACTCACCTGGTGTTGTATGTTCTTGCACGATTGTTGTTGCATCACTGCTAATAGCTGACACCGAAGAGCACTGTAATTCTTGGTTGCCTGATCTAACATGCTTCTCAGTTTTTGGTTCTCCTCATTCAACTGATCTAATTCTGCTTGAACCATACCCAACTGTAAACCAACTCATGATCTTAGACAAAAACCAATACATACCAAAATAACAGTACTATCGATATTATTTTTATGTAACTTATACAATCTAAATTCTACTACTCACTTGGATGATGTTGGGTTTCTCTTCAATAGTTGATTTTTCTTTTATGGAGCTGAAGTTGAGCTGTAATCCAGTCTGCTCAAATTCACCAATGTTATAATCCATCTAAATACAAACCTCTCCATGGAAATTGATTTCCCACTTCATGAACTAGAAAATGCTCATATAACCAACCAAACTGCTGATGAAGGGAGACAACATGTTTTTGATGGGAAATATGTAGAGCACAATATAATGAACCATATCACTGAATGAAAATTAACTTACATGTGTGGTAGTGATAGTGGGGTTTGGATTTGATTCATCATAATCTTTCGGTGCTTGATGATAGGGATGACAATTTTCCGATCTAGATTCAACCTTTCGCTTATCTTTAGAGAAGAAATCAACCTCTTGAATCATGAGCTCTTGTTGATAGATAGAAGAATAGAAAGAAGTGAAAATACTAGAGGAGTTTAGAGTTGAACAAGTTTTGACGGAGAAAGGAATCTAGAATGAATGAATAGAGTGTAGTCTTTATTTCCAAGCAAAGACTTGACAATTAAAAGGAAGGATATAACGCCGTTTCCCACGAGAATAAAAGGGCAGGCGCATGGCAGATGGAGGAGGGATCAACATTGTGTAGTGGGGGTAGATGGTCGTTCTGTGACAACGGAGAGGGGAGGATTGGCTTAAGTTTTTGCACAGCTTGGGTCGTATTTAGTCAACGAAGTCCGTCCTGAATTAGCTAGCTAGGTAAATAATACCTAATCCATTGACTAATGTAACCAAGGCACGTCATTTTGATCTGGCTAACTCATCCAACATACATGGAAAAAAAAAATAGATCCAATTTGACTAAGTTTTATTTTAATTTTTTTTAACAAAATCTAAATGATAACAGTGTTTGAACATTCACATTCACAGTCACAGTCAAAAGGTAATGGTAAGGTAAAGGCGTAATAAGAAGATTGAGGCCTTTACACCACTTGTTAAAAGGCACATTAGGCCTAGAAATATCTTCTCAGAATGTAATTAATTAAGAACATAAGCATAATATATAAGGAAGGAGAGGGATTGATGATCACTGTCTCACCTATCTTACATCGTAGATGGAAATGTCACCTTAACTAGGGATGGTACAATAGTCTATGGATGTGTAGAAGTACATGCATTATCTATATCATCCAGTTTAAAAGAAAAGAAAAGAAAAAAGCATAAAGAAGAAGTTGGAAGACAAAATGGCATACATCTTCTATGTAGCTATCTTTCTGTACTGGCTGGACCTGGGTAGTACAAGTCTCAATGGTCCCTTGATGACCAAGTCTGGCCGGACCTGGGTAGTACAAGTCTCAATGGTCCCTTGATGACCAAGTCTGGCCAAGAGGAATTCCATATCTTCTTCCACTCAATTTGTGGACAGTTTTATATTAAGCTCATATAATATATTACAAGTTATACTGTTTCAGCCTATAAAAATTATAGTCAATTAAGATTTTAAGGGACATATTTATTAATCAAATCAACTGAAATCAGTATAGTTTTGTTGAGTTGTTTATTAAGTCATAATCATGTCATAAATTTTTTTTTTAAAAGGCAAGCTGTGGGGTTTTGAAGATTCCTGAGAGAAAAGAAAAGAACTACACAAAAATTGGTTCAGAAGTTATGTACGGGGTTAATAGCCCTGCGTGCGAAACTAAGTTTTTATTTTTGTTTAGATGGGATCAATTACTATATTTCAAGCCATTAATATTATCAAAGTTGGTGTTTCCAAAGAATGATATCAGAATCTTAGGCTTCCAAATAAAATAACAAGCACGACCAAAGAAAATATCATAAAACATCACTATATTTTCCATTGAAAGTTTTGGTCCTTCCTGGAACTTGCTCTGGACATTGTGCCATCGTGGGGGAGAAGAGGATATTTGGTAGTTGGATAAACAAAATACAAATTAAGGGGCCAAGTCTTTGATGTCCATATCTACTAGTCAATGCTAGAAATTAAATGAACGGGATATCCTTTATTCTTTATATTTTTTTTCTATCGAATTTGACAAATATTTCCAACTAGTTGGGCCTATCTGTCCAACAAGTTGTGATACATGTTTTGGTACACGCTATTCAATGTCAAATTGTTCTATCGAGGGATCTCTTTCATGCATCAATACCTACATTATCTCTAAATTGACAATATGTGTATATAAGGTCAGTTTGTTGTATGAAATGAAGAATAACCTTGCACAATCAAAATTCTTGTGGGTCACCCAGTTGATTTTGGCAAGAGAATGCATCTTTCAAGAAGTATATAGGAAGTTCTAGTTTTAGAAAATGGTCTCATTATTATTGTTTTGCCGACTATATTTTGAATTTTTTGCGCTACCAAATGTTACTTGATTGATAGAGAAAACAACCAAACTGGCTTGACAAGTGAAGCAACAATTAAGTTAAAATGGAATTACTCTCTCAAAGCTTAAGTTATTAGAGATATTGGAAAATCCTAGCATATATAAATGGTTGGGTCGCTTAGTCTCTCAATAGTTATACCAAACTTGAGCAATGCCGCACATCAAACTTCCATACATGTAAAGGTGTATATGGCTTTAGCCTAAGGTGAATTACCTTGACATATGTCAATTAAGTGATGTAGAACAAATACTAATGCAGTATGCAAGATTTATTTAATTTTCCCTTGAAACAACCTTAATGTTGATAACCTAACATTAGAAGAAGAAAAAAATGGTTTGAACACATTAATGTGAGTTTTCAATAGTCAGAATATGGTTGCACAATCTGTTTTCACATTTAACCTTTCGATATCATCTTGATTTAAATTAGCATTTGTAGTCTTAATAAAAGAATAAGATACTGGTCAACACTAATCGATATGGTCCTTTTTTTTTTTTTGGAAAGCGAGCAGGGGATACAATCGCTCATTCATTCGCTCATTACATCATCAATATGAATGAAAAGTTCCTTCAAATCCTCAACAGAAAGCCAATAAGATCAAGCTCAACGTTATCCAAGTTGGGAAATAATCTTGCAAATTTCTTTACTACACTAGTAGTTTCGTGGTGCACATACCATAAATTTTCTTTCTCATAAGTACCAATCAATTGTTTAATCATTCTAATTATATGATTTACACCTACTAGGGTGCTCAAGATGTAAGAGAATTTAACATAGAGATCGGAAGAGCTCTTAATAGCTCTAATCTAGCTTTCATACAAGAATCTGAGAGCCTTTTGCATCCTATATTAATTGTCTTCATCAAGTTTAAAAGTTATATTGTACTCACTACAACAATTAAGACATTTTTCAAGAAAAAATTTCCTTAAAAATAATCAAAATTTTGTTGAAAAAGACTTGTAACAAGGAAAACAAATGTTACTAGGTTTGTGGCGGCATCCCCCTAGCTTAAGGTTTTTACCAAATAATTAAATTTTTTATTAGTAAAACAGATGATAAGTCAATGAAACATGATGCTGGTAATACTGACAACTACCAACAAAATACATATATTGGTACGTAAAAATCGAAATTTTTTTTACCAACAAATTGTTTTATTGCAATAAAACTTTTATTTACCTAAGAAATTTTTTTTCTCAAAAAAGCTTAAAATAATCAAGGAAATTGTCATGGGAAAAGGTAACTCTGCCTTTATCATAGAACTTTTTCGTTGGTAAAATGCATGTATATCAATGAAAGTTATCATAAGTACCTGATGTAGTCGATTCCTGCTCTCCTACTTCGCCTTTACCTAGACCTGTACAAGTAGCATATGTGAGCCAAAGACCACCGTGTGTCGGATGATGACACTCCGATGCTTAAGTTAAATAAGGTTTAGGAGAGGCTTAGAGCAGTAAATTGGGTTTCTATCAGTACCTTATAATTCATCGATCTTATTTCCCTTTTATAGTGTGAGAGTCTTTGTTCGGCTAGGCCTTTGGTGGCGTAATTTAGGGAAAGAGATCTTGCTCGAGATCATTTTTCTAGTTGGGAGTTGTCCATGTAGGGTAGTTTTCCTACACGACTTGTGGTCCTAGATCTGCGGGAGAGTTTTTCCTTTCTGAGTGTTGTCCATGTAAGGAAGTTCCCCTGCCCGATTTACACTTTAGTATTTGTTTCTTAGTTGGAACCGATGTATTGCTGGTCTGTCTGTCTTAGACCGATCCCCCATATACTTGCCTTATCAGGGCTTACAAGTATTGGGCTTGAACGCGTGACGTATGAGCTTATTAAGGCGCTGCAATTCGGGTCCAACATTATGGAATCTGCCAATAATGGTCTTAGTGCTGTCTGGGCCTCGTTGGATTGGGCATGCAATCAGACCTATTTTGTTCTGTTGACGAGATTATCATGACACGCGTGCGATGTTGATCTGAGGACAGTTTGATGTATCATCAGTACCGCTAACAATTACCAAGGAAATTTGTTGGTAAAAAAATTAAAATTGTTGCCAGGTTCATTGGGAAATATCGGGGTTTTCAAGGAAATATATTCATTGGTAAAAAAAAATCTATATATAAAATGATTTATCATTCTCGTTTATTTATTTATTTCTTATGACGGTGTAAATTATTTATTTATTTTTAAGCTCAACAAGGATCAAACTCCCGACCTATAGAAAAATCTATCTTACAAATCAGATATGTGTTTTACTATTCACTGCTGACTGGGACAAAGTCAAATCATAAGCATTGGATATAAAAGATTGTTAGGATTGAAAATTGGGAAATGTATTGAATTTGAGGGTTGTGATTCATTTTGTATGATGGCATATTAGTAAATGTAAAACATGTAAAAAAACAAAAATAATGAAAAACTTTTGAAAAAAGTTGGTGGAATGTACATGTGGAAGAGAGAGAAAAATATTGTGTTTTACTTTTACCAAAATGAAAATTATCATAACTATCTACATCATTATCAGATTTTGGAAAACTTAGTATCTTTGAAATTCATTTTTAAAGATCTTTCCAACAAAATCAATAATCAATACAAGCACTAAAATTTTAAAAATATATATTTTATGATTAGAAAACATATAATATATTTCACGTCTTTAATATTTTTCAAAGCAATGAGACAGGCCGATCATACCAGAAAAAATGAGTCGGACATCTTAATGCACATTTAAACAAAAACCCTAAACTTCATGTTTTGGCGAATTCAAATATTGGGGGAGAATTCATTATCGGCGTTTAAATTTTTCCCCCAAGTATTAAAATTTAAATGAGTTTAACCCTAAAAATTTATAATATATATTTTTACCTTATAATAGGCTTACACTTCAATACTGATTGAGAGCGAAAATGGGGATAGTGACGGAGTTATTCAGTACAAAATATTTGACAAAAATAAAATTATGTGGAGTGTCAACGACATAGGCCATACTATAGTATTTTAACAAAAAAAAAATAGATAAGTAAATGAAAGAGAAACAAAGACATATTCCACTAAAAAATAAAGACATATTAATAATAACTATTAATAAAAACTACATATTATCCATTGATAAATACTACTATTGTTATTACTTGAAATTCTAACATTCTAACAGATAAATACTACTATCACTATTTTAAATTCTAACAAAAATCTTAAATCTTCCACTTGAAATTCTAATAGAAATCTTAAATCTTTTCCAGTAGCAGATAATCAAAGGCGAACGACTGTGATGACGAGAGTGGAGGACTGTTCCTACTCATAATTAAATTCATAATACGCTCCATTATCAAACCTAAAACACTCCCTACAGTAACCGAAACCCCAAAAATGCTACATCCAAAAATTTATTATTAGAATTGTTTCTACAAATTTCTCAATCAACGTGAGTACTTTTCTTCTCTTGATAATTAATTAAAGTTGTTTTAAAGTTAATAAAATATGGTTGGGTACACCAAACAATTTTTAAAAGATAAATCTACAAAATAAAGTTGGGGGCATTGAGTCAAACAGTCAGATACATGTAGCAACTCCCATATTAAAATATTTATTTTCAGGGGAATTCCCCTTAAATCTTTAAAAACTTTATTTATTTTCTTAATAGAATTCTACTTAGAAAAAAAATAAAATATTCAGATTTTGAACATATTTTGATAATTCAAATTAATAAATATTTCGTTAAATTTTGAAATTTTTTGAAAAATCACATTCCTTGACGAGGACTAAAAGAAGTTTTCCACTATGATAGATAGATATAGAGATATAAGGATATGAGATGGTTCATGGTTGGATAACATCTATCTTATAATAGGTGTTTTACTATTCACTTTCGACTGGGACAAAATCAAATCATAAGCACCGGAAATAAAAGATGGTTAGATTGAAAGTTGGGAAATGTATTGAATTTGAGGATTGAGATTCATTTTGTATGATGACATATCAGTAAAGGTAAAACATGTAAAAGGGCAAAAATAATGAAAAACTTTTGAAAAAAGTTAGTAGAATGTACATGTGGTAGAGAGAAAAATATTGTGTTTTCCTTTTTGCAAAATGAAAATTATCATAACTATCCACATCGTTGTCGGATTTTGAAAAACTTAGTATCGTTGAAATGCATTTTTTAAGATCTTTCCAACAAAATCAATAATCAATACAAGCACTAAAATTTTAAAATATATATTTTATAATTAGAAAACATATAATATATTTCACGTCTTTAATATTTTTCAAAGTAATGAGACAGGTTGATCATACCAGAAAAAATGAGTCGGACATCTTAATGCACATTTAAACAAAAACCCTAAACTTCATGTTTTGGCGAATTCAAAGATTGGGGGAGAATTCATTATCGACGTTTAAATTCCCCTCCAAGTATTAAAATTTAAATGAGTTTAACCCTAAAAATTTATAATATATATTTTTACCTTATAATAGGCTTACACTTCAATACTGATTGATAGCGAAAATGAGGATAGTGACGGAGGTGTTCGATACAAAATATTTAGCAAAAATAAAATTATGTGGAGTGCCAACGGCACGGGCCATACTCTAGTTCTAGACATTTCACACTTCCCTGGCTAAGGTTTATTTTCCATGACAAACCACACATGCATATGGAGTGGATAGCTATGCATATGGTACTTTGACGTATGCAGGTATTTCTACTTTCAGTAAAGGTAATCACAAGTATTTGATCGTATTCTTCACTCACCTGGACAAATTCGTGGTCATTCACCTTAAAGAACGGTGTTGGACATCCAATGCCTTTATACTTTCAAAGGCTGGAAACATCAACCCTCTAAGTCGAATATTTGAAGCTCGTGCAATCAGGCCTGTATTCTTGGGCAATATCAACCCTCCGAGAGTTTGGAGGCCTGTATTTTTATCAATATTTAGTAACGAAATAAATTGTTATCCATAATGTTATAATTAACAATAAAATAATATTTTTATTTAATCTTATGAGTTTCAAGAAACCTATGGCTGTTTAGAGCTCAGGTTCGGTTTTTGGATTTGAAAGCAGCATCCTCGCAATTATGAGCAATACAATTATAGGTTCTCACATATTGAGGTTATAGTTATTTTTTCACTTCACATTTTTGTAGATTATGCATTTTTTCTTAAAACATAAAAAATGTAGTTTATATCTTTCTCTAATATTAGCTCTTCCAATATCTCAACATCTTTGTTGTTTGCTCACAATTAAGGTTTTCACTTGGAAAATAAAAATAGTTATTGCACTTCAAAAGGTTTCAAGGCATTATAAAGATTTTAGAATATAGTTTACCTTCTAATGGCATAGCTATCCACTCCATATGCATGTGTGGTTTGGTTTGTCATGGAAAATAAACCTTAGCCAGGGAAGTGTGAAATGTCTAGAATGTGTGGAAGAATGAACATGAACTGAATTAGGTTGGGGTAACTTGAACCAAATAGGCCAACTGGCCGGGCTTTAACCTTAGAACTTGGGTTTTAGGTTGAGCAAGATTTGGGTAATTTCTAACAGAAGCCTCGTAAACTGTACAACTCAGACTAGTTCTTGATATTTCCAGGAAATTTTGTTACCTGAAAAGTTTTGAGACAATTGCAAAAGCATTATATTTAACAAAAAATGACAGACGCCTCTCTAAACTTGGATTATTGGGTTCTCTATGATTGTTCTGCGTGAAACCACAAATAAACGAAAAGAATGCTATTTCCATTTAAAAAAAAAAAGCCTTCCATTTGGATGCAGATTTGGCAAACATGGTTTGAGCATCACAACCTACTACTTTCATTGAAAATAAGTTGTTAGACAATAGATTACGAACTGACATGCAATGAATTGCAAAAAACAAGAGCAGTCGGAAAAGGTGGATTGTGCTAGTGCATGGTAGCAATAATCAAATCGAGATATGAAATTCAATATTCAACAGAAAATACAATGCTATGTTTCGACTAAAATTTCAAAAATATAGAATACCTGCAAAATTCTAGTTGAAAAGCTGAACTCAACCTAATGACTTTTTCAAATTACGGAGCTTGATGAGAACTGATTGAGGAAAATCAAGGCATCCCGGGTATTGTTTGGTTGTGAGTTCTTATTAGGACAGGACAACATGAACACATGAAGTCTAAGGAAACAACAACTCTATGATTCGAGGAGGGACATTGTTCCTTGTGTATCACACCAATCACCAACCACAACCCCCTCTCTCTTTTTTTTTTTTTTTTTACAGGGGGAGCCTCACCATTATTTTTGATAATCTGGAAAATAGATTGGGAGTCTGAAGCCTATATAATTGAGTCCAGGTGAGGCTAGTGTAGTCCCATATCTAATCGTTTAATCTCCAGTCCTGACGTACTGTAATAGATGAGTTTTGTGATGATCCAACTGCAGTGGCTGAAGACACCTTCGCCATTTTGTAATGGCTCACGAATAAAATTTGGAAATCACAAATTTTTTGTAATTAAATGGTTAAAATATTTATACATACGATTGCTCACGATAAACAACGCAAAGGAAGAGAAATAAATGAATGCACCTATCACTTGCAGCGGCACTACTCAGTACTCACTAGCATTACTTGTATATAATCTTTGTAGGCTTTACTAGTTTTAGGCATTTTAATTAAAGTGTGAAACCTTCATCCTTTAAAAGGTGGTTAAAGTAGATAAACTTATAAACGTAGACCTTCTCCGATGCTTCTGAATCATTAAACTTCAACCTTCTTCGATTCTTTCTGAATTAGAACATTTATAGTGTGCAATCACAACTTAACACACAGCCATGGATGAAAGACTTTTGAAGCCTCCTAACAATATAGGACTTTTTATTGGTTTAGATTCTTATACTAAAATAATAAAATTTTGGTAAATATAATCTAAGCAAGAAATTGTTGATTATTGAATGAAAGAGAAGCTAAAGGCAAAAGAGAAGTCCACCAATTGTAGTTCAGTTGGTCGGACATCTACTCTCCTTGTGAATTAATCCTATATAGTCAATCATGTAGCTTTCAGGCATGAATTAATAAATAAATAAAAATGATCAACGACCCAATTTAAAAAAAAAAAAATAAGGCAAAGGAGAGATATTTTTCCCAAAGTAGATGTAGAAGGTTGGCATGCCTAACTCTAGCTCTCATTAGTGTACAAAAAGAGATGCCTAAAAGCTATACAACTTGCATAATTATATTTAAGAACTCCCAACCCCTTCACTACCAGTGCTTCCAAAACCCTATTCAGATAGAACCCACAAGCATTTTTTCAATTTATTTTCCTGGTATCTCTGGTTTTTGTTATACATTTTCAATCACTTTCGGTTTATCGAGAGTATATCATTTAAACTATTAACCTGATTAACTGTTTCTTAATTACTGGAAGTATTATTTTAGCCCATCTCAATAAAAAAAAAAGTATTAATAGTTACAAATACCAAAGACGGTTGTTTGATTCTGTTTCTAATTATAAGATTTGAGACAGCAAAATATTCTCACTAATAATGTTTTTGGTAGCTGCCCAAGACTATAATCATAAAAATGTGCTTGTGACGAAAAAACCGTGGCTTAATTCACAATAAATCGTAACTAATTTAAAATGTTGGGATGACATCTTAGTTGTCGCTAAGTTATTTATTATTTCAATTTTTTTTAGCGTATGGACAACTTTTACCGTCTCTACTTAGTGACGGTGGGAAGGCTCTCACAAATAAAAACTCTTTACTATCGTATATGTTGTCTCTAATGGATTAAAAAAAAATTTGGGGAAGCCACAAGAAATGAATAATAAAACATGTCATCCATCCGCTTGAACACCTTTGATAGAATTGTAATCCGTCATACTGTTCCCAAAACAACGACACATATTTTCCCATCCCATTCTTGAAAAAAAAAAAAAAAAAAACAGATCTTAAAAGCCTCCTCATAACTCTTCATCTCCCTTCAACTCTTCATATTTTCCCATCTCCATCTCTCTTTCTCGCAACTCTAAATCAACTTTTTTTTTTTTAAAAACCTCCAGTGGGGAGGGGCACCTCTGGAATGTCAGACCTTTATTACTTGTCAAAAAATTGATTTACAATCCGTACGGGGGTACTTTACGACTTTACCCGTGATATAATCAAAACAAAATTTGAACCGCGGACGGAAACCAAAAAACATAAAAGCAAAGCAAAACTTCTCACCAATGCTGAAGACCATAAGACCAGAGCAAATAATGTGGAAAACAAGTGCTGCTTGTCACACAAATTTCAAGACGTGCAAAAAGCCTGTCATGCATTTGCCAACGCCTGACTTATTTCGCCCTGCAAGCTGACCGAGCAGCAAGTCAATTTGTTGTCTCGCCCCAACAGAATGAAGCACCAGGTCGCCCCAGCAGATGTGCAGCAGGTTAGCCGACAGCTGGCACAGCAGCAGGAAAAGGCAGCCGTCTGTCACGAGCCATCTCTAAAAACATCCCTCACCAAGGCAACAAGGCATCCAAGGCATCATATGGGCACTGGCAGTAGGCCCGCAAAGGCCCGATGGTGCAGCAAGCTTTTCGAGATGCCTCCGGAAGGTTCTAGAGTGCTCTTGGACTTTCTAGCTTAGCTTTCTCTAGAGTGTTCTAGCATGGATGAATCTAGAACACCCTTGTACAGATTTGTATAGTATTTTCTAGAAGCCTCCTTGTATTTTCTGGTTCCTTTGGAGGTGGGAACTTTCTAGATGCATAGAGAATACTCCTTTGAAGGAGGATTGTAGAAGGTTCTAGGCTAGAAGCCTCTAGGACTTTAAGGGCCTATAAATAGGCCTTGGCATTCATTTGTACATAAGATAAAAACACTTGTACAACTCTCTCAAGCAATACAAAGCATTCTTTCAAAAAGCCTAAACACTCGTGCCTTAGCATTTTCCTCACTTAAGCTTTCGTAGCATCACTTAGCATTAGCCAAGCATCGAAGTGCCTTGACTAGTTAGTCCGACGGGAGTGTGACGCTAGTGGGCAGCGTGTTAGCCGAGGGAAAAAGGTCAGCACGTGACACGTGGTATCAGAGCAGCGACGATCGTAGGGGCGGTCTTGCTGAAGTTGCGTTGTGCTAGCTACTGTGTGTACGAAGGTTAGGTGCGGAGCAATCTGATCATGTCGGGAAACAAAGAGAGTGCTGTTGGAGGGTCCGTGGTCGAGGAGACTGGAAGAAAGACTAGTCGGACCAGCATGCTTGAGGATCGTATGGCCAAGGTGGAGCTGACCGTGGGCGATCTCCAGGACAGCGTCGGGGAGATGGAACAGAAGGTTGAGTCCTTCAATGGGACGTTGGCTAGCGTCACTACGGATATCGAGCAACTCGATAGCCGCATCCATGACCTTGAGCTTGGCATTGTGGAAGCCAAGGACGAGACTCAACTTCTCGTCAACCAAGTTGGGGATGCTATGCGCAACGAGATGGGCCAGCTCAAGGACACGCTGATGGGGCAGCTCCAAGCCATCCGGGAGCAGGTTGAGTCCTTGCAATCGGACGTCAACCTATGTAAGGCGGCTGTGGCAAGTAGTGCTACTGTACGAGAGGGACCAAGGATGAAGGTGCCCGAGCCGCCAAGGTACCATGGGAAGCGCGATGCTAGGGAGCTCGACAACTTCCTATGGAGTGTTGAAAAATATTTCGACGCGATGCGCTTGGACGACGATGAGTCCAAGATCACCACCGTCACCATGTACTTGGGTGATGATGCCATCCTTTGGTGGAGGAGGCGTGAGTCGGATATCAAGAAGGGTCTTTGCTCGCTTAAGACTTGGGACGAGTTCAAGGCGGATTTCAAGCGGCAATTCTATCCGGAGAATGCGGAGGAAGTTGCTATGAAGAGGCTGCGTGGACTGAAGCATACGGGGTCGATCAAAGAGTACATCAAGCAGTTCACTTCTCTTATGCTTGAAGTCTCGGACATGCCGGAGAAGACTCAGCTCGTCTACTTCATGGATGGACTACAACGATGGGCTGAGCAAGAGTTAAAGAGACGCAACGTTCAATCACTTGCGGAGGCCATCGCAGTTGCCGAATCCTTGTTCGAATACAAGGCTGATTCGAAAAGCCACAAGGGCGGCAGCAAGAGTGGCGGCGGTAACAAGGGAAAAGGTGGGGGAGCAAAACCCACCGAAAGAAGCAGCAGTAGCAGCGGCGGCAAGCAGTTCGAGAGGAAGGACAAAGCCAAGCAGTCCTTTTCGGATAGCAAGGTGAAAAACCGTGACTGCTTCTTGTGCGGAGGGCCGCACTGGGCTAGGGAGTGCCCACAGCGACAGAAGCTCAATGCGATGATCGCTGGCAAGAGTGGATCGTCCGGGGAATCATCGGGGGACGAGGCGCAAATGGGGACTTTGCGCTTGCTAAGCAGCGTCAAGGCTACGGTGAAGCAAAGCAACGTGGTTAAGGTAAGTACGCTGCCCCGTTCGAAGAAATCCGCTCTTATGTTTGTGGAAGCCAAGGTAAATGGCAAGGCTTCAAAGGCACTCGTCGACACGGGTGCAACACACAACTTTGTTGCTTTGAAGGAGGCAACAAGGCTGGGCGTGCAGTACACCAAGGAGCCAGGCACCTTGAAGACCGTCAACACAGCACCGGTGCCTATCCATGGTGTAGCACGAGGCGTCTCCCTTCATTTGGGCGAATGGAAGGGGACGGTGGACCTGACTGTCGTCACGATGGACGACTTCTCATTGGTGCTGGGCATGGAGTTCATGGATACGGTGAAGCCATGGACATTAGAAAGGGACGGGTCGATGACTATTGCAAAGGATCGAGAAGCATGCTCTGTCCCTGTCACTCGGGAGATCGTGGAGGCCAAGATGTTGTCAGCCATTCAAGTGAAGAAAGGCGTGCAAAAGGGGCAAGCAACATTTGTGGCCACGTTGATCGAAGATGGGCCTCAACCCAGCGAGGTTCCGAAGGAGGTAGCTGCGGTTTTGAAAGAGTACGAAGATGTCATGCCTCCAGAGCTACCCAAGAGACTTCCTCCAAGAAGGGAAGTCGATCATATGATCGAGCTGGAGCCAGGGGCTAGGCCTCCAACCATGGCGCCTTATCGGATGGCACCGCCAGAGTTAGAAGAACTACGCAAGCAACTCAAGGAGCTGCTGGACGCGGGGTTCATTCGGCCATCCAAGGCCCCATTCGGTGCACCAGTATTGTTCCAACGCAAGCACGACGAGTCCTTGCGTATGTGCATCGATTACCGAGCACTTAACAAAGTAACCATCAAGAACAAGTATCCAATTCCTTTGGTTGCCGATCTTTTCGATAGGCTCGGTAAAGCCAGGTACTTTTCTAAACTGGATCTCCGATCAGGGTATTGGCAAGTGCGCATAGCCAAAGAAGATGAGCCAAAGACGGCATGCGTCACTCGCTATGGGTCTTATGAGTTCTTGGTGATGCCTTTTGGTCTCACCAATGCCCCGGCTACTTTCTGCACTTTAATGAACAGAATCTTTCAGCCTTTCTTGGATAAATTTGTAGTCGTCTATCTCGACGATATCGTCGTGTATAGCGACAACTTGGAAGAACATGTGCATCACTTGCGACAGGTTTTCCAAGCATTGCGGGAGAACGAGCTGTACATGAAATTAGAGAAGTGCTCGTTCGCCCTAGACGAGGTGTCTTTCTTGGGGCACCGCATCAAGGCTGGAAAGATCATGATGGAACGGGACAAAGTGCAGGCCATCAAGGAATGGGAGCCACCCAAGAACGTTTCGGAGCTACGTTCTTTCCTTGGGCTGGCCAATTATTATCGGAGATTCATTTTGAGCTACTCGGCGAGAGCAGCCCCACTGACCGACTTGCTGAAGAAGAAGGCGCAGTGGCATTGGAGTGAGAAATGCCAAGAAGCGTTCGATGATTTGAAGAAGGCAGTCACCGAGGAACCTGTCTTGGCCTTGCCCGATTATGCTAAGTCGTTCGAACTTCACACCGATGCATCAAACTTTGCCATCGGAGGGGTGCTTATGCAAGAGGGGCATCCCATAGCCTATGAGTCTCGCAAGCTCAATGATACCGAGAGACGATATCCGGTGCATGACAAGGAGATGACAGCCATCATTCATTGCTTGCGAACTTGGAGGCACTATTTGCTTGGGAGTCGGTTTACCATCATGACCGACAATGTGGCTACGAGTTATTTTCAAAATCAGAAGAAGATCAGCCCCAAGCAAGCTCGGTGGCAAGATTTCTTAGCGGAATTCGATTATGTCATGGAGTACAAGCCGGGCAAAGTTAATGTTGTTGCTGATGCTCTCAGCCGAAAGACCATGCTCGCTAGCGCAAGCAGCGCCGCTAGCAACCTTCTTGATCGGATCAAGGAGGCGACTTCTCAAGACCCCTTGGCCAAGGGACTCATGGAGATGGCCAAGGAGGGGAAGACTCGACGGTTTTGGGTAGAGGATGGGGTGCTCTACACCGTCGGTCGTCGCATTTATGTGCCTAAGTGGGATAATCTTAGGCGAGACATCATGAAGGAGTGCCACGATTCAATGTGGGCTGGCCATCCGGGGATGCAGCGGACATTGGCACTCTTGGAGGTGGACTACTATTGGCCTCATATGCGGGACGATATCGAGGCCTATGTGAAGACTTGTCTTGTGTGCCAACAAGACAAGATAGAGCAACGTGTACCGGCAGGACTATTGCAGCCTTTGCCGATTCCGGAAAGGCCATGGGAGAGTGTATCGATGGATTTCATATCGGCCTTGCCCAAGTCTAATGGGTATGGCTCTATTATGGTGGTGGTCGATCGCTTTTCCAAGTATGGGACTTTCATACCTGCCCCACGCGATTGCACGGCCGAGCAAGCCGCCAAGTTGTTCTTTCAACATGTGGTGAAGTATTGGGGCTTGCCTCGGAGCATCATAAGTGATCGGGACCCAAGGTTCACAGCAAAATTCTGGACGGAGTTATTCAAGCTCTTGGGTTCAGATCTACACTTCTCAACAAGCTTTCACCCGCAAAGCGATGGGCAAACAGAGAGGGTGAATGCCTTGTTGGAGTTATACTTGAGGCACTTTGTGGGTGCCAACCAGAAGGATTGGGCCAAGTTGATGGATGTGGCTCAATTCTCATTCAACTTGCAGCGGTCTGAATCAACGCAACAAAATCCGTTCGAGATCGTCATGGGCCAGCAGCCCTTGACTCCACAAGCCGTTGCGTCGGGCTACACGGGTAGCAGCCCCGCTGCGTACAAGCTTGCACGAGGGTGGCATGAGCAGCTTGATATAACGAAGGCGTACTTGGACAAGGCGTCTAAGAAGATGAAGAAGTGGGCGGACAAGCATAGACGCCCTCTCGAGTTCCAAGTGGGCGAGATGGTCATGGTCAAGTTGCTGCCACAACAGTTCAAGGTCTTCCGCTCGGTGCACAAGGGACTAGTGCGGAAGTACGAGGGGCCATTTCCCGTCCTACGGAAGGTCGGGAGAGTTTCTTACAAGCTTGAGTTACCGCCCAAACTCAAGATTCATCTGGTGTTCCATGTGAGCATGCTCAAGCCCTACCATGGTGATAAAGAAGATCCAACGAGGGGCGAGTCACATCGGGCACCAACCGCGGTCGTGGCTTCCTTTGATCGAGAGATCGAGAGCATCGAGGCAAAGAGGCTCATCCGACGGAGGGGTGTGCCAAGCTATAATGAGTATCTCATTCGATGGAAGGGACTACCGAACAGTGAGGCCTCATGGGAGAAAGAGGACGACCTATGGCAATTCCGGGGCAAGATCGCGGAGTTCGAGGCACGGTCTTGACGGGGTCGTCAAGGACTTGGGTGGGGGAGAATGTCACGAGCCATCTCTAAAAACATCCCTCACCAAGGCAACAAGGCATCCAAGGCATCATATGGGCGCTGGCAGTAGGCCCGCAAAGGCCCGATGGTGCAGCAAGCTTTTCGAGATGCCTCCGGAAGGTTCTAGAGTGCTCTTGGACTTTCTAGCTTAGCTTTCTCTAGAGTGTTCTAGCATGGATGAAACTAGAACACCCTTGTACAGATTTGTATAGTATTTTCTAGAAGCCTCCTTGTATTTTCTGGTTCCTTTGGAGGTGGAAACTTTCTAGATGCATAGAGAATACTCCTTTGAAGGAGGATTGTAGAAGGTTCTAGGCTAGAAGCCTCTAGGACTTTAAGGGCCTATAAATAGGCCTTGGCATTCATTTGTACATAAGATAAAAACACTTGTACAACTCTCTCAAGCAATACAAAGCATTCTTTCAAAAAGCCTAAACACTTGTGCCTTAGCATTTTCCTCACTTAAGCTTTCGTAGCATCACTTAGCATTAGCCAAGCATCGAAGTGCCTTGACTAGTTAGTCCGACGGGAGTGTGACGCTAGTGGGCAGCGTGTTAGCCGAGGGAAAAAGGTCAGCACGTGACACGTCGCTGTCTCGCCCCAACTGTCCAAAAATCTTTTGTCGCGCATACGCATCAGCAGCGGGACGCTACACGTCTCGCCCCAGCTGAATGTCCCAACTTCTAAAACAGCCGTTTTGCAAAATCAGATAGAAACACGAGAGGAAAGCTGCCTCTACTCATCCCCATGACGAATGTACGCCGTGTGTAATCTATCAAACACCATCAAGCCTGTCACTCGCCTAGGAAGATCAGTCCTATTGAATGAAACAGTCCTATGATCTTGTTGTGCTCTATCTGCTAACGCATCCGCCACTGCATTGGCCTATCTATAGATGTGTTGGCAATCTAATGTCATAGTCGCTGCCAACAACTTACTTTCTTTCAAAATATTCTCCAAATGCCATGGGATTTTCAAAATATCCTTAAGCCAACCACAAACAAGTTCCTAGTCCGATTGGACTACCACCTTTTTGAAACCCCAGGCGAGACAAAGGCGGAGGCCCTCAACCAGGGCCAAAATTTCCAGAGGTCCTGCCTTCCATTAATTAACCCTCATCCTCTCCTCGAATTCAAAGGTCGACCCACTTCAAGATCTCGAAAGCTCATCGGAAGGGATGATTGCGAAATCGACGACCATCGTCACCAATTCGAAAAATCGGGAGTCCGACTCCACCTCCAGCATCCACCACTGATCCCTCACCCGGTTTGTATCACCCAGTGACTCCATCTGTTATCTTGAGAAGCAGTAGTTGTTCCCGAACTTGGTATGCACCCAATTTTGGCTAGCATATAAGCATCAGTGAAGCAGTAGTTTGCCTATATTATGATGTCCTGAACCTGAAGCCATGAGAGAGAGTCGTTCAATTTCACCTTCAGCAGCTCAAAGAATGTCTAGTGAGCTGTTCATTTTCCCACTTCATAGCTTTAGCCTTCCTAAAGGCCTACCCCTTAAGATCACGTGGCCAAGTAAGACAGTCCATAAACTATGCCACTTGCTTTTGGTTTTGTTTGGATTAAGAACGGGCTAGAGGCGGGTTTTATTAGTATTATTATTATTAATCTTACCTAGCAATTTTGCCACTATCCAAAACAAAGGAACATAGCATAATGACAATTCAAAACCTTAGCAACTAAATATCGGGAAGCTGCAGAACAAGATACCGGGAATGGAGAAAATTTCGGATAGGGCGATTTCGGGCGATTTCGGAGGGTATTTCGGTCTTTGACCGATATCTAATCTCAACCGTCATTCATCTGTGAGACTGCATCCTAGCCATCGACTGGTGGCAGCTAGGGTAGCCACTGCGACAACCCTAGGCGGCTCAGCCACCCATTGCCGGCTTATCTCTGGTCGCGACACGCCGATTCGGGCCGATACTGGCCGCTACTGGAGGTTTTCAAGGTTTCACATAACAGATCCAGGCAGTCACCTCGCTCTCTGTTCCCGTCTTGGCTGAGATTCAGATCGGAAACTCGCGTTTCGGTTGCAGTGATCTCTTCGTCACAGCCGCCGATACGGTTCTGAGACCGATTTATGCACCGTTACGGTACAGAGACAGGTTTTACACAGTTTTGACTCTGCTGATTCTGTTTTGGTTTTCGACACTGGCACCGAACTGAATGTGATGTCGGCGCCTCCTGCCGCCATCCCTCCCCACATGCTGGGGAAACCTGCTAATGGGGGAACCGTGGAAGGAGCGACTAAGCCCTCTTTCGCACAAATTTTGGGAAAAATACTGGTGGCCGACGTTGTGGAGATTCCGGTTGAAGGAACTAGATTCCGTAAAGAGGGCGTTCCAGCGATTGGCATTACGGCAACGGATGAAGTCCGTGGGGAGGAGTTTATGGAAAAACATGTGATCGTTTTAAAATTCTCAAGCTACCGTCCTACATTGGAAGACATTCGAGATTCGATTCACAGAACCTGGGGAATTATGGGCGATTTTTCGCTTGGTTTACTCAATCAACGACATGTCTTAGTTCGTCTTCAATCGGAGGAGGAAGCAAAAAAAGTATTGTCGCGGGATTCCTTCTTGATTCGTGGCGTTCGGTTTAAAGCTTTCCGTTGGCATGATGGCTTCAGTCTGAAGGAGGACCCGATCTCGGTGCCATTGTGGGTAGAGTTGCCTAACTTACCTTTACATCTTTTTCATCCCCCTATTTTAAAAGCAATTGTCAATTCATTTGGTGCTTTTTTGCGAATGGACGACCATACTAGATGTTTATCGCGCCCGGGCTTTGCCCGCGTGTGCGTGGAGATGACTTTGGCAGACAAATTACCAAATAGAGTATGGATTGATAGAGCCAATAATAGAGGTTTCTGGCAGAAGATAGAATACCCAGGTTTCAAATATTGTGATTTTTGTTCTTTGATAGGGCATCAGGAGACTGTTTGTCGCAAGAAGCTCGGCATTAAGGCCGGAGGCCGAGTCTCGGACATTGGTAAGACTGAGAAGGTAGTCAAATCTAAGGCAGAAAATATTATTACCAAGCAACATTATGTTCCAGTGCTTAGAAAGGAAAATTCTTCAAATTCGGATGTGGGTGTGAGTGGATCAAAAAATAGCAAAGGCAAGGAGATTCCGGAGGGAGTCGTGGAGACCAAGCCGGGGGCAACTGATCCAGGAAAGGTGGTTTTGTCAAACACCTTTGAGGCTCTAATGGAGAATACTGAGGAAGAGGAGGATGCTCCAGCGGAGTTTCAAACAACGGGTCAGAAATTAGAGCATGCTCAAACCGGGGTCAAATCCGAATCTACGGAGGAATGCCTATTAGAGGCGGGGTATACAACTTCAGAGATTGAACAGGTTCTTGGACACCACCCAAAGCTGACTCCAAATGATAAGGATGTCAATCCGGAATCAAAGAGTACCCTTTCTAATCATGCGGCGGCGTCGCAAACTGTTAGTGAAATTCAGGTTGGGCAGCTTGTTTCAGGTGTGAAAAAGGTGTCCGGGCACTCGGTGATGTCTCCGTCAGGTGTGCCAATGCACAAAGCCGAGGAAACGCAGTGTCTAACCGCACAGAATGGGCTGTCTCAGCCAGCCAACAGCACCGAAACAGGGGAGCCTGCGCCCTGTTTCGGTCCAGCAGAGGTGGTTCCAGGAACTGTCGCAGCTGGAGCTCTTTCTCCCGTCCGCGAATCAGGTCACTCTCCTCGAACTGGTTCGATTAAGAAGCCGTCTAGTGCTGATGTCACACAGGAAATACGGGCTGACTTACAGGTACCAACTGCTGCGATCCAGACAGCAGGCGCTGAAACAGATCAGCAGGCAGTGTTTGGGTTGTTGGATGATTGTAGGGATGCAGGTTACTCACCCAATGGGATTGAAACAACGATCCAGGCTGCGGATTCAGACGCTGAAGTAGCAGCAGAGCCAGGTCTGTCTACCCCCATATCTAACTCAGAGGAAAACCCAATGCAAGTAGTGGAGGTGCTTCGTGCGATCGCTGGTTTCGGAGGACTGGGGGAAGATCCCACAACGCTCATGGCTTGCCTAACACCCCAAAACGTTAAGGCTGTGCAGTCAGCAATTGCACGAATAGGCATGGAGGCAGTGGTCGCTGAAATTCAAACTTCACTTGAAGAGGAAGCAGCAAAGGTGGGGCAAAACACTAGTGAAAAAGAACGTGAGGTTACCACAATACAGACTCCCACGGCAGATGTTCCTCGAAGGTCCTCTCGAAGCAAGAAGACAAATCCTAAATTCAGGTAACTGATGATGATAATACAAGTAGAATGCAAATGCTTATTAGAACCTTGTATGGATGCTAGATTAGTGCTAGCATTCAATGGTTTTTATATCAGGATTCAATGTGGTTCGTATCCTTACGACGACTTCTCGTACATCCTGGGGCCCACATTAGGTATAAATCACGTCATGAGAGTGATTAAAGGATTGATTGGTACTTATGAGGAAGACAAGTTATGGCAGGTCTATCATGCAACTACTTTAGTAGCAGAACACTTTGCAGGGTTACTCCCCAAGTTGGAGACGGTGATTCTAGAACTAATTAGGTTCTTAGTTGAAGATTTTAAGCAAGTTTTTTGTCCTGTGGATGATGTAATGAGTGAATGTATGAGTGATTGTAATTCATTTCTAAGGTTCGGGGATCCTAAATAACCCCGCTCGTTTTTTCAAAAAAAAAATAAAAAATAAAAAAAAAATAAAAAAAACTAAATATCGGAATTCTAACATTAGAAGAAGGAAATGATAATTTCATGCTGCCGTGACTGTGACCATTCCAAGGCATATGCTTTGAACTCAAACTTGAGGGACTAAACCCAAAAGATTTTGAAAGCTTGTCGAGGAAGACGATTATGAAATCGACGGTGGATTATTTTGGTGATGCCTATGAATGACAAAAAAAAAAAAAAGGAAATGAGAAATTTGAAAATTCAGAATTAAAAAATTAATAGAGTATTAATAAAGAAATCTGAAAATTAATAGAGAGAAATCTAAAAATGAATTCTATTAAAAAAATTGAATTTTCATTGTTTAGTAATTATTTTTAGCTACAAGAAGATGTAGTGGCTAATCAATTGAAAGTTAAATTATTAGTAACAACCACTTGATCATCTCTGATTTACAACGGCAACTGCCGTCTATATTTTGTCATGTTGCGACAGCTACAACCATCTCAGATATTTGAAAAGCTGTCGAAAATAATTGCCGTCTCAAATAAACTTTCGAGTTCAAATTGGTTTAGGGACGGTCACACATCGTTGCCAGATAGCTACAAAAAAAATCCACCATTGTTGTTGTACTAGAGTGATGATTCAAATAGCTACAGTATTGCAACGGTCATTGGACTGTTGCTGACTCATTTCAGCTACGCTTTTTTAATTCTCGGCAAAATGTTGTTGCTGAATTTACTTTTTTTTTGAAGTGTCAACATCGTGCATTGTATCAAACGAGTTTCACGCAATTTCTATTGAATAGATGGCTTTTATCCATGTTATATATATATACATACGAGTACATTAGTTATACCATTTAAAATTGATAAAAGAAATAGAGGAATATGTTGTTTTTAAACTCTAATTATTGAATTATATTGTTTTGTTTATGTACGGAAAACAAAGAATCAGAATAGTATTGGAAATCAGAACTTAGAAAGCTTAGAAAACTGAATGGAGGAATGTGTTATTCAATTCAACATACCAGTGGCTATTTATAGCCTTTTACACAGAAAAGAAAATAACAAAACTACGCTTTACAAGCCTATAGCGTAGTGGCTAGAGAAACAAACTCTATCTCCCCTAAAGAATAGGTCTTATTTCAACAAACTAGTTGATTCAGTAAACTCAAAACAGAAACAGCGAACTTATAGCTAACATTCCCTCCCTTAAGCTAAAAAAAACATCTGCATTTAGCTTACTTCTGATGCATTAACCATTCCAAGCATACTACGAAGTTTCTCAAACTGCTCCAGCTTAAGTGGCTTTGTCATCAAGTTTGCAACTTGTTCTTGAGAATTGCAATACCTCAACTCCACAACACCATCATTCACCAAATCTCTTAAGAAATGAAATCTCACATGAATATGTTTACTTTTTCCATGAAAGACTGGATTCTTAGACAATTGAATGGCAGAACTATTATCACATTGAATTATAGTACCTTCATTCTCCTCCACTCCAATCTTTCCCAAAATTCTCTTGAGCCATATACACTGACACGTGCATAGGGCTGCTGCGATATATTCAGCCTCAGTGGTAGACAAAGTCACCACTGATTGTTTTTTAGAAGACCATGAAACAGCTCCAGACCCTATCATGAACACATTTCCAGAAGTACTCCTCCTATCGTCAAGATCACCAGCATATCTGCTATCCGTGAATGCCAAGAGTTTTGAACTGCCTTCTCCCTTTGAGCTACCTTCTCCCTTCTTGTAGAAAATGCCTAGCTCAGTTGTCCCCTTCAAATACCTTAGAATCCTCTTGGCTGCCAACCAGTGTGACATGGTTGGCCTAGACATGTACCTGCTAATGAGACTTACACCATACATTAAGTCGGGACGAGTCACAGTTAAATACATGAGACTCCCAACTACTTGTTTGAACAAAGTTGTATCAACTTGAGTTCCTCCTTCATCCTTTGACAGCGTTGTACCAGGAACGATTGGATTTTTCACAGCATTGCTACTTGCCATCTCAAACCTTGTTAATACCTCTCGTGCATATCTTCTCTGACAAATAAAAATACCATTTGAATTCTGCAACACTTCTACTCCAAGAAAATGCCTCATTCTTCCCAGATCAGACATGTCAAACTCCAACATCATTGAGTTTTTAAACTCATTACACATGCTCATATCACTTCCAGTAAAGATTAAATCATCTACATAAAGGCTTACTATCAAAATTTTACCTCCTACTGACTTGGTGAACAAAGTATGCTCCTGGAACATTTCTCAAAACCTTCACGCAGAAAATAAGCCTCAATTTTACTGTACCACGCCCTTGGTGCTTGCTTGAGGCCATATAGAGCTTTCTTTAATTTGCAAACCCTTCCTTCTTCTCCCTCCTTAATAAACCCTTCAGGCTGTTGCACAAAAACTTCCTCCTTGAGCTCACCGTGAAGAAAAGCACTCTTCACGTCAAGCTGAAAAACTTCCCATCCATACTGTGCTGCTACTGCAAGTATTACTCGAATGGTGTCGAGTCTTGCAACTGGTGCAAATACTTCAGTATAATCCACTCCATAGCGCTGTGCATAACCCTTAGCTACCAATCTTGCCTTATATTTTTCCACGTCCCCATTTTCATTAAGTTTGGTCTTGAAAACCCACTTAACTCCAATAGACTTGGCACCCTTAGGCAGATCCATCAAGTCCCAAGTCTGATTCTTCTCTATAGCTTCAATTTCCGCTGCCATCGCCTCTCTCCACTTCTTGCTCTTAACTGCCTCTTCAAACCAAAATGGATCATCATCTGTTACCATCATCATTGCATGCATATCTTCCTCTTCTGAAAGCCCTTCACCCGTTTCATAATCTGCCATCCAGACCGGTTCTCTTCTGATTCTTTCATCCCTCCCTTCAACTGCAACTTCTTGAGTGTTTACTTCATTTGGAAGTGAACTCTCTGAACTGCTGCTGCCTGAGACATTCTTAATATTCTCCTCCTTAGTATGCTCTTCAATACTTTCTTTATCATCTTCTAGCACATCCAACTTCAATTCTGCTTCAGTTCTGCCCCAATCCCAACTCTCTTCTTCTTCAAATAAAACATCATTGCTGATGATAATCTTCTTAGTGGCTGGATCATACAATCTATAAGCCTTGGATTCATCACTAACACCCAAGAATACACACTTCTTACTCTTGGAATCCAACTTACTCCTCTTCTGGTATGGAATGTGAGCATGAGCTATACACCCGAAGATCCGAAAATAATCCACCGTTGGCTTCACACCACTCCATGCTTCCTCTGGAGTTTTTTCTTTCACTGCCGCAGTTAGACTCCTGTTTTGAATGTGCACACACCACTTTACAGCTTCGGGCCAAAACATTTTTGGAACTTTCTTCTCAGCTAACATTGACCGCACTTTCATGATTGTTCTGTTCTTCCTTTCAGCAACTCCGTTTTGCTGTGGAGTGTACGCTGTTGTCAACTGCCTGCTTATACCTTGAGCTTTGCAAAATTCTCCAAATTCATTGGAGTTGAACTCACCTCCTCTATCTGTTCTCAAACAAGTAATATATGCGCCAACTTCCTTTTCAACACATGCTTTGAAGTTCTTGAATGCAACAAAAGCTTCTGACTTCTCATGTAAAAAATAAACCCAAGTTTTACGTGAAAAATCATCAATAAAACTTATGATATACCTTTTATCACTGTTGGAAGCCGGTTTGATAGGTCCACATAGATCAGAATGCACAGTTGAAGCTGCTTCGATGCTCTCCACGAACTCTGCTTTGGTATAGATTCTATGTGTTGTTTGCCAACCAAACAAGCTTCACATAATTTCTCTGGAACTTTGAGCAGAGGCACACCAATAGACTCTACAAGTCCCTTTCTGAATTAAAATAGATAAACCCTTCTCCTGAAGTTGTCCTATGCTCAACAAATTGCTCTTCAATTCAGGTATGTAAAGAACATCTGAAATTACCTGAATGATGCCATTCACTTGAAGTCGTACACTTCCTTTAGCCACCACTGCCATTCTGGTGTCATTACCAAGCTTCACCGTTTGTCGAAATCCTTCCTTCAGCTCCGAGAACCATTCTTTGTTTTCGGTCATGTGATTGGAACACCCAGAGTCAAGGAACCAAACTTCTTCTCTTTTGGTTTGATGAAAGTCGACATAGGACATCAACAAAAACTCTTCTTCTTCTCCAAGTTCAGCATAGTTAGCCTTCTTCTCCCAATCAGGACACTCATATTGATAGTGTCCCAGCTGATGACATTTGAAACATTCTATAGTAGCTTTATTCTGAGACATCCTTCCTCTTCCTCTACCTCGACCTCCTCGGAATGAGCCTCTGCCCCTTCCTCTCCCTGGCTTATCATCATAAGAGATTCTTAAGACTTGTTCTTCCTCCTGACTCCCCTGCATTCTCTGTTCTTGAACCAGCAGACTTCCGTAGAGTTCATCAATGGTCATGGTATCTAAATCATTTGACTCCTCAATTGAACAGACAACGTAATTGAATTTGGGAGTCAAAGATCTCAAAACCTTACCCACCACTGTGCTTAGCTTCATAGCTTCACCATTCACCTTCATCTTGTTCACAACTGTCAGAGTTCGTGCAAGAAAACTATCGATCTTTTCTCCTTCCTTCATAGTCAGCATTTCAAACTCCTTCCTCAATGCCTGCAGCTGTGCTCTCTTCACCTTGGTGGATCCTTGGTACTTCTGCTTCATCGAATCTCAGATCGCCTTTGACGTCTCTTTGTCAAGAATGGTTTCAATGATTTCTCTGTCAATTGCTTGAAACAGAAAATTCTTTACCTTCAGATCCTTGAGCTTAGCTTCTTCGACGCTCTTCCTCTGCGTCTCACTTGCTGATGAAGTCCCAATCGCTAGTGACGAAATCCCTTCATCCACCAGATTCCACATCTCTTTGCTCCTCAAGAAATTCTCCATCAACATCGACCAATGGTCGTAATGGCTGTCAAATTTTGGAATCACGAATTTCTCTGAGGTTGCCATGCTTCACTCACTCTCACACTCCTATGTAATCAGGCCCCTTTCAAAGCTCTGATACCAATTGTTGGAAATCAGAACTTAGAAAGCTTAGAAAACTGAATGGAGGAATGTGTTATTCAATTCAACATACCAGTGACTATTTATAGCCTTTTACACAGAAAAGAAAATAACAAAACTACGGTACAAGCCTATAGCGTAGTGGCTAGAGAAACAAACTCTATCTCCCCTAAAGAATATGTCGTATTTCAACAAACTAGTTGATTCAGTAAACTCAAAACAGAAACAGCGAACCTATAGCTAACAAATAGAGTCTCATGTAACCAAATAGATTAATTGGTTTTCTCCAACAAATCTTTATTACATTCAGAGAGCGCCATGTTACTTACAGTCGAACTTTGAACAAAAACTATCCATAGCCTTTCAAGATTCTTCACTTACTGAACAGTTCAAATAAGGCTTCCTCCTACTATAAATGACAGTGAGGCTCTTTGTTGCCAGAAGGAGCCAGATTAAGTGCAAAACAACTTTGATCTTTTTTGTTTTGGAGAAAGAGATTAGAGAAAGAGAAGACTGATGGGAGGACACCACAGGCAGAGGAAATCATCTTCCTTCTTCTCCATATTCAATATCTTCAAGTGTGGGAGGTCCTATGATGATGACTTTGGGTGGGATGAAAGTACGAATGTTCGAAGAGTACAGCCTAGTGATGAAGACAGGGGATACTACTGGGTGGCTGAACCTGGCATAGACGGGAAAGCTTCTGCCTTCATTGCTAGGCTCTATGAAAGCCATATTTCAGATCCTGAACGACAGACAGTTTGACACTCCATTCTTTACTCGGCCTGAAACCATGTGGATGTTTGTAATTGACTTCCTTGCCTATCCGTTTCTTGTATTTCTGTTTGTGTAATCTATGTTATGTGCATGTAGTTCTCTACTCTGGCAATTGTAATAATGAAAAAGGAAATAATTTGTTTGCATTGAGAGATTGTTCTTCATTGTTCCCCTTGCTTTCTGGGTGATACGTACGAATTCATTTGTTATGTTGAGGCTGCATAACTAGCAAGATTTCAATAGCTAAGTATATTACGCAGAAAGTTATGTCAATCTAACAATCCACAGTTAAGTGCAGCCGGCCAAAATACGAACCACTTGATCAGACTAGCATTAGGTGCATGTATTGTGTCGTACTAACTAAATAATGCTCCAGAAGTAACAGGGCAAAGTCTGACATCAAAATTACCTGAAGATGATAACAATAACATAACTAGTAAGAGACGACAACAGAAGCTTTGCGAGTATCAGACATATAACTTGCTATATTTGCTTCCCTATGTAGTAAATACTAAATCTTAAGTCCATATATTCAATCATCTTAAGCATCTGATTATCAGATTCTGATTGCTCCAGTTTTGGTGCATTATAACTGAGCATAGTTGATCAAGTCTGCTATAAAAATTACTTGATGATATCATTATAACCAGCAAGAGATGATGATAACTGAAGCTATGTGTTTAACAGTTATATAACTTGTCTCAGGTCTGAAGAAAATTATCAAGAACTAACTCCAACATAATTTTGGGGCTACTACCCATCCAAGTAACTGCAAGAGGGTTTGTTTTTCAAAAGTACATAATTGTAAGCGACTTGATCTGATGATTTCTGATAGCTATAATTATGTATTCCGAACGTTACTAATGCTAGTATGATGATGTACACCTTTACATGCATCTAGTTTGGCGCAATGAAGAAGAGAAAACAGTATATGTTGGTTGAGAATTAACATGTATTGCACCATCTTCGTCTTATTTTGTTTTTGCATCTCTAGTAATCTTTTCTTGTTTTCCTTTTCCATAGCATTTTATTCTTTTCTTTTACTTTATTCAGTACTTTCTATAACATCGAGTACACATTGTCTGGGAGTGCATTCTTATCCAAGTATGATTGATGAATGTATCAGTAAAAACTGTGCTTAAAAATCAAAATCCATGGGCTTTGGAGAGTTCTTTTTGTCAACAACCATTCGTATCTAGTAGACATTGCTAGCATGAACATAACGCAGTAGACTCGTCTAGTGGCACACATAAATCAGAGGCATGGTACTGTCTCTAAGTCTATAGTGAATCTGTGCTATCGATAGGCTACTTATAACCATTAGTTCTGGTTCTCTAGACAATCAATGAACAATGTTGTAATACCAGATACTAAATCATGCAGGTGGAATGTACATATGGCGTTTTCCCAACCAATAAGCGATGCATCAGAATCTAAAAGTCTATTTTAAAGCTCTATGGTATAGAACCTCCCTTCATACAGGGGAGGTGAATCCTACTACGATCATTGGTACTGTCTTTATGTCTATTACAGGTCGTACGGTGTATTATTGATTAAATATCTAAAAGGTTAAAGCGTAACTGTCATAATAGTTGTTCTAGTATAAAAATGCATCTGTATCAATCTTAATTCATTTGAATACCTAAAAGTTTAAAGAGTTATTGTTATCGTAGTTGTTCTAGTACAATAAGGTAGCCGCCACAGTAAACTGCATTATGTTTAGTTATTCGATTTAGCCCTAGGTAGTCATTCTCACTATGCCAGGCTAAAAGCAGATATATATTGCATCTTGTTTGTGGAGCTTATATGGAAGGAGGACCATCTATGCATCAAGTGGGATACCTCTGCTTTTAGTCCCTTTTGGTGGTTTACCATGTGCATGTTATCACCTACTGGTGGTGTTTCATCCCCCAATTAATTGACCCAATATGCTTTAATTTGTTCAATTAATGTCTAATTAGAGCAGGTAATCCATCCAGCACTCCCAAATTCGTGTCTTAGAATTTGTGGCAGTTTAAGTTTCCTCTTCCCATTCATTTCCTTTTATCATCTAAACATACACTAAGTGCATGCACATAGGCCACATGAATTTATATGGAAAATATTCCTATTGAATCCAATTCCAAATCACAATGAACTTCAAAAACAAATCAGTGCCAACATGCCATATAGTCAAATGAAACACGTTAAGAGCCAAGTAGAACGTTGGTAAAAACGACACATCTATATTTGAAGGAATTGTATGTAAGTACTTGGATGCAATTTTACCATATGGTTGGTGTAAACCATAGGGGCTGACCCCTAAAACCATAAACATAATGTTCAGGTAATTCAGACGGCAGTAGCTCATGAATCCGTCCATCCTCTAAATGGTATACACCCGAATCTTTGTATGGAGAAGCATATTGAAGATCATAATCTTGATAATGAGAAGGGATATCATCAGTGAAATAGATGCAGTTCCGGCTTCCCATGGTCTTCTCCAATGGAATCTGGATGTTAGTTGAGGAGACAGATTTAGAATAATTTTTCCCCAAAAAGAGGACTTGGCTGCCTAAGCTTTCTACTTTGACCCATCTACATGGCTCACTGCTGCCGCTGTTAGTAGACCCATCCAACTTGAATACTAAAAACTTGATTGTTTTGTATCGTCCATACGCACGTCTGAAGGGATCTGGACATCCCCCCTCGAAATATCCGGTTCGAATTCTTACTACCAACATTAATTCCCCATAGCATGATTCAATTAAATAATTGCAGTTGAGGTCCTTCAGTTCTTTCTTCTTTAGTTTAATTGGAAGCATGGAAAGCTTCCTAAAAGATAACTCATCTTGTTGATTTGTGACCCTGAATATAACGAGTTCTCCATTTATGTTTACCGCATAAAACTCTCCTTGGTAAAATATGATATCTGTAATTTTTTCATCACCATCGCTTGCATGTACCTCTACTTCCTCTTCTCCATCTTCCTCTTCGCCCACTTCTACTTCTTCTTCTTGCTCTTCGTTGTGCTCCTCGTGTTCCTCTTCTTCTTCCTCCTCTTCCTCTTGCTGCTCTTCTTCCCCCTCTTCCTCTTGCTGCTCTTCAGGTTGTTGCTCTCCTTCCTCATCCTCATCCTCATCTTCATCTTCATAAAAAAATCCAAAGAAGTCAGAATCTTCATCGTCGTTTATATACAAACCCGTGGATGATAATAATCCATCTTCTTCTTCCAAGGTAAGAGGAGAAAAACTATGCCACTTGTTGTCAGAAAAGGTCACCAATATTTTGTGGTTATCAGCTATTGCCGCGACAGAAGAGGGTGGAAGAGGAGGATGAGAGGAAGAAGATGCACATCTTGCAGGCACAGCTGATGACAGAACAACCTTAAACAAAAAATAGGGACACCTCTTGAGATGGTGTGTATATGAACGCCTTTGATATTTAGGATACCTATACTCTACTTGATGAGTTGGAAGTTTCAGGCGTTTCCTTGTTATGGGATTGTACATAAAATTTCCCTTGCTTTTGTGTGCCATAATCAGCCAACCTTCATATGAACCACAGCAAAAACTTCTTCGCACAATCTTTGGAAGTTTAAGGTGGTAAAACTTGCCTTCTAAAGGACTGTAGAAGGCGCGACTCTTTTCGCTAGGTTTATTTGAGAGCATTATCCATGGCTTTTCGTACAGTCGTTCTTTAGCAAAGCTTCTGAAAGACCCGCAGGCTTGACTGAAACTTACATAATCATTGAAGCAATTTAGCTTATCCATGAACATCGCCTTGATTATTTCCATTATTTCTCCAGGTAGATCCTCCTTATTCATGTTGACGTTTTGCAGAGATTATTGCAGAAGAATAGATATTTGCCTGTTGCTACAGAATTGGGTGTCTTTTAAGTTTTCACCACTACTGCAATTATATACAAGGGTCGTCTTGTACTCCTAATTCAAATTGCATACAAACCCCAATAATTAGCCATTAAATTGTTATTGATCCTACGGTTGATAATAACAAATCAAGCTGAAAATACTAGTTTCATAAAATAAAATAAAAATAAAAACAGAGAATTCATGATTTCTTTTTTTTTTCCCTCTCTTGCTTTCCTTTTTTTTTCCTCTTGCTTTCCCTCTTATTCTACCCTACATATTGTAAAATAAAATACTAAGGAATATCTGTTTTGTAAGGTTTCAATCTCTCATAAAAAAAAAAGGAAATCTAATCATAAAATTCAAGAGAAAAAAAAAAAAAAAAAAAAAAAGGAAATCTCATAAAAAAAAATTTCCCATAGAAAAACAATAGCTAAATACATTACTTTGAATCCTTCAACAATTCAAAATTTTAAAGAACGGGGAGTTGAAAAATAAAAAGAGAAATAACGTAGGGAAGAAGAAGAGGGAAAACAATTCGAAAAAAAGGAAATAATGGATCATTGATTTGTATTTTATTTTAGCATACTTAGAAAAGAAAAAGAGGGAAAGTAAGAGAAAAAAAGGAATTGATGGATCCTCGGTTTCTATTTTATTTTAGAATAAGTAGGGTTGAAGATGAGGGGAAAAAAAAAGAAATCATGAATTGTTTGTTTGTATTTTTTTTAGGAAACCAATCTTTTTAGTTTAGGAAAATAGCATAACATTCTACATATTTAGCAGTATTTCCTTATAAGGAAATTCTAATTAAGAAAACAAACATTTTTTTTTTTTTTAAATTTTTTCAAAACACAGTTTAAAGCCAAATATTTTGGAACCCTTTGTTGTTTTTGCCAAAATTTGCTGTTGGCGGAAACTATAAAGGTAGTGGTAGTGAGTAATGACTGGGAGTGGTTGTGGATGTTTGAAATAACAATCCAAACAATATATATATATATATTAAGGGTGTGTTTGGTTGCATGAAATCCTGTGCTATGGGAATCCATGAGGGGTCCTACATTTTATACTAAATTGATATATTATTTCACATCTACTTTTGATTTTGTGATCAAGGAAATGAAAGTCCATGAATATGATAATCACACTCATTGGTTCCCAACGACATGTGATTCTCATGTTTATGAGACTTCCATTTCCACCATTGATCACAAAATAAAATTGATACATCAAATTAGCCTAAAATATAGAGGTCTCCTCATAATTCCCATAGTATAAAATTCCATGCAACCAAACACACTTCGTCTTCGATCACAAATCACTTGATAAATTGTAATTTGTGTACGGTAATAGATGAGTTTTGTGATGATCCAACTGCAGTGGCTGAATACACCTTCGCCACTTTGTAATGGCTCACGAATAAAATTTAGAAATCACTAATTTGTTGTAAATATATTCATAATTCTTAATACTTTGTTAAATGCTTAAAATATTTATATATACGTTGCTCGCGATAAACAGCGCAAATGAACATGAGCAAGATCCTTCTAGTGAAGAGGTTGCAAGCGATTTGTTTTCAAAATCTTGCACTAAAGATTTTAGTCTATGCCCTCGAAGATTCTCTAGGGCTAAGAAAGCAAACAAAAAGTACAAAGGTTGAATCATTTCCTCCTTAAAAAGTACAAAGGTTGAATCATTTACTTGTATATCCTTTTTAGGCTTTACTAGTTTAATGCATTATAATTGGAGTGTGAAACCTTCCTCCTAAGTTAAGTAGACAAACTTATAAACTCTAACCTTATCCGATGCTTATGAATAATTAAACTTCAATCTTCTTCGATACTTTCTGAATTAGAACATTTATAACGTGCAATCACAACTTAACACACAGCCACGAAAGGTTTTTGAAGCCTCCTAACAATCAGTTTCACTAGGCAACCATTTTTTTTATTATTAGAGTTGGGTCTTTTTACAATTTTACCCATTCTTTTTAAAACGCAATTACAAACATCATTTATAGAAGGGGTAAAATTGTCAAAAAACCCTGCCCTGACAAAAAAATGGCTGCCTAGAATTGTTGTAGTTTAAATGTTATACTCCGGATAAACCGAAAGTGATTGAAAATGTATAACAAAAACCAAAGATACCAGGAAAATAAATTGAAAGAATGCTTGTGGGTTCAATCTGAATAGGGTTTTGGAAGCATTGGTTGTGAAGGGGTTGGGAGTTTTTAAATATAATTATGCAAGTTGTATAACTTTTAGGCATCTCTTTTTGTACAACGAGCAAGGGCGGATCTACCTTATGGCTAAGGGGGGCAATTGTCTCCCTTAGCTTTTTAAGAAACTCCACCAAACTAACAATATTTGCAATCTTGTCTCCTTTAAAATTTTAGATTGCCCCCTCTTATAGATAATGAAATACAAATATACACAAAATCGCAAACCCTTTGCAAGTTCACCTCTCCAGTCTCCGCTTTCTCAATTGCCCAAAATGATTTCGACAAAGATCGATTTTCTCCAATCCCCTCCACCAATCGCACAAGACGATTTTAACGAAGATCGATTTCTCCAATCGCACAATACGATTTCGATTAGACATAGATCGATTTATGGTGGTGGTCTTACTCTCTCTCTCTTTCTTGTTTGCTCCTCATCGACACTCTTTATTCTTTACAATAGCCTGCTTCAGCTAATCAATTGAATGGTAACATCCTTAATATTACCAATTGCAACTGCCAATGTCGAGAGAGTTTTTTTTGCTATGAAGATTATCAATAATCAATTACGTAATCAGATGAGAGATCAATGGAGGCAGATAGTTTGATTATATATGTTGAGAAGATATATTTAATTGAATCGATGATGAGGTGATTATACAACATTACTAGAACTAGAACATGAGAACTCGCATAGAGTTTCTACTAAAATCCAATGTGCAACAACATTGACACATAAAATATGTTTTTCTTATATTACTTTTGAAACTTTGTTTTAATCATATTTATCTATTTATTTTAATAATTAAATTATTTGTAATTTATTTTTTTGCCCCCCTTTGTCTGAAATCCTGGCTCTGCCCCTGCTAACGAGAGCCAGAGTTAGGCATGCCAACCTTCTGCATCTACTCAAGGCAAAATATCTTTCTCATTTGCCTTTAGCTTCTCTTTCATTCAATAATCAACAATTTCTTGCTTAGATTATATTTACTAAAATTTTATTCTTTTTATTATTTTAGTACAACTTGTCTAGATAGCCAGGCCAGGCATGTTAGGCTATGCTCAATACTCTCCATAATCCTAGAGATGCTTATAATGCCCCAATTGAACACAATCATATGCACAAAGAACCTCTAGCGCTAGGGGCCTAGCTCTCTAGAATTTTTGTTTAAACTAATAACTTGATTAATTGTTTCTTAATCACTAAAAGTATTATTTTAGCCCATCAACATCATGCATTGGATCAAACAAGTTTCACGTGCAACAGGAGCTTAACGCAATTCCTGTTGAATGGATGGTTTTTATCCATATTATATATATACGTAGTGGCGGACCCAGGAATTTAGTCAATGGGGGCGAAATGACAAATAATTATTAGTTGATAATAATAGTTATCAATAGTGGAGCAAAAAAAAAATCCCTACCTAAGCTAGTAACTAGTATTGTCAAAAATACATTGCATATACCAAATTGAATCTAGTGTAGTCCAGTTTTAAGCCATAGTAACGCAATATCGATAAACTTAGCAAGGGCAAACGAGCGTAATAACTAGAATATATAACTGAAATCACAAAATAATTAGGATAAATATATAGTTGAAGATAAAAAAAATATGAAATTTGCGAATATAATATGATCCTAATACAATTTCATAGAAAAATGGTTTATATAAGGCTCAAATTTTGCTCGAATTTATTAATGGTATATATTTTCATTGAATTCTATACTTATTATTTTAGATATTAATTTCAAATATTTTTTTTTTGTTGGAGATTTTATACAACTTTGAACAAGCAATTCATTTCTTTACTATTTGCAATTACATAAAATTACGTTGAAAACAAAAATGAGGGACATGTCACAATGATAAAAGTGGTAATTGTTAATAGTCATAAAGAAATCATACACACCAAGATGACCAAAAATAAGTTTGTATTAAACTAAACAATTTTTATTGTTTGCAGTTACCAATAAAGTTGAATTGAAAAAAAAAAATTGCACTCGAAGAATATCAAACTTAGGTCTTTTACAAAAACTAATAAACTTTCAGCCACTACACCAATAAAGATATGTTCAAACAATTGAATGAACAATTATCCTATTGCATTATGCATTATGCATTATGCATTATACATTATATAATTAAATTTCTTTGTAAGACTAACATATAGTAAAAATATTTTGAAAGTTAAGGCGGACCCTCACCCCTGTATATACGAGTACATTAGTTATCCATACTGCTAGTTGATTCTGTTAACAATATAATTGGTCCTATACCATTTAAAATTGATAAAAGAAATAGAGGAATATTTTGTTTTTAACTCAGTAGTTATTGAATTATATTATTTTGTTTATGTATCGAAAACAAAGTATCAGAATACAGAGTCTCATGTAACCAAATAGATTAATTGGTTTTTCTCCAACAAATCTTTATTACGTTCAGAGAGTGCAATGTTACTTACAGTCTTAACTGTGAACAAAAACTATCTATAGCCTTTCAAGATTCTTCGCTTACTGAACAGTTCAAATAAGGCTTCCTCCTACTATAAATAAAAGTGAGGCTCTTTGTTGCCAGGAGTAGCCAAATTGAGTGCAAAACAACTTTATTCTTTTTTTGTTTTGGAGAAAGAGATTAGAGAAGAGAGAAGACTGATGGGAGGACAACGCAGGCAGAGGAAATCATCTTCCTTCTTCTCCATATTCAATATCTTCAAGTGTGGGAGGTCCTATGATGATGACTTTGGGTGGGATGAAAGTACGAATGTTCGAAGAGTACAGCCTAGTGATGAAGACAGGGGATACTACTGGGTGGCTGAACCTGGCATAGACAGGAAAGCTTCTGCCTTCATTGCTAGGTTCTATGAAAGCCATATTTCAGATCCTGAACGACAGACAGTTTAACACTCCATTCTTTACTCGGCCTGAAACCATGTGGATGTTTGTAATTGACTTCCTTGCCTATCCGTTTCTTGTATTTCTGTTCGTGTAATCTATGTTATTTGCATGTAGTTCTCTACTCTGGCAATTGTAATAATGAAAAAAGGAAGAATTTGTTTGCACTGAGAGATTGTTCTTCATTGTTCCCCTTGCTTCTTGGTAATATGTATGTATTCATTTGTTGTGTTGAGGTTGCATAACTAGCAAGATTTCAATAGCTAGGTAGACGGGAATTATGTCAAACTAACAAACCACAGTTAAGTGCAGCCGGCCAAAATATGAACCACTTGATCAGACTAGCATTAGGTTCATATCGTGTCGTACTAAATTAATGATGCTCCGTAAGTAATAGAGCAAAGTCTGATATCAAAATTACTTGAAGATGACAACAATAACATAACTAGCAAGAGATGACAATAGAAGCTTTGTGAGTGTCAGACATATAACTTGCTATATTTGCTTCCCTATGTAGTAAGGACTCAATTTAAGTCCATATATTCTAATCATCTTGAGCATCCGATGATCAGATTCTGATCGACCCAGTTTTGGTGCATTATATCGGATTACACTCGCTTCTTTTTGCTCCACATGCAACTGAGCATAGTTGATTAAGTCTGCTATCAAAATTACTTGATGTTATTATTATTTTAACTAGCAAGAGATGATGATAACTGAAGCTATGTGTTTTAACAGTTGTATAACTTGTCTCAGGTCTGAAGAAAATGATCAAGAACTAACTCCAACATAATTTTGGGGTATTACCCATCCTAGTAACTCCAAGAGGGTTTGATTTCCAAAAGTACATAATTGTAAGCGATTTGATCTGATGATTTCTGATAGCTATAGTTATGTATTCCGACCGTTACTAATGCTAGTCTGATGATGTAAACCTTTACATGCATCTAGTTTGGCGCAATGAAGAAGAGAAAACAGTATATGTTGGTTGAGAATTAACATGTATTGCACCATCTTCGTCTTATTTTGTTTTTGCATCTCTAGCAATCTTTTCTTGTTTTTCTTTTCCATAGCATTTTATTCTTTTCTTTTACTTTATTCAGTACTTTCTATAACATCGAGTACACATTGTCTGGGAGTGCATTCTTATCCAAGTATGATTGATGAATGTATCAGTAAAAACTGTGCTTAAAAATCAAAATCCATGGGCTTTGGAGAGTTCTTTTTGTCAACAACCATTCGTATCTAGTTGACATTGCTAGCATGAACATAACGCAGTAGGCTCGTCTAGTGGCACACATAAAGCTGAGGCATGGTACTGTCTCTAACTCTATAGTGAATCTGTGCTATCGATAGGCTACTTATAACCATTAGTTCTGGTTCTCTAGACAATCAATGAACAATGTTGTAATACCAGATACTAAATCATGCAGGTGGAATGTACATATGGCGTTTTCCTAACCAATAAGCGATGCATCAGAATCCAAAAGTCTATTTTAAAGCTCTATGGTATAGAACCTCCCTTCATACAGGGGAGGTGAATCCTACTACGATCATTGGTACTGTCTTTATATTATTGATTAAATACCTAAAAGGTTAAAGCATAACTGTCATAATAGTTGTTCTAGTATAAAAATGCATCTGTATCAATCTTAATTCATTTGAATACCTAAAAGATTAAAGAGTTATTGTCATCGACATCGTAGTTGTTCTAGTACAATAAAGTAGCCACTGCAGTAAACTGCATTATGTTTAGTTATTCGATTTAGCCCTAGGTAGTCATTCTCACTATGCCAGGCTAAAAGCAGATATATATTGTATCTTGTTTGTGGAGCTTATATGGAAGGAGGACCATCTATGCATCAAGTGGGATACCTCTGCTTTTAGTCCCTTTTGGTGGTTTACCATGTGCATGTTATCACCTACTGGTGGTGTTTCATCCCCCAATTAATTGACCCAATATGCTTTAATTTGTTCAATTAATGTCTAATTAGAGCAGGTAATCCATCCAGCACTCCCAAACTCGTGTCTTATAATTTGGGGCAGTTTAAGTTTCCTCTTCCCATTCATTTCCTTTTATCATCTAAACATACACTAAGTGCATGCACATAGGCCACATGAATTTATATGGAAAATATTCCTATTGAATCCAATTCCAAATCACAATGAACTTCAAAAACAAATCAGTGCCAACGTGCCATATAGTCAAATGAAACACGTTAAGAGCCAAGTAGAACGTTGGTAAAATATCAGACTTATATGAATACTTCCAGGATCAAAATTAAGATGAGACCATTAAACCTTTCATGCTTATACCACACAGTGCAACCATATAAGCATCAAAGACTCCTAGCATATGGAAGGCAACCCGTGTACAATTACTAGCATAAGTAAACTACAATAAAATCTGATAAATTTGGTTAGTTATTTGCTATGGGTATCCCCAAATAGGTGCACAAGTCCAAGTGTAGTTCCTAAATTCCTCGTCTACTTTCTATCCCTAGACAGGTTTTAAAACCTCGACAAGAAGAATTCATTCTACAGGTGAGCCCCCAGAGTTTTAAAAAGATATTGGCAATAATATCTTATACCTACTGCATCTATTAATCAACTTTTCTAGTGCATGAACAAGCCTATGACATGAATCACTAGTAATCAATGTTAAGACAACCAAGGATTGCACAAAGAGCTTTTCAATTTTTTTTTCAGAGCAGAAATTCTAGGGGGCGAGTGGGTGTAACCACCCATCCGCCTCGATTTGCGCGGATGGGTGTAACCCCATCCCTCGCTCCCTAGACGGGCTCTTGTCAGAGATTGCAATCAATAGCTTTAGTTGAGGATATTTGTCCAACTTTTGTATGGGATTAGTGTAATGGAGCTAGTGAAAAGGGTGAAGGGTGTGCAAACCCAGTAGTGAAGTATCTTTTTTCCATCTATGGACCAGTTGAAAGACTGGTTACAATGGCAATAGGGCTCTCTCATTCACTTCATATTAAAGTATCCCTAATATAGGTATTCTCTTTTGCATGTGCCAAAGACCAGTTCACTTGAAAGAAGAGCAAAAGCAACAAAAGGGGAGTTTTCTCTAAGTTCTAATTTAGTGTTCCTTGTTCTGCTTTACAATATTCCCCAGGAATATTTAGGTAGTAGATATTTTTGAGATCAGAACACTAGTTTAATTGTTTAACGTGTTCTGTTTTTGTTGAGGTATGGTCAGGTGCCTAAAGTTGGAATGCAGTTTCTTTGATCATTGTAATCCCCATTCATTTGTCAAATGGTAATATGATATAGTAACGCAAAATGACTTGGGTTAAAAGTTAAAACACCATGGCTAGCTACAATCGTTGGGGGTGAGAGTGGCCTTTCAGTGCTCACCTTACTCACCAACTTAAAAGAACAATTTGATCACACTTATCCGTCAATGCAGACACCAAGAAGAGGAAGAATAAATGATAATTTTCACAAACCATCCAAGGCCATGTGTCTTACCTCATCGCTTGGTCGACCTTAAGATTATGTTTTTACCACATGGTAAACCCCTCTTTCTTACTACTTCACTTCACAATTGTGGATGTTTGGATATCATTTCAGACCTAGTCGCGAATAATGCAATAAAATAGAAACAAAGTTGGCAATGATGCAAAGTACAGAATAGGAAAACAGTACATTGGCCTACCTACCTACCTAAAACAAGGAGGTTGAGAGTGGGGGACAGTGAAGATCTGACTTTTGGGAACAATTCAGAATAGGAGCATGAAGATGAGCAGCTTTGTTTGATCATTCAACAATTATTGAATGGGAGTCGGGTATGCTCCAGAGCAAAAGCAGTTTTTATTTCGACCTCTTTTTGACTTACTTGATCTTCCCCTTCCTTCTCATATTGTTCATCCATACCTACAAAGTCCCCTCCCAAAAATCATGGATAGATAACAACGTGGGGTGATGGGCTCTCTGCTTCATACATGGCTCACTTTTGGTTCACCAGCTCGTTTACTATGAATATAACGTGGCATTGATGATGATTATGGAATCAAACCAATACAATTATTGTGGTGTTTGTTACTTGATCTTCCCTAAATCCAACTAGAGTCAGAGGTTTACTAGTTAAAAGTTAGAACCAAGCACTTCATTTCTCTCTTGATCATACAAAGCATGCCCTGATGCACGTAAAAATATCATATTCTCTTTGGACACAAACTCAAATGAGAAAACAAATAAGAAAAAACTAGTTAAAAAAGGAATTGAATGATTATGCAATTCTACAATTTCCTAGATAGCATACTAAAAAATAAGAGAGAAATCAATATGAAAGGAAACATGCAGATGACACCCTATCCTATCCTTATGTTGATTACGTAAACCTCGGAAAAATCATTGCAAAGATGAGGTTCGTGGTCACTTCCTCAGCTTTGAGAGGTTAGAGCCTTAACTAGGCCACTCAAACCATATATTTACATGCATAGTGGCAAAGATAAAAAGAAAAAAAAAATAGACCTTTGAACATTGAGTTTCTTTTTCTTGCTCGACTATGCAGTACACACCACCACCATGACACGGTTGTCTACTAGGAGCATCTCGAATGGATCCTCTAATGCATGCTCTAATGGATCCCCCAAACCATTCCCCATTTTAACTTCACATTCAATTTTCCCTTAAATTTAGGAGCAACCAACCATCCCCTAAAATTTGAAATATCATTAAAATATTCTAAATCTTTAATTTCCAAATTAAAAAAAAAAAAAAAAAAAAAAAAGGAATAGGAGGATGAAAAAGTGAAAAATATATTTAAATAATGATAAAAAAGTTAAAATAAGGGATGTGATTAGAGTGATGAAGAAATAGAAGTACCCTAAATTTAGCTTTTGGTTAAAATGAGGATGATTGATCACTCAATTTAACTTTCACCATTAGAGATGCTATAAAACAAGCATATGGTGTATTCATAAGGGGACCAATTGTAATTGAAGGATGTTTAGCTTAAATGTCCTCTCTTAAAATTTCGTCACCTACCTAAATGTCCGTGTCTAACTTCTATATAATAACTGACATGTAATCATCCAAGAATCTGGTACACAGTTTTTATAATAACTCAACAAGTTGATGAGATGATACTAAAACAAATTTGATAATCATATAGGGAACTCAAATATTGTGTCTTTGTTTGTTTATTGTTGATGTTTACATGTTGTGGTGCATCAAGAATCTCTAGCAATCGGATCTTATTTTTTCATATTAATATCTTCATGTTTAGATGTGATCATTACTGATCCGATTTGTTAATTTCAGCTACCAAAGAACATAAATTATAAAATAAACACTTCATTTGTTCCCAGATTTGATACCAATTTTAAGTATATACCAACTTGACAGGTACGTGCACAAGTTGTAAAAATCTTATGCTCCTTTTATTTATTTTTCAAACAAATATAATGAACTTCACTGTATCCACAACATAAAAATGTGAGCAATTTGAAAATTACCAATTCGCCAAGCGCATCTTAGTGCAACAGGTATCAACGGGTCCTCTTCAATCTGCCACTATGTTATGAAAAAAATCTATCAAATTTTGGGAACCTAGACATGAACAGACCATCTTTAGCTAAATAAAGGTTTGATGATGTAATGTATATTGGATGAACATGTGATACGCGCACCTTAGAACATTAACTATCACATGGGTGCCCAACTTTGAACCCTTTTAAAGTACAAAAATTGAGCGTACTGGCTTTGGGATTTGGCAATTGAGAAAAGGGTCTCCCTGACTTCATCTACAAAAGTAAGAATTATATCTTCTTCCGCTAAGGGGGTACACTAGTTGGTACACATTACTGAAAGACAATCCATGACGTTTGTAGTGTTATAGAGTCAGTTCAGTTGAGGAGACTAAGGAGCCTACACCATGTGCCCATCCAGACATAAGGGGTCATAGCTTCAACCATAACCCATGGATCTTGCTTCCTTCTTCCCTATGCACGTACATATACCCTTTTCTCAGTCTTCTCCTATATAAGAACGTCTGAGAGTTCACTCTTCCTTGAAGCTCATAAAAAAGAAAGAAAATAAATTGAAAGAGATGCTAGAGATGGGTTCTTGGGTTCGAAAGATAATATCTCCATTTAGGAAAGCTTGTACTTTCTTCAACCAAAACAACAGAAGGAGTAACAAGTCTCAACAAGGTACAATCACATATTTATCATCATGAGTGCATGTATGTTGCTACTAAAATTATGGAACAACGATTGATATTTGACTGTATGGGGAATACTTACAGTGAATTGTTATCTGTTGCAGGGCAGGATAGCGTGATGGATTTGCATGGCGAAGTTATGGCATGTGCATACGAGGACGTCAAAGTGATGTGGTCGATCCTTGATAAGTCCACGCCTAGGATCTGCAATATCAGTTCTTGAGAATTGCCTCAACAAGTATGAACATATTTTAAGTCATGCATTTGCATGTCATGACCTCGAATTGTAGATATGGTAAGTGCAGCAGTAATTCATAAGAAGAAGAAGAGGGGATGAAAAGAACTATTTAAAAGTAGAAGTAAGAAGAACAAGTACATAAATACCTTGTCATCCAATTAATGGTGATTGTAACGTAGTTTCAAGTTGATTTGTTGTCAAGGAGTTGGCAACACATGCCTTGCACATAATTATCTTTTGTTCGTGAACTTCCTCGGTTCATGTATGAATTTCGCTTTGATTCCAACAAACAGTCCTTGACATACACAGAAAAACTTGGTACAGGCATTCCACAGCTCCAAAATGTTTATAAATCACACAAGCATATATAAGTTACAGCTCAGTATAATGGCTAGATTTTGAGTTTTGTCCACTGACATCCTTACAAGTCTACTGGTGTCCGTGAGTGGCAACACCTTACTACTCCCTCTGATGGTGGTGATTAAGAGAGATGTTGGGAGTGTGTCTGCTGTCGTTCTGAAAAAACAGGAGCAATAGTGATAATTATAATTATAATGGTCGCCAACGTGTTGGTTTGAAATTGGCAGACCCTCCCCCTGCAATTTTGCATGTCCAACAAACAGTCCTTGACATACACAGAAAAACTTGGTACAGGCATTCCACAGCTCCAAAATGTTTATAAATCACACAAGCATATATAAGTTACAGGTCAGTATAATGGCTAGATTTTGAGTTTTGTCCACTGACATCTTTACAAGTCTACTGGTGTCCGTGAGTGGCAACACCTTACTACTCCCTCTGATGGTGGTGCTTAGAGAGATGTTGGGAGTGTGTCTGCTGTTGTTCTGAAAAAACAGGAGCAATAGTGATAATTATAATGGTCGCCAACGTGTTGGTTTGAAATTGGCAGACCCTCCCCCTGCCATTTTGCATGTCCTCAGATTTACGTGTGTTATCCTCTTGGGCCTCGTCAAAGGATAATAGGGGCTTGAAACACCGCGCCCCCCCCCCCCCCCCCCCCCCACCCCTCTATTTTTTGGGTGAGCGGTGACCACTGACCAACCCCATATAGAGGCTTCGAATATGTGGTGGAATCTGATCAAAATCCCATTATGCATGACTCATCTGGTCAAAATACAAACCCATTCACATGATGTACTCTAAGATCTCCCAATGCCCATCAGGATTTTAGGGGATTAGTGCTTGTAAATGCACAAACCATCAATCAGCTGAATATATTTATGTATTAACAAGCAAAGACCATCACGTATTGACTGTTGTGTAAGATGGAAGGTGTTAACATCTCCATTATTCTGCATTTTCACTTCAAATACAGTAGGAGAGGGGATCAACTCTATAAGGATATCATTCCCTAGTCAAATTGTTACATTTAAGTCTCATTGAGCTATTAGTTCAAACCAATGCCTGCCTCGCAAACCTTCAAATCAAATACAAGATTATGGCCCATAAACCTGGTCAAACACAAAACCAAACATTTTAATCCATCAATACTGCTAGGTTCTACATGACCTGCATAAAGGGGTACATAGGCAAACTACAGCTTCAGTGTCTATTTCCAATCTTCAACTTAATATTTCAGCAGAATAGCACTTTTCTATGAACCTCTATCAATGGAGCATGAAATAGCACTTTTCTATTTTGTTTTAATTCTTTTCTTTTTCAACAACATCATTCTTCTCTGTTACACTATTATTTTCTTCTTAATGTTTTTGGCAGAGGCAAGATTCTCCATAATTTCTTACAGAGAAATAGTCTTGATAATGTAATATACATACATACTGGTTAACTTCCTTGAAGTTGTTGAAGGTTTGAAAAGGAAGCTTCATCACTCTTAAGTCTTACTTAGGACAACTCCAGTAAATCTCCTGAGGGGTACTTTAATGAGGCCTCTAGTTTTTCCTTTAAAGAACTTCCAATTCATGCACACCAGGAAAGGGGGGAAATGGTGCCTGTAGTTTCACACACAAATGAGGCCTCTAGTTTTTCCTCTAAAGCATCCCAATGCCTACATGCCTGTGGGATGACTAGTGGATTCATAAGTAAGGAGAACAAAAATGGGGCCTCTAACAATTTTGTTAGACTTCCAAGTTGTGAAACTTATTCGGCAGTATGACACACCATAATGTCTTAAAACATCAGTACTCATTTTGAATCGTTTTCGTTTTGTATAAGTCAGTATACATCCATCTAACCCGTTTTGGACGACATATCTAAAATGGCTAGCATAACTCAGAATGTAGAATTATTTTCTACTTTGTCGGAATCATTTCTACACAGTACTTCATGACATAACAAGCCACCAACACATTTTAAAAGGGAATACAATACTGTTAGGAACTGACCTATCTCTGATGATGTTTTCTGCAGAATTGGAGAATCAAGCAATTGCACACTCAGTACCAAGGTCAGATTTAGTTGATTCCTGGAAGCACTGAGACTTTGCAAGACACAATCAAGATAAAAGCAGCTAAAGAAAGTGAGATGATCAATGAAGACTGATTCTGAAATGCTGGAATTTTATATAGAATGGATTGTAAAGATTACAATGGAAAAGAATGAAATGTAAAGGCAGTATTCGAGATTGCCAATCTCCCTTGTGAGCAAAAGCTCAATGTACAACTGTTTATTGCAGAATGCCCTTATTGCTCTTGCTAACTCTTATTTATAGCAATCAGAATTAACAGTGAACTAACAGTGGACTTAACAGAGCACTCTTTTATTTAACAGAGCACCTAACAGAATTTCTTTACAGACTGCCAAACAGAATATAGACTTGCACCAAATTCATTTGTCTGTTTGATACTTCCTCCTTGAATATGTGAACTTGATGGGAGGCCGAGGCCTAACAAATACCTGATAAAAAGAGTTGGGAAGCCTTTAAAGATTAAATCAATTTTAACAGTTCAATCAAGTCAAATTTAAGAAACTACCTGTAACAAACCACTACTGGGTTATGTTCCCAATGATTTAGCAACGTCAACACCCGTTCCTTCATGCCTTCCACCAATTATGCTTAATGATTGAAATCCTGATAAGCTAAACCTAGATAATCATGACCAAGGCATATGATCAGTATAAGATGACAATTAGATGATTAATGGATTGACAGCTAGCAAGTGAACTTTACTCCCTATTTCGCTGATGCTAACTGTTAAGGATCCTACACTTTGCCTTGTCAGTGGTAATTCACATGACAACGAAGGAAAACTGAATTACAATGATACAAACTCCCTCCTTATCCTATTGATCTTTTCACTTAGCACATTGCTTAGTGCCCAACACCATATCAAGTTACTCCAACAAAATATTAGAATATAAACTCATTTTCATTCACGGACAACAAATATTAGGAAAAAATATAACCAGAAAACACTAACCAAGGCAATAAACCATGATTTACGAATATCCTAGAAAGTAGAAATTGTTAGAAGGAAAAATGTGATAATTACAAGTAGCTGGTTTATATGCCACCCAAACTTTTCACATCAGCTCCATCAACACTAAACTGCAACATCCCAATATCTAACAGTGACTTCTTTTTGTCTAAGAAATTCCAATCAAACCATGATTTAGAGCAAAGGCAAGACTAGAATCGGTATTCTAATCCATATCATCCAACTGAAATCATCAATCAATGAAATTTACGTAAATTGGATGCATCAAATAGAGATTGCCAAATCTGAAAAAAAAAATGAATGTATAAAGTCAACAACATATATCTCCAAAATATAGACTCAACATTACAACAGATAAGAGACATTCCCCAAAATCCAGGACCTCTTACGCAACATGAAACGACAAAATCAAATGGAGGAAGTTGTTGTTCACTAACCAACCAAACGACTTATTGAGAAATTTGAATTGCCACCCACATATGATCATTTCTATTATTCTATGCAACTCTGCTATAAAATTTTAACCCTCTTACATTGATTGGTGCAATCAAAAGTTTTAAAACCTCTCTAAGCTATAATGAAACTGAGACTCGTTTATACTGAAACATAGACAAACCTCTTTAGCCTTCAGTACTGCTTATTACTCGGTCTCGGATTCTGATCTTCACAAAAACTTTGTAAATTGGACAGAGTGTCTGTAACTTCAAGACAAAGCAATAGAACCAGCAAGAAATTTTCATACCACTCCTCTGAAACACTGACACCAAGAGGAACGTTCCATAACAAACTTGTCAGGAAAAAAAAAACCCATCACCCTTACCTTGATTTTGAGTTGTTTAGAATGAGATGAACCAAGTCATCAACTACGGTTGATGGTCTTGAATGACATTTTGTACTGAAGAGTACAGAATATGGAAGGTGGGAGAGGCTTCGAAAATAATACACGGATTTTTCAGCGACTTCAATGCAAGGGGCCATTCTTTCGCTAAAATGAGACTGTAATGTGACTAGCTAAATGCTTGCATTATTGGCACAAGTGAGTAACTAGGCCAGACACACAAATAGAGAAACCTCAGGCCTTGGTACTCAACATGATCGGTCTCTGATACAACACTGCCAATTTTTATTTTTATTTTGAAAAATGAGTCTGTAACCAACTTGCTAACTGTCTTGCATTTTGCATAATGTGTAATGTCCAACCTTGCAACTGTAATGCATTTTGCATTTTCACATGCTATTTCATTGTTTGCCTTTTACTAATAAACATAGCAAAACATGTAATCAAACTGTTGATAAGAAAATTAAATGGGATAAAATACAATCACAGTCGCAACAAACCTCAAAACGGGGTGAGCGTAATCACAAGGCTGAAATTGAAGGGATGTCCGAATTTGATTGGGCCTGTCGGGGGAGCTATTTATCAGGTAACTCTGTTCTGTTAATGATACCTCAACAACTCAGCCTTTAGTGAAAGACGCCCCAAAAACTTATTAAACACAAAATATAAAAAATAATTCTAGATAACAAAATTTAAGTAGTAATATAAGTCAAAATGTAAAAAATTAAAATAGAAATGAAAAATTCATTAAATAAAAAACTCAATACAAAAAAATTATTTAAAAAAAAAAATGCAACATAAAGGATGTATGGTTTAAAGGCTGAGACTTAGGGAAATGTCTGTAGTTCTTAGACGACGGGCAATGGCAATGCTGTTAACATACAGAAAGACATATCTCAGTGCCTCAGCCTAAAGACCATACCTCCTTTCCTAGATAGCATACTAAAAAATAAGAGAGAAATCAATCAAAGCCTATTGCCTTGCCATCATTAGAAGGAAAGGAAACAAGCAAATGACATCCTATCCTTATGTTGATTCGTAAACCTCAGAAAAATCATTACAAAGATGAGGTTCGTGGTCACTTCCTCAGCTTTGAGAGGTTAGAGCCTTAACTAGGCCATACAAACCATATATTTACATGCATAGTGGCAAAGATAAAAAAGAAAAAAAAAATAGACCTTTGAACATTGAGTTTCTTTTTCTTGCTTGACTACGCCGTACACACCACCACCATGACACGGTTGTCTACTAAGAGCATCTCGAATGGATCCCCTAAAATAACCAAAAACTATTTTAGGGGTCACATGTGAGAAATTGCATGCTCCAATGGATCCCCAAACCATTCTCCATTTTAACTTCACATTCAACTTCCCCTAAATTTAGGGGCAACCAACCATCCAATAAAATTTAAAATATCATTAAAATACTCCAAATCTTTAATTTTCAAATTAAAAACAAATAAAAAATCAAAACAAAAGGAATAGGGGATGAAAAAGTGGAAGATATATTTAAATAATGATGAAAAAGTTAAAATAGGGGATGTGATTGGAGTGATGAAGAAATAGAGGACCCTAAATTTAGCTTTTGGTTAAAATAGGGGATGATTGATCTCTCATTTTAACTTTTACCATTGGAGATGATCTAAAGCAAACACATGGTGTATAAGGGGACCAATTGTAATTGAAGGATGTTTAGCTTTAAGTGTCCTCTCTTAAAATTTCGTCACTTACCTAAATGTCCATGTCTAACTCCTATATAATAACTGACATATGATCATCCAAGAATTTGGTGCACAGTTTTTATAATAACTCAACGAGTTGATGAGATGATACCAAAACAAATTTGATATTACCATGTAATCATATAGGGAACTCAAATATTGTGTCTTTGTTTGTTTATTGTTGATGTTCACATGTTGTGGTGCATCAAGAATCTCTAGCAATCGGATCTTATTTTTTCATACTAATATCTTCATGTTTAGATGTGATCGTTACTGATTCGATTTGTTAATTTCAACTACCAAAGAACATAAATTATAAAATAAACACTTCATTTGTTCCCAGATTTGATACCAATTTTAAGTATTGTACAAATCTCATGCTCCTTTTATTTATTTTTCAAACAAATATAATGAACTTCACTGTATCCACAACATAAAAATGTGAGCAATATGAAAATTACCAATTCGCCAAGCGCATCTTAGTGCAACAGGTATCAAATTTTGGGAACCTAGACATGAACAAACCATCTTTAGTTAAATAAAGGTTTGATGATGTAATGTATATTGGATGAACATGTGATACGCACCTTGGGATTTGGCAATTAGAGGAATTGAGGAAAGGGTCTCCCTGACTTCATCTACAAAAGTAAGAATTATATCTCTTCTGTTATGGGGGTACACCAGTTGGTACACATTACTGAAAGACAATCCATGACGTTTGTTGTGTTATAGAGTCAGTTCAGTTGAGGAGAATAAGGAGCCTACACCATGTGCCCATCCAGACATAAAGGGGTCATAGCTTCAACCATAACCCATGGATCTTGCTTCCTTCTTCCCAATGCACATATACCCTTTTCTCAGTCTTCTCCTATATAAGAACGTCTGAGAGTTCACTCTTCCTTGAAGCTCATAAAAAAGAAAGAAAATAAATTGAAAGAGATAGCTAGAGATGGGTTCTTGGGTTCGAAAGATAATATCTCCATTTAGGAAAGCTTGTACTTTCTTCAACCAAAACAATGGAAGAAGGAGTAATAAGTCTCAACAAGGTACAATCACATATTTATCATCATGTGTGCATGTATGTTGCTACTAATATTATGGAACAACGATTGATATTGACTGGATGAGGAATACTTACAGTGATTTGTTATCTGTTGCAGGGCAGGATAGCGTGATGGATTTGCATGGCGAAGTTATGGCATGTGCATACGAGGACGTCAAAGTGATGTGGTCGATCCTTGATAAGTCCATGCCTAGGATATGCAATATCAGTTCTTGAGAATTGCCTCAACATGTATGAACATATTTTAAGTCATGTCATGACATCGAATTGTAGATATGGTAAGGTGCACGATATTGCTGCAGTAGTAATTCATAAGAAGAAGAAGAGGGGATGAAAAGAATTATTTAAAAGTAAAAGGAAGAAGAACATGTAAATACCTTGTCATCCAATTAACGGTGATTGTAACGTAGTTTCAAGCAACACATGCCTTGCACATAATTATCTTTTGTTCGTGAACTTCCACGGTTCCACCATTCTGTTCTAAACATGTATGAATTTCGCTTTGATTCCAACAAACAGTCCTTGACATACACAGAAAAACTTAGTATATAATGTTCGGTTAGAGGCATTCCACAGCTCCAAAATGTTTATAAATCACACAAGCATATATAAGTTATATCTCAGTATAATGACTAGATTTTGAGTTTTGTCCACTGACATCCTTACAAGTCTACTGGTGTCCGCAAGTGGCAACACCCTACTACTCCCTCTGATAGTGGTGCTTAGAGAGATGTTGGGAGTGTGTTTGCTGTTGTTCTGAAAAACAGGAGCAATAGTGATAATTATAATTACAATGGTTGCCAACGTGTTGGTTTGAAATTGGCGGACCCTCCCCCCGCCATTTTCCCTCTAATTGACTTTTTTCAGCCAATTCAAAACCACCCATCACATTGCAAACACAAATAAAGAAACCCCAACATGCATGCAAGCCCAAAACACATATATGATAGAAAACAACCCTAAAAACAATCTCCAATTCAAATCGAGAAATACAAAACAAAACAAATGAAAGGGGTGAGAGAGGAAACCAACCTGGTGGGGTTGGTGGTGGTGGTTAGGCTGATACATGGCTTTGATAGCTCCAAACTCAAATCCAAGACTCCAAGCTGTTCTGTTCTCGCTTCCTCTGTTTTGCTCCCTCTTTTTTTTTTTGGGTGAGCGGTGACCACTGACCAACCCTATATAGAGGCTTCAAATATGTGGTGGAATCTGATCAAAAGCCCAATATGCATGACTCATCTGGTCAAAATACAAACCCATTCACATGATGTACTCTAAGATCTCCCAATGCCCATCAGGACTTTAGGGGATTAGTGCTTGTAAATGCACAAACCATCAATCAGCTGAATATATTTATGTATTAACAAGCAAAGACCATCACGTATTGACTGTTGTGTAAGATGGAAGGTGTTAACATCTCCATTATTCTGCATTTTCACTTCAAATACAGTAGGAGAGGGGATCAACTCTATAAGGATATTATTCCCTAGTCAAATTGTGACATTTAAGTCTCATTGTGCTATTAGTTCAAACCAATGCCTGCCTCGTAAATCTTCAAATCAAATACAAGATTATGGCATATAAACCTGGTCAAACACAAACCCAAACATTTTAATCCATCAATACTGCTAGATTCTACATGACCTGCATAAAGACGTACATAGGCAAACTACAGCTTCAGTGTCTATTTCCAATCTTCAACTTAATATTTCAGCAGAATATACTAAAACAAATCAGCATGGACAACTTAATAGGATGGTTGTTGTCCTGATTGTAAACTCCCCGTGGATGATTGTCCGCTGAGTAAGTTTATTTGCCATGTACTCTATGTTGTAGACTTATCATATTTTTTTTAGTATTTACTGAAGCCGGGGGGGGATTCTATGACAATATAAACATTATGCAGTTTCTATGTTGAGTTCATATAACAAAACAACTAAGCCTTTTGGTTAACTTATTGATTTTTTTGTTCCTTTGGTAATCACATTAACTTTCTTTTTAGTTCGCTTTGAGTCTTTAAAATCTCATGGCCTCCCCTGCCTGCTAAAGTCATCTCTGTCATTTTTTGCTGGTTACAACCTTCTCACAGTCCTTGGTTTATTTATACAAGTCCAGATGGAATTAATACAGTCAAAATGGTGTTAAAATGCATGAAAAATCTTTTTGAGTTAATTTATACAGCCCTTGATTTTTTTGAATGTTTCGGTGTTGGTAACCAGTAGTAATCTTGAGTGTATTAATGTAACCATTGTTCCTCCATTTCTTAATTGTGGATTTTCAAGGTTCCCTTTGTACGATTGAGGGGTGGTTCTTTGTCAATCATCATAATTTGTTTGTCTCTTTTAGACTGGGGCAAAGCATATGTACCAAATCCAACGTGCAAAATCTTAACTAACATTTAAATTACTGTTTGATGATCTGTGTTTCTATTAATTATCATTCAATCTTAATCATTCTTTATAATGTATACCATAGATCAAATTGTACCGTGCCTGTCTTTCATGTGTTCTTTAGTCCATGCATATCTTCATATAATATTAGATTAGATTATAGTGGGTTTGTTTGCGTAATCATTTGGTTGGCACTAATAATAGAAAACGGTTAAAGAAATGAAATGAATGAATGAAACATAAGTCATAGTAAAGAGTATTATACGTCAGTGTTTTAAAAATCGCTAGGCGCTGGGCGGGCGGCAAGCAGGTGCCTAGGCGGTCTTAGGTTTTGTATTATAACTTTAATAATTTACAAAAGTTAAGCATAATACCTTATCAATTACATCCAATTTAATGCCAATATACATATGCAAAATTTAAAAACATGAAAAATTAACAATCATGAACAAAATTTATTAAAACTCAAATGACTGAAGTTGGTCATGATGGGTACTTTATATAAAATTGAATTTGTGGACAAATATCCAAATCTACTCTTTTATTTTTCTTCAAATTGCATGAATAACCTCAGTCATGTTTGATAAAATCTACATTAGTAAAATTGGTATTGGCCGATCATTTGAGAATTCCATTAAGTAATCATTATTTGCTACATTTAGACATATACTGAATAAAAACAATTAAATAGTTTATTTCTAAAAAAGAGGAAAGAAAAATAAAATAAGAACACAATCAGCCTTATTAAAAAATAAAATAAAATAAAATAAAAAAATAAAAATCGCCTAGACCCACCCAGACTACCCAGAACCGCCCAAACTGCCCACCCAGCCATTAATTTGGGCGGTTTTCCACCTTCTAGCGCCTAGGCCGATTTTTAGAACACTGCTATACGTAGAATATGCATGTATCTTTCTTTTATACTGTACGTTATTGCTATCATTTAATTATTATTACTGATATGGTTAAAATTTCCACTTGTAATAATGAGTCGAACTAGAAGTGGCCTCCATGCTTTGTCCATCCTTATAACCTTAAATTTTGGATAATGTAGTCTTTTTTGTAGACGTCCAGAGCAAACAAAAAATGTGGCTTAAAGCTGAAATGTTTAACATTTTAAGTAATTGCAACTTTGCCGTTTCTCCTTTATTTATAGCACCACCCGAGTTTTTATAAATTAGCATTTTACTAAGTTTAAGTTTAGATTATTCTTGAGATCCACATGGAGCATGCAAAATCCTTGCCCAAGGGCTTCACTTCAAGCAGAGCCAACCCAACCCATGTACTTCAGACTTAAGACAAACAAATAGAATGAACAGCAATGTGAGGAAAAAGAAAAAATAGGAATGAGAAGATAATTAACAGTGCAGCCAAACTTGAGGCCAACCGCAAGAGGAGGTATAATAATGGCACAAAATATTTCTCCGCAGGTTGCCTTCTTTTCATCTGCCATGATCTTCTCTTCTCTATTAATGATCCCAGTTCTCACAAATTACTTGATTTTCACACATGTACAGCACACACAAACACTACTGTTAAGCCCCAATTCTAGAGAGTGTGCAAGCGATGGACATGCAAATAGGTGCATGGTGGTCTTCTTTTATAGATGCTAAGTCCTGGACTGTAGCTCGAGTTTAGTGGTTTGCTTACCCCATCTACCTGTCTCGCAAATTTGTTCATACTAGTACTCCGAATAAATCTTCTTCTATTTGAACCTCAAACCAGCCTTTCAAAAATTTTTCCAAAGATAGGAAAAAAAAATAAGAAGCAAACTTCCATAACAAATGTTGATGGATTCCCACTACATTCTCCATCCACTCAACTCTCATTATAGCAACTCGACATAGATCAAAGTTCGTTATAGACAAAGAACACTAAAACAACAGGTGTCTATTCTACTCATCAATTCGTAAATTAGATATCCCTGATTGTTGGATATCTCGATTCTCAATCTAGATCACCCAAATATTGTCCCGATGTTGTGGTTTCGGCCTCTATAATAATCATTTAGCCAACTTTTCCTGTTGGTAATGACCTCTTGCACCACCTGTTTCACTCCCCGAGGGCACATGACCTCCACAAAGTGAAGTCATGCTGATAAAATGTTAGACACAAAGGAAATGATTTGTGTGTATTGTGTTGTCTTTCTCATTCACAATCACCTGTTTATATACAAACTAATCCAGAGAATATTGTGAGAATATTCACAATATAATTTGCTAATTTCCTTAAAACTATTATACAATATTGACTCTATAAGCAACTTTCCTAATACAAATATTCCCAATCAATCAGGATATTCGTAATATATTCTCAATACCCCCCCTCAAGTTGGTGCATGGAGATCCCGTATGCCCAACTTGCGAAGTAGATACTCATATTGTCGTTTGCCCAATGCTTTTGTGAAAATGTCAGCGAGTTGCTCATTGGATGGGACAAATGTGGGATTGATATGTCCAGCAACAATTTCATCACGGACAAAGTGACAATCGACCTCAATATGTTTTGTCCGTTCATGAAAAACAGGATTTTGAGATATATGGAGAGCCGCCTGACTATCACAATGAAGAGACATAGGACGTGTGTGAGGCATCCCGAGGCTAGCTAAAATAGCTTTAAGCCATTTCAACTCACATGTAGTCATAGCCATAGACCTATATTCCGCCTCTGCGGAGGAGCGGGATACTGTATGTTGCTTCTTTGTCTTCCAAGATACCGGCGAGTTCCCAAGGAACACCAACCAACCAGTGAGGGACCGCCGAGTCAAAGGGCATCCGGCCCAATCAGCGTCACACCACCCATGTAACTGCAAGTCACACGTACTACTCAAATGTATACCTTGACCTGGATTACCTTTTAAGTACCGAACCACCCGCAAAGCAGCTTCCCATTGGTCCGCCCGAGGATGTTGCATAAATTGAGATAAAACATGAACACTATAAGATAATTCGGGTCGAGTGAAACACAAATAAATTAGCCGTCCCACCAAGCGACGGTAAGGCTCCGGGTCAGCGAGCTCTGGACTCTTGGACAAGGCGAGTCGATGATTCTGTTCCAATGGCACCGCCGTGGGCCTTGCCCCTAGCAATCCGGCCTCAGAGATGATATCTAGCGCGTATTTGCGTTGACAAAGCACAAACCCATCTGGTCCGCGTGCCACTTCAACCCCCAAGAAATACTTTAAAGGACCCAGATCTTTCATATGGAAACAAACACTGAGGTAACTCTTGAATTTCTGTATATCCCCCGGATTACGCCCAGAGATGATAAGGTCGTCGACATAGACAAGAACACTGAGTTGAACCGCACCTCTTTGTAGAGTAAACAAAGAATAATCTGAATAAGATTGCCGAAAACCATAATTCTTCAAAGCAGTTGACAGTTTAGCAAACCAGCATCGGGGTGCCTGCTTCAGCCCATATAATGATTTCCTAAGCTTGCACACCTTTCCAGAAGTCCCCACCTGAAAACCGGGTGGTAATTTCATGTATACCTCCTCCGTAAGATCACCATGTAGAAATGCATTATGAACATCCATCTGATGGACTTCCCAATTCTTGGCAGCCGCAACGGCAAGAAAGACCCGTACTGTAACCATCTTAGCTACTGGAGCAAAAGTCTCTGTATAATCAACTCCTTCAATTTGATGATTCCCAAGAATAACCAGCCGAGCCTTCAATCGCTCAATGGTACCATCAGAGTTATACTTGATTTTGTATACCCACTTGCATCCGAGAGCTTTCTTTCTTGGTGGCAATTCTGTTACAACCCAAGTTTCATTAATCTCAAGAGCCTCAATTTCTCGTCGCATGGCATCCCTCCAGCGGCTGTCTTTCACGGCCTCAGAATAACACACAGGTTCCCGATTTGCTGTCAAGGCTGCAAGAAAATGTCTATGTCGCATAGAAAAATTATCACAATTCACATAATGTGCTATAGGATAGGGTGTACCTGAGGAATGTCGTGGTACGGGTGAAGCGGGTACGGATGGACTCATTTTCCGAATGGTATGAGTAACATAATCACGAAGTCGTACCGAGGCTTGCCTTCTGCGTTGACCCCTGCCCAACACATCTTCCTGACTTGCGTCCTGGTGGTCCTCCTGGTTCGCACAAACCGGCTGCCCAGCAGTCTCATCCGGCTGTATAATCACCTCGGCACCAGCATTTGCCCCATCCTCGGCACACGCCGGCTGCCCAACAGCCCTATTTGGCTGAACAAACTCCTCAGTACATGTCGGCTGCCCAGCATCCCCATCTGGTTGTACAAACTCCTCAGCTCCCCCCCTCAAAACAACCGTAGATGTCTCCTCAAAGTCCTCATGAACTGCCTCAATATTAGGCAGACCATCGTGGTCTAAATTAAAATGATCTGCAAAGGGAAAAACTCCTTCCGAGAATACAACATGACGAGAAACAAAGAAATCTCGTTTCTCCAAGTCATACAAACGCCATCCCTTTTTTCCATAAGGGTACCCAACAAAGACGCACCTTCGACTTCTACTGGCAAACTTATCCCCCGTCTGTACATGCGCATAACACAAGGACCCCAAAATGCGCAAGTGATCATAAGTGGATGTGCTGCCATATAGAACACTATAGGGTGTTTTCCCATTCAAGACCAAGGAGGGAGTCCTATTTATCAAGTATCCAGCCGTCAACACACATTCTCCCCAAAACTCAATAGGAAGAGAGCCCTGAAAACGCAGCGCCCGAGCTACATTCAAAATATGTTGGTGTTTCCGTTCAACCCGCCCATTTTGTTGAGGTGTTCCCACACAAGATGTTTGAAAAACAATCCCGTGATCAAGAAAATACTGTCGCAGACAAGTGAATTCAGTGCCGTTATCACTCCGCAAGATTTTGACCTCTGTATCAAATTGTCCCTTAACCATTGAAAAAAACATTTGAAGAGTATGAGAGACCTCTTTCTTATCAACAAGTAAGTAAATCCATACAGCACGGGAAAAATCATCAACAATGGTCAAAAAATAAGAAGCACCACAAGAAGAAGTTGTTCGATAAGGTCCCCATAGATCAGTGTGAATAAGTTCAAAAATGGCTGTAGCTTTATGTTCACTAACAGGAAACTTATTTCTACTTTGCTTTGCCCTCTGACAGACATCACAATTTTTATTCAAGCGATTTTTCGTTTCACTAAAACTTACTTCGGGAACTAACTTTGTTACTTGTAGAGATGGATGACCCAGTCGCTGGTGCCATAGATCAAGAGACACCACATTATTGGCCTGTATGGCGTGAACCTGTGGCAGCCCCCGGAAGAAATAGAGTCCACCCCGTCCTTTTACAGTGGGAACACACCGTACTAGATTTATCCTTTTCGTCAAGACGGGTTCGTGTGGCAAGTGCCATAATTTCCCCGCGTTCTTCCTTGCCGCGAGCGATTTTCTTTACTCGCTCCTCTTGAATGAGAATTGAGTATACCTTGTTCATGTTTGGCAACGGATCTTGAGCCAATATATTGGATCTCACTGTTCCGTACAAATTGTCATCCAAACCCATAAGAAACAAATGTACTTTTTCTTCCTCCCGTTTTTTCTCCAGAATCGAAGCGAGATTGGATGTACACTTCCCGCACTTGCACGTCGGTAATTGTTCGAAATTACCTAGTTCATCCCACAGTTGCTTGAGTCGCCCATAGTAATCCATTATGGTCAGCCCCTTCTGTTTGCAATCTGCAAGATCTGATTTCAGTTGTTGAATCCGTGGTCCGTTAGTAATGGAGGATCGATCCTTGATATCATTCCAGAGATCCTGCGCTATTTCCACATGAGAGATAGTGGAGCGTAGCGTAGGTTCGATGGTATTTCGGATCCAGGACACCAAAAGCGAGTTGATAGTCCACCAGTCTTCGAGGTCTCGTGACTGCTCGCCAGGTTGTGTGATAGTTCCGTCAATGAACCCGAATTTCTTCCGAGCCCTTAAGGCCGTTCGAAAGGAACGAGCCCATTCATCATAATTGTCCCCTTTCAATTGAACCTGAGTGATTGAAAGTCCGGGATTATCAAGGGAAGTGATGTCATAAGGTGAAATCGTCTTCCGAGTTTCACCAGTAGAGACTTCACCGCCAGCCATGATCGATGTTCAAAAAGAGATTTCAAAATGCCGCAGAAAGAAGTAAAGTTGCGGCTCTGACTGCTCCTCACGTAGAGAAACAGAGATTTTTTTTTTTTTTTTTTTTTTCTCTCTTTTTTTTTCGTTTATTTTATTTTCTTTTCTTTTCTCTTCTGTTCTTTCTTTTACTTATGCATTACAGAGAAACAGAGAAACAAAAAAAAACAAAAAAAAAAACAGAGAAACATAAACAGGGACAGAGAAATGAGAGGGAGATCTCGCTGATCTCTTCTCGCTGGTTTCTTCTCTTCTGTTGCTTCTTCGACAGAGGAAGAAGTCTGTGGATCTCGCTGGTCTCTTCCTCTCGGTGCGATGGCGACGGTTCCTGGAGCTTGGATTTGGGAGATCGTGAAGCAGAGACAGAGGATCGATTGGGATCGATTAGGTTCCTGGAGCTTGGATCAGGATCGATCAGATTGGGATCGATTGGATCAGGATCGATTGGAATCGATTGGATCAGGATCGATCAGCTTGGATCAGGATCGATTGGGATCGATCAGGTTCCTGGAGCTTCGATCAGGATCGATCAGATCTGAATCAGATGGCGATGGTTCCTGGAGCTTGGATTTGGGAGATCGTGAAGCAGAGACAGAGGATCGATAAGGATCGATTAGGATCGATCAGTTTAGTTCAGCAAGGTTCACTGTTCAGGTTCGATTACGATCGATTAGGATCGATCAGGTTCCTGAGGTTCTTCTTCTTCGTTCCTTCTTATTCAAAGAAACCCTTTTCATTCAAAGAGGTTTCGATCAGGTACCTGTTCTCCCTATGATACGCTCTGATACCATGATAAAATGTTAGACACAAAGGAAATGATTTGTGTGTATTGTGTTGTCTTTCTCATTCACAATCACCTGTTTATATACAAACTAATCCAGAGAATATTGTGAGAATATTCACAATATAATCTGCTAATTTCCTTAAAACTATTATACAATATTGACTCTATAAGCAACTTTCCTAATACAAATATTCCCAATCAATCAGGATATTCGTAATATATTCTCAATACATGCAAATTTCGGTTCCCATTAAGTACCATGTGAATGGGAAAATTTTGGGTGACCTTATCTATATCCTTCCACCTCTCTCGAAGCAATTAGTTTCTTTCATTGCATGCTGGGTGTTATAATTTAAAAACGAAATAATGTATTTTTGTTTATTGATAATTACAAAAATGATATATATACATGTACAGAATAAAGTCTACATAGAAGGTGATTATTCTAAGGAACTATACATAGAATAAGATTATTTTGACCCTATTAAGCTCATATCTTCACAAAACATGCTGAAATATTTGCAGGATATGTTGAAATATTAAATCAAATCAAATCTCAACACACTCCCCCTCAAGTTGGAGCATGAATATCGAGAGTGTTCAATTTGGTTATTAATTTCTTAATAAGGTTTCCTTCTAAAGCCTTAGTAAAGACATCAGTCAACTGAAGATAGGAGGGAACGCATTTGGTAACAATTTCCCCTGTTTGGATATCTTTTCTCTCACAACATGGCAATCAAGATCGATATACGTAGTACGTTCATGATAGATAGGATTTGCAACAATATGGAGTGTTGCTTGATTATCGCATAATAATGTAACCGGTTTCAAACGAACCAGATCATTAAATAAGTATCTAAGCAAAGTAAGTTCACATGTTGAAGCAGTCATTGACCTATACTCATTAGCTTCAACGGATGACCTGGAAACTCTTTTTTTTGTTTTCTTGTCTTCCATGAAATTAGAGTCTCCAAGAAATACATAGTAACCTGATGTAGATCTTCTTGTTACATGACAATTTGCCCAATTTGCATTACAATAAGCTCTTAGTTGTAGAAAGTTGTTGGAAGAAAATAGGAAATCGAGCTCTGGATTATTCTTTAAATATATCATAACATGAAGAACAACATCCCAATGAGGTTCCCTTGGTGTGGGCATAAATTGACTTAAAATGTTCACAAAATACATGATATCCGGTCGAGTGACTATAAGATAGAGTAATCGTCCTACTAATCTTCTGTAGCGCGAATCATCATTCAATAATTCACCTTGATCATTTGTAAACCTTAAGTTTTATTCCATGGGGAAGTCAATAGGTTTAGCTCCAAGAAGTCCAACATCATCAAGAATTTCCAGTGTGTACTTTCGCTGAGATATGACAATCCCAACTTTTGATCTCGCTACTTCCAAATCGAGATGAAAATACTTGAGATTACCAAGGTCTTTTAGGTGAAACTGTTTGTGAAGAAAAAGCTTGAGATTTTGAATACCTTTGTCATTGTTTCCTGTAATGACCATGTCATCCACATTAATATAGTGGTATGATGGTGAGAGATCATGAGAAGAGGGAGATGAAGGAGAAGGTGTCTCGATTGATGAGTTAGTGGTAAATGATGAAATTGGAATTGGAATATCATTGAAGTTGGGCGATACCGTTGGTAGGGAGGTTGACAATGAAGAATTGGATGAAATGGGAGTAGGAAAAGGAAATGCATTTTCATGGAAAACATCACGGCTAGTGATGAATAGTCGAGTGGTAAGATCATAAACTTGGTAGGCTTTTTTACTAGAAGAATATCCAACAAAACTGCATCGACGAGTTGGTGAAAATTTGGCCAAAGGTTGCAAGTTAGTGGCATAACAGAGACAAACTAAAGCGCGTAGGTATGTATATGTGGGAGGTTTGCCATATAAGAGCTCATACGGTGATTTATGGTTCAAAACTAGGGCAAGTCGATTTATGAGATAAGTGGCAGTGAGTGAGCTTTCACCTCAGAATGTCAATGGTAAATTTGCTTGAAATTTCAAGGCACGACCAACGTTGAAAAAGTGTCATTGCTTTCTTTCGACAACACCATTTTGTTGAGGTGTGTGTGGACATGAGCTTTGAAATAGGATGCCAAGAGTAGAGATAAATGGCTTCAAATAAGTGAATTCTAAACCATTATCACTCTGTATGCTTTTAACTTGAAGTTATATTGAGTGTTGACGAAAGTGATGAACGTTTTTAACAAGCCTAGAATTTTAGATTTGAATCTCATAACAAAAATCCACGTAAAGGGGGTGTAGTTATCCACAATAGTTAAAAAATAATGTCCACTTGTGTGTGTTTCAATTTTAGATGAACCCCAAATATCACGGTGTATAAGATCAAAAGAATGAGTATTTTGAATATAACTTATAGGAAAAGATAACCTTGTTTTTTTGTCAAAGGACAAACATCACATGAATGTTGAGGATCATAAACAAAAGATGAAATTATTTTGGACAAAAATTGAGAAGGCAATTTGGATGAATGTCATAGTCTTTTATGCCAAATAGTTACTGATGGGAAAAAAGACTTGATAGGAGGTTGGTGAAGGTGGATGCAACTCTGATTGTGAAATAAGATACTACAATCCCCTATTTTGCTTCCCCAAGCCAATCATTCTTTTTGTAACTAGGTCCTGCAATATACAAAAAGTAAGAAAGAAGTGAATGAAACAATTGAGGGCAGATGTGAGTTGACTGACAATAAGAAGATTCACACGAAATGAGGGTGCACAGAGAACATCATGAACATGCAATTTTTGTGTAATATGTGCAGAACCAACACTTGTGATTTTTTCATAAAACCATTTGGTAAGTTGACTTGAGAAAACATATGAACATTGACTTTACCTATGGCTGAAGTAACTATATGGTTTGTAGCACCACTATCAATGATCTAATGAAGAGACTTGAAATTTTGGGATGTGAATAATGAACATAATGGAGTGGAGTTACTTGTATAATTGGCCTAGACATTCAATTTTTCCTTTCGAAAAAAAACTTTGATTTGTGAGAATTCTTCAAGAGTGAATTGAAGAGGTTGATCAAAATTCTCGGCGGCCTTGGTGACTATGTGAGGTGATTTAACTCCCATTTGATCTGCAGAAACCTTCTGAGCTCGATTTGGAGGTTGAACATCCTTGCCATGAGTTTGTGTCCAATATAGGGAATCCAATCAAATAGAAACACCTCTCCATTGTATGTGTAGTTCCATCACAGTAGGTACAATGAAGCGGTTTCTTAGACCTTGTGTCTTTGATGAGCCAGTAGGCGTCCAAGTCCGAGGGGAATCTTGTTGTTGTGAAGTTGAATATAATTGTTAGGCATTTATGGCAGGAACTCGTTCAATAATATTGTGTTAAGCTAGTCCTTTTTGATTTTCTTCCTGACATAAAAGCGAAATTGCTTTCTTAATAATTGGTAAAGGGTGCATAAACATGATTTGTCCTCTAACAGCTAAATAGGTCTCATTCAAGCCCATAAGAAACTGTTTAAGGTTCACCCTTACTTATTTGTTTGATAGTTGCTTGATCCCTCCACAACTGCACGAAATAGTTGGACGACACATTTTCGACTCATCCCATAACGTTTTTATCTTGATGTAATATGTGAAGATGGAATCCTGATTTTGCTTTAACTCCACAATGGAATGCTGAAGTTGATAGTAATGAGAAAATCAGTTCTTGTAGATCCAACCATATTTCAGGAGGAGTTTCCACATAGAGGACACTATTTGCAAGCTTTTGATTTAAAGAGTTACAAATCCAAAAGAGAACCATATCATTGCATCGTTGCCACATGAATGTTGGGATCAGATTCACTTCGTATAGGAATAGTCCCTTTAATGAATCCCAATTTGTTTTTGGCACTAAGACTCACCAATATAGAACGTCTCCACATAGCGTAGTTGGTTCCATCAAGAACTTTTGGCACAATAATCATACTTGGATGATCCAAGGCATGGATAACAAGAGGATCAGATGGATCAATGGTGTAAAAAGACATGGTTTGATGAGTAGTGTTTTGGCTTTCTTGGTCGGTGGTTTTGTTGGTGTTGGAAGTGTTTTAGATGACACTTATTGAATTAGTATTTTCCATAAAAATTTGCAGAAGCTTGGTAGAGACGTTAGGATCAACGCTTTGATACTATGATAATTTAAATACGAAAAAAATATATTTCTATTTATTGATTATTGAACATTACAAAGATGATATATATACATGTATAGAATAAATTAAGTCTACATAAAAAGAGATTATTCTAAAGAGCTATAAATAGAAGAAGATTATTATGAGCCTATTAAGCTACTGAGATTTTCAAAGAATACGTTGAAACTGAATATCAAATCAAATCAACTCAAATCTGAGCAGGTTGATAAGTACTTAAAGCTAGGGGTGGGCACCGGACGGGATGGGACGGGATGGGAAAAACCTCATCCCGACCTCGTCCCATCCCAAACGAATTTGGGACGGAATTAGCGTGCTGCCTGTGACTGCTGCGAAGATTATCATCGACAAGGGTTCGGCAATCCAACCATTTACTTGGGAAGTTGGCTATATAAATAAGATGATTGAGGCAATGCAACAACAGTTCTACCCTAAAGTCCAAATTGATTAAGTACTAAGATTGTTTACACCACAGCACATAACATAAGCTCCCTGTTTCAAAAGGAACTTCAACCCATCCATGTCATTTCAGCATAAAAAAACTGAGGCAACTCTTTATTTTTCAATGACCAAATCTCTTCACCATTTTGAATCAGGACTCAGGACTGTGTTTTGCTTGTATCAAGCTTATAAACCCATAGAAAAGTCAGAAGGCAATCACTTTGTCTATATAAGATTAAGAAAATATGCAATAACAGGTAGCGACAGTTTTCAAAAATAAAGAGAACAAAATGCAATGGTGATAGGATAAAACTCGAGAATAACAAAAATTGACTCACTCCAACTAATACATAAAAATATTAATAATAAATATTGAAAAATTAGTTCGGGATGGGACGGGATTGGCAGGATTGAAAATCTTCATCCCATCCCATTCTAGATCGGGACGGGACGGGATCGGAATAAAATTATTCAATCCCATTAAGACTTGAAAAAAATCGGGACGGGATCGAGATCGCGGAATGGGATACCCACCCATACTTAAAGCCTTGAGTCCTTGGAAGAAAAATAATCTCTTTGAATCTTCTTCAAATGAACTTGTAACTAAAAAAAAAAAAAGAAAAAAAAAACAGTTCATAAGCTAATGCACACTCACTCTGTCACTCATAAATGAACTTGAATGAAACTTTTGCTCTTTTGAGTTGGCACATACTGAATTCACAAGTGGTCGGTGCTCTGAATAACATTATCATTTGTGAACGAACTGTACTACTTGCTGTATCAGTTTATCTGGGCTTTGCCCATGTGCTCTTAGTTACATTATCAAATGAACTGAATTAAGTGCAAAATCATTTTATCTGGGCTTTGCCCTTTTGTAAGTAAAGCCGCGCTGAATTGATAGCTAGTTAAAGTATGTCCACTCTCTATCCACTGTCCATACTCCATAGCCCCCTAGAATTACACTTCTGTGCTGTGTTTGGTTTAGGATAAAATAGTTGAAAGGAAAGGAAAGGAAAGGAAAGGAAAGCAATGAAATGGAAGGTGAAGAAAAGGCGAGAAAAGGACATGATAGTTGAGTGGGTTGCACAAACTGATAAAAACATATGGCAGTGGAGTGGAGAAGCCAAAGAATTGAATTACATCAGGTGTAAAATGTGGATTGGAAGATGATGGATGGTATTGGGCTGGCCTGGCTCTCTAAATTTTTTGTTGCCTCAATAATTGACAAGTGAACAGCTAAATCGATTTTTTCTTCTTCCTTAAAAATAAAAAAAAAAAATTTAGTTAACTTGAATTGACAAGTGTCCACTTTGATGCCATGGTTTTACAAGCAACATTATCTACCATGTGAGTAGCAGTTGAATTGAGGTGCCAAGAGAGAAAGCTTTGGTTCTATCTCTTGTACCCCACGTGAAATCGTGCTTCCATCATTCAATTTCTACATTTATTTTCATTAGAAACAAGGTAAGTGTACACCTAAGGATAAAATTTATGCACCTTAATTTAGATCAAATAACTGGCTTTTAAGTTGAGTCCATCCATGGCACTTTGTTTCTTTTGAAAGGCGAACATGGATCTCTTAATTTATGACCGTAAGTAGTATGAATAACATTCAGCGCAAGAATCAACCATGACAAATTAATATGAAATAAATAGATAAACATAGCTCCTAGCAGAAGCCATTACAAATCATCACACAAATGGAACACTGAGAAAAAAACCCCAATATGACGTTGAGATGAGATAGAATTCATCCCTTGTTGTTTACTTGGTGATAACGTAGACGGCATAGATGATTCCAGGTAAGTAGCCGAAAAGTGTCAGCAACAAACATATCCAAAACTCTACCCCGCAAGCATACTTTGCGAAAACCCCAAGAGGAGGAAGAAGGATGGCTATGAGAATATCCACAAAGGTTGCAGTGCCTTCATCTGCCATCTTGATCGATCTTCTTCTTCTTCTTCTCTCTACAAACTCTGCTAATATAGTATAGGAAGAAGGAGCAAGCGGTGAGAGTTGGTGGGTCTTTCTAGTTTCTTCATTTTTATGTTTTTTTTATAGAGTAGAGAACCCATGGTATGGTAATGGCACATGTGATGTGATGTAGAGATCACTTTGATTACCACGACTGGAGGGTTTGCCTTTGCTTCGCTGTCTTGTTCCAACCCACCCCTCCCACCCCCCCCCCCCCCCCCCCCACCTACTTTCTTATCTTAATGAGTGGCGGGTTCAGGATTTTAGTAAGAAAGGGCAAAATGAAAAGCAATTGTTGGTTGATAATAGGAAGTATAAAAATTTTTATAATATATATCAAATTGAATATTGGGTATAATATTTAAGTCACATTATGCAAAACAAACATCATAAGTGGAATACATGATTAAAATTGTAAAATAATTAAGATAAATATGTAAGTTTAATTTGAAAAAAAAATCTAAAATATGCAAACATAATAAAATTCTAATTACAAGTTTATAAAAATTGGGGGTGGGGGGTAGGGGGAGTGTTTACCAACCAATCAAACTCCAAAATTTTATGAGTTGAATGATAAAATATTTTTTTTATTGAGTTTTATAGTTTGTTAATCTTAGATTTTTATTTCAGAATTTTTTTGTTGGTTTTATTTTATAAAATTGTTTTTTGTAGGTTTTATTTTATAACATTGTTTTTTGTTTGGGATTCGCACTTCTTTATTAAACTATATATTTTTTCTTTTTAATTAATGTATTCATATAATTGCATAAAAACATCTTATAATAAATTTTTTTTAGGGAGGATAACAAATAGAGAATATTAAAAATTATGAAGCTCCAAATGAGTAGGACCTAGGTCAATATTACAAAATTTTAATGACCAATGATTTGGTACGTGCTTTATTACATAAAGTTTTATAACATGGTGTTTGTATGTTTTATAAAATCCTGAAGTTTAAATTTAGCATATCCACTTATCAAATGTTCTTATAACTGACTTTTTTTTCTTAGTGGATTACATTGCATAACAATTGGATGGATACCTATATGTCAAATGTTAATTATTTTGTTTACATCATACAAATTATGATTTCGTTGAAGACACATTTACTTCAACTTTCATTAACTATAACTAAAACCAATTCGACGCAATAAGTTATGTGTGGTAGACCTGGACAATTTGTTTGGTACATAGTCCTCCTTATGTTCCATGTCCATGTGCTTGGCCACTAATGTTTTAACACTACCTCCACTGTCACAAGATACAATCGATGTATAAGTATGCTTCACGTGCATTTAAACGTTGAGGATTCATTGTTAATATTGAGAAAAAACCACATTATAATTTTGTTTATAATAAGAGCATCTCTAAATTTAAATTTTGTAGAGGCTTAAATATAATTTCCCCCGTATTGCACCATAATTTTATTTCCAGTTTCAAATTAGGCCTCTTTCATTTGCTGAGATAATAACTCTACAACTATGCCAAGCTTGCAATTTTTAGTTTGAAATAAGGACTGAAGGAGAAGGACACCAAATAAAATTTGGTAAATTTTCCCATTTTATCTCTTCTTCTTCATAGGTGAAAAACTGTATGTTCTTTACAAGTTTTAAGGTTTGATTGTGTACACAGCATACATGTATTTGTGGGAAGCAAGCAAAAGAGACAAGACATATTTACGATCTCATTGCAAATGAGAAAATAAAATGGTACACAAAATGTTTGGTGGTCCAAACAATTATGAACTCATTCATGATGACCTAGCTAGCTATATCTAGGAGAGCAGTTATACGAATTGCTTGATTACCTTGCATGTGAAAGTTTGTGAGGAGTCTGTATCTTCCATCAATTATAATATGAGGCTTGAAGTAAGCGAGGAGCATTGACGGACCTACAAGCCATCATTCATATTGTAGACGCTTCTCAATTGAGTTTGGTGTCCAACACCAACTTCAACTTCAACCGACACAAATTAGCCACATTTTGCCCCCCACCACATGCCTGAATGAATATGGGCCAGGCCAAGCCAAACACGAAATAATTCGATAACTGAATGTTTAGTTAGGGGACTCTGACTATATGGTCCACTTTTTCATTAGTGCTCCAAATAAATAAAATTTTGTGAAGCTGTGAAAGCAAATGAGAAAAATTAACCAACACTCAGGAATTGAAAAATATCCAGCCAGGTGATTTTAAAGCATGTATAAAACTTTATTTATTATTCTAGAAAAGAAGATCTAACATTGATACTTACAAGAAACATCAAATCCATAAGATACAATAATGGATTTCTGCTCTGAGAAAACCCAAGACAGAGAAATCATTCCGAAAGATTATTAACAAAACAAAACACACAAGAAGAAACTATATCCCTCCTACCACCCTCACATCTCACAGCGCTGACACCATAAAAAGAATGATGTGGTCCAGTCAATTCATAGAGAAGATGAGTGGTGAAGTGGAATCCATCATCACTGGGTGAGAATATAGATAGCATAGATGATTCCGGGTATGTATCCCAAAATTGTTAGAATCAAACAGATCCAGAACTGCACCTGCATCATGCACACACAACACATCCATTAATATCTCTTTCATCACCAACACCTGTCCTCTGTATATTTCAATTTTCAATAACAATTTCAAAAAAAAAGAAAAAGAAAAAAGAGGTGAGGAACTAGTTACTAACCCCACAACCAAACCTAAGGAAGACACCCAGAGGTGGAAGGAGAATTGCTATAATTATGTCTACAAATGTTGCAGTCCCCATCTTCTTCTTCACTTGCTTACAAACTCTTTTATTTGCAGAGATAGATCAGATGGAATTATAGTAAGTATTGTTGAAACATATAGACAAGACTATATAGAGAAAGTTTTGAGAGATATTTCATCTCTATCCCACCACCAACTGTCATATTGTGACATTGATTCTCGTCTTTTACCCCTTATTTGCTGTCTTTTCTGAGATGGTTATCCTTTCCTTCTCGATTAAGGATCTCCCAAGGCATTAGCTTAATAACTCAAAAATGTCGATGCGTGTCATTTTGTTAACTCAAATGTCAACACGTGTCATTTTGTCAGAGCCTCGCTCAATTTTCTTTAATATATGATATGACCTCGATGCATGGTTGGATTAAGCCCCCTGAAGTCAATTACTTTACTTGTGGAATGGATTATATATGAAATGTAATAGTCGACATAAGATGACTCAACCCCCAAAGGAAGTTGGCCGGGGTACCACACCGCACTCATGTGCAATCAATCCCAAAGTATTTGGTATTCAGGGAGGTTGGCTCGCTTGCTTCCTTTAATCTTTATGGACCTACGAGGACGAGCCATGTGAATTTATTTGTTGGTGCTGTTCTGTCATCCATCAATATTACTCATAGCTTTGGCCAGTCCCAATCAAGTGTGCATGAGAAATCCAAAAAAATATCTAACACTTGGGATATTTTCCATTCCAAATACAGAAAGATATTTTACACATTTTTAAGACATGTCGACGTGACTATTTCTATTTTGTAAAAGACATGTCGACGTGACTTTACTCTTCACATCCAGAGTAGGTATTGATTCAGTTGGAATGGGGCCATTCACCAAAGCAATTATGGTATCTTCATCCAATAGTCGACGTGACTTTACCCTTCACATGAAGATAAAACCCATGTTTTCTCCCTTCCGCCATTCATGTTAGAGCCCTTCTACTCTACGCGTTTCCTCCATATTTAGAAAAAGCGTTCATGTTAACATCCAAACTAAAGGTCGTAATCTATCACGAAAATATACTCGTCTTCCTAGAGATCATTACATAAAGTATATCATATTCTATATTACAATTCACATAGTTATTTTACTATTCATTGCTTACCGTGATAAAGTCAAATAAAAAATAAAAGATAATTATGATTGAAAACTGAGAAATGTATTTAATTTTGAAAGTTGAAATTCATTTTCTATAATGATATATTTGTAAAATTAAAATATGTAGAAAGACAAAAATAATTTTTTTTTTGTGGAATGTACATGTGGCGGAGAGAAAATATTGTGTTTTCCTTTTAGCAAAAGGAAAATTTATCATAACTATCCATTTCGTTGTCAAATTTTGGTAAACTTAGTATTGTTGAAATGCATTTTTAATAATCAACTCCATATTACATGGCAGAACAATATCCTCATCAGTCTGTTATTCCTGTCACTCTATCTCTGCAACGAGTCCAGCACAAGAACAAAACACTTCCGAGGACGACCATCTAAAAAGTACCTGGTTAGTCTAGATAGGATCAAGGCCTTACATGTACAATAGTCCAGCCGTGACTAGATCATTAGGTAGACTTCATCTTTCTCGTTGAGCTTTCTCTTTAAACTACAGAATGCAGAAACAAAGTATCAACCAATTGACAATATCTGATTGTTATAATATCCTATTATTCAATATACACAATCAGTCCATGCCAACATGTATGGTTAATGAACTATATTGGCAACTACTCCAGCATGATTACGAATTAAAAGGGCCCCATCTCTAGTTGATATGATGATGAGTTTGTCATTATTACAATATAAAATGTAGATCGTATTACTCACCGAGCATTCCGCTCATCCTTAGCTTCTTGAACTTCCACTTCATCATTTGATAGCAGATCAACAAGGGGTTCATAGAAGATCCATTCCTTCCTTTTCCTGACAGGGTTGAGTCTGTCAGTATTAATTCTAAAACCTTTGCCTAAGTAAACATACTTGACCCCTAAGAACTTGAAACATTCCTACTTGCAAAATAATAAACTAAATTCTTACAAAATAAAACTAATTTGAGAATATTCATGAGGTCCCGAAAGATATGGGATAGCATGATAGCTCTAAGCCACCCCCCATGCAAAACTTATAAAAAATCTACTTAATTACATTATTTTCAGATGTAATATCGGTATTTATTTATTGTATTATTTAATTAATAATTGGGTTTTAGTTGAATTTTGAGAATACATCGAAGTTGAGAAACTCCCGCAGCTTCCTCCTTGACAGGGCGGTGCTATGACCAATTGAACTACAATCCCAGAAAAATGAGGTGTACAACATACATATTTTCAAAAATTTCATTCAAAATTAGTTCAATTCTAGCTAGAATCGTCGTATTGTAACAGAGCAACGAGTGATATATTCCTATCCACACGAATATGGACTTTAGCGCGAACGACACAGATTGCTAGTAATTCTATTGTAAAATCGTATCAAATCAATTGGTATAAGAGCGAGGCAAAGATGCCGTCTAAGGGAACTAGAGTCACCAGTGCAGGGAGAAAACCCTTGTGGACATCTCGGAGCAGTTGACTGCTGTCTTGGCTCATCAAGAATCTAAAGCTATCCACGAAAAGTCACAGGCTTGCCAATGAGATGTGATATTTTTCAAATTCGTCTCAAGCAGAAAAGGCAAACCTTATTGTCGTTGATTGGGAGAAACCACCCGTGTTTAATATGTACAAAGGGTATACGATTATCTGCAAGTCATTGTGTTGTGAGGCTAAAACACATCACGAGTTTATTTATTTATTTATCAATTTCACGTTAAAGAAAATCTAAATATCGAATAAGTTTGCAAAAAGGCGGTGGTTGTGGAGAACAACTCTAATTTCCCCAATTTGTTTAAAGTCTCTAAATCTATGATTCATAAAGAAAATTATGTTTGTTTGATTCTTGGTACGAGGAACTAGTTCGAGTCTTAACATTGCATTTTTCGAAGATATCATCCTCAAAGCTCTGAGGACAAGCTTTTTGAAGTGGGGGTGGGGGAGAATGATGTAATATGAGTATCTTATTTATTGTTCTATTTAATTAATAATTGAGTCAATCCATGTTAAAGTCCAACTAGGTGGACAGTCAAATTAGGAATTAGGTTTAAGGTAACTACTTTTGTTTAAGGGCAATTGGCCATTGTAATATATAGTTTTAGTTGAATTTTGAGAATTAATTGAATTTGTGAAACTTTGACAAATACAAGTTTTGTTGTTTTGATTTGTAAGCTTCCCCTAAACCTATCATTTTCCCATCAGTAGATTTGGTCCGAACATAAAGATTAGGCCAATAAATTAGAACATATAATGAGATGCCCTACCGAAGAACAGTGGATTTCCCACCAAATGACTTCACCAAGTCCAAGGCAGTTCCATTGACTTTGCTGCAATAGAATGTAGAACAAAATATAGTTAGATAAGAACCACAGAGTACATTTCATACCCTCCCATGAGATTCATCTTTGGTGATAAAAGTAGTTCCTTGATACTGAAATGGCCCAGTAAGAATAGCAAAAGATTAAAACCCAGTAACTGCAAACCTTGTTGAAAACTGTTCTGACCCTCTACGACCCTTCTTGCCTATTCTTGTTTCCCTTGCAGAGGCTACACTTTGGACTGCAATCTAGAACATGATATATTCTTAGATTACCAAAAGGGATAGAATGGACAGAGAAGAGAGACAGAGAGGAGCATTCCCTTCTCGCTTGTACCATGAAGGTCGAAAGAAGTTGAGAGTAACTACACTTAAAGCCATCAATTGATCTTACCTCATAAAGTTGCTCTCTAATCGCAACTGCAACTGCAGGCTGTCAAATTCCAAGCCCAAAAAGCCAATAGTTAATCTTTAGCATCAGCTTGTATTCAAAGAAATTACAACAACAAGAGATACTGGATATTGAACACCAATGATAAAGTGAAATCCTTTGCCGTTTTTCATGAATCAAAATTTTGATTAACTTAAAAAATATGAAGAGGGGGAAAGCAAAGGGTAAGGCAAAACTAGAAAGAAGTTGGAAGTTCACTAGGACTCAGCTCTTCATCAAATATTTCATAATCTCTTAATTACAGTCTAAAGGGATGGATTTCTGTTGAGTATTACTATGCTTACAGAGGTTTCAAGTGAACATGTCCAGTTCCGACGCACTGAATGCCAAGTAGCCCAACAGTGGTGCATTATGTCGTGGAACTCTCTCAGCAAATAAGACTTATCTATTCTGAGAGTCTGGGGGCTGGAGCAGAGAACAGTGCTTTAACAACATTTCAATAGTTATCCCTCAAATTTTTGTAAACCTTCATTGGTGGTTTCAATAGTTGAGTAGTCTCTCACTTAACGATGAACACTAATCATTTCATCTACAAGAAGATTAACTAGACATAACAACAAAGGTCAACAACCGCTTCCCAATACTTCTCAGTCAACCCCCTCCTGTTTTCAGTTGCTATTATAGCATCTCTGAGTCCTCCTCTCCTTCTTCCGAGCATGGAAGCTGGAAGGAACTCTTGGATCATCCCCTAATCTCCCCTTCCTCAATCCTCAGTCCCCAATCTCCCCTACTTACATTGTTTATCTAGTATCTCACGGCTACTATGTCGGTATGTATGTAAGAGCCTTTTTTTATGCCCATACAAGACATAGGAACAGGAAATCTCAAAGAAAGGGAGTTCAGTGTTTATCATGGTTACTATTCTATGTTTTCTTTGTAAGACAGGCCGCTTGCGCATGCATCACAGCTGGCCACCACAATCCTCATTGAAGCGGCAGTAGCACACCCATTTACGATAATGACTTGGACACTTGAATAGCCACATTAACATCTATAATATGGCGGTTATACAATGCTATTCATTCCTAGAAACCCAAAATTTTCCCTTCTCTCATAACTAATTGATTTACAACACAGTTCGAGTAATGTCTAAAGATCACAGACCATATAACTCGGAAAGAAACTGAACAAAAGAGCAAAAAGAAGTCACATATCCATGTAAGCAAATGCAAGTATAATCCTTCAATTGAAAAGGAAAGGAATAAAAATTTCATCATTCCACCAAGGACTAAATGATTTAATCTATTAGGGGATGTCACATCCATAAATGATGGAGAGGGGACATTTCATTAGATAACAAGTCCCAATTTAATTAATAATGCTTACCCCAACTTCAGGGTCTTTAATACCCAAGTCTTTGCAAAAGGTTCTAGCAAATTCTTCAGGATCACTCTCAAAGTTGTTCAAGTCCTGCATTAACAATATATTTGAAAGTTATGCAACCTACAAACTGATTCCAAATAAAACATTCAAACAAGTAAGACAATGTATCCAATGTTATGATGCAATCAGATATAGCTAATTTCTTGACACAAGCTTACCCACAAGAACTGATCCCTTATAACGGTACTATTGACCCGGAGATCAAGCTGGAAAAAAGAAAAAAAGAAGAAAAGGAAAGGACTGTCACCATCGCTGTGGTATATTAAAAATTTTAACTAGAACAAGGCCTCAGATCAAAGGCTAGAAACTAGAAAGAAAATATGAAGTTGACAACTGAACAAACCTTCAGAGGTACAATCTTTTCACCAGTATGCATTTCCTGCCCTTCAAATGATCGGAATTCTGTAAGTTGTGACTGACAAAGGAAATTTTGGATGAACTTTTAGATGACTGGGGCAGAACTTCACTAGCAGCATAACATAAACATGCAAAAATACCATACCCTTGAAAAGTTCAAATTGCATTATTGTTTAATTTCTTGAAATAGCCGGCCATAGGACGAAAAGTAATGCCAGCATTCCATTCTGTCTTTCTGATGGTTTCTACATTACAACTAAAGCTAAGCTAGGACTAGATCTATGATAAACCCTAAATAAGAGATAAATAAAATAACATAAATTTCATTCAATCAATTCAGCAACTACAATGCTCAATTCCATGCCTTATTTATAACCTAACTAACTTCTTTGGAAAGCAATCTAATCAAACCCTAATCCTACTTTGGCTAATGCCCTAAGTAATATAGGCTTTATTATATTTGGCCCAATTACATATAATACCAATTAATTACCCGCTCACATCACCGTCCCAGGGTTGAAGAACCTCGTCCTCAAGCTTGAAATCAAAGATGTCAAACAAAGACAAACATCCACATAGAGACACAAGGTGAAATGTACACAAAGTAGACAACCTTAAAACTTGCCACGATATACACTTAATAACTGAAATAACCAAGAAATGGAGCAATGTGACTCAAAGACCCATAATTTGCAATACCTATTGAGAAGACACATGTGCATAAGCTCGTAACACAACAAATTCCAATATGGGTCAATATATACTGTCACTTGCTGCCTCTGCCTCTATGGGAGCCTCATCGCCCTTTTCATAGTCAAGCTCAGCTAGTGGTATAGTGAGATCGGTAGTGGGGTGTACATCATAGATCATTGGGGGTGATGGTGGTGTAGGGAAAACTGGTGCAAGTTGGAGGGACAGCTGCCATAGGTGGCTTATGGTGTAAGATAGGAAAAATGGGTACAAGTACTATAAGAAACTATTGAAAACTCCTCCCACTCCAGCTCAACTAGCGGCATAGTGGGATTTGTAGTGGGGTGCACATCACAGGTCACTAGGGGCGGGGGTGGGGGTGGGGGTGGTGTAGGGGAAACTGATTCAGATTGGGGGACATAGGTGCCATAGGAGTTATGCAGTTAAAACGGATAACGGACTCATAACGGTCCAAGAGCGTTATAGGTTATAATGGGATAAACCGAGATATAACGGAATAGTTTTTTAATTATATATGTTAATATCCCCATAAAATATTAATGTATTATAGTAAAAAAAAAAATCATGTTCATAACATTAAATTCAAAAATAAAAAACCTTAATAAAAAATATTTTCCCTTAGTATGAGAGTGTGAGATCACAAAAGAGAGTGCGATCGACTCTTCGTTTCCTTCCCTTCTTATCTCATTCTCAGTCAAACGATGAGGTCTAGTTCTCTGGCGATTGCGACGGCGAGCTCTGGTCCTTATTTCCTATGAGTCTAGGGTTCTGGTTCGATCGAGAATGAAATGAGTGATTTTTTTAATATATTAGAAAAAAAAAAAGTTAAAACGGCGTTATTGAAGAAAAAAATTTATCTCAATAATGACCACATAACGCTGTTATATCGGAGTTGTGATATCATAACGTGATAGTGGCATAACGTAACGGCTCACCCACGTTAAAAGTTATATCGACGTAATAACGTTGTTTCAACTACACAACATAGGAGACTTGTGGTGTAACCGTGTAAGATAGAAAAAGTGGTATAAGTACTATAAGACATCACTAGACATGAGTATGGGTATGAATAATAGGGGTGTGGATATTGGTTATAATTTAGGTTGTTCATTTTTTTCCATCGGTGAGATGTCTTCACTGATTCTGACGTGCACTTAACTGTCGTTATAGTAGGGAGGTTTCTGCAATTTTTGGGAGTTTTCTAAAATTACTAGATAGTTCGGGGAGGTACCTGAAAATTCTGAAACACCACCCATGAACAGCGCCAATAAACAGTGTCCGTCTATGAACAAATTTTTTTTTTCGTCGTTCCTCTCTTCTCAACTTCTCTTCAATCTTTTCTCGTTTTCTATCAAACCAATCTAGAACCATTCGGCTTTGATACCAATTGCTGGTTTCTACACTGCAACTAAAGATAAACTAGGACTAGATCTATGATAAACCCTAAGAGCATCTTCAAGGGTAAAAGTTAAATTGGGGTATCAATCACATCCCATTTTAACCAAAAGCTAATTTTAGGATCCCCTATTTCTTCATCACTCCAACCACATTCCCCACTTTAACTTTTTCATCATTATTTAAATATATATTCCCCTAATTTTCAGAATCCTCAATTTAAATTTTAAGGATTGGAAAGAGAGAAGGAAGAAAATGGAGTTTTTTTTAATAACTTTCGTATTTAGGGATGACATAGATGCCTCCAAATATGGGGGGAAGGGATAGACCAAGACAAAATAGGGATATGTATAGGGTGTTCCATTGGAGCATTTTTTTTCCACATGAGCCCCCAAATTGGTTTTTTGGCCAATTTAGGGTCTCCCTTGGAGATGCTTTAAGAGATAAATAAATAATTCAAAATTAGTCAAAGAGTAACATACCCTCAGAAAACAATTCTTGCCTGAGAACACTGATTTCTTAGCAAGGAGGAAGCTCCACACCATCAAACAGACAGGCAATATTCGAGACTATGTCCGACAATTCTCAACTTGCTTGCTAGATATTCGAGACATGTCTGAGAAGGACAAAGTTTTCTGCTTCATGGAACAAGCTCAGCCGCTTCTACAAGCAGAATTGCAAAGGCAGAAGGTGACAGATATTACAAGTGCTATTGCGGCAGCAGAAAGGTTTAGCGATTATATGCCCATGGCTGGATCCACTTCGCTCAATCACTCCACAGCTAGAACTGGCAGTACCACTTCAAGCTCAGGGTCGAATGCTCGATTACCTCACCAAAACTGGGGAAACTCAAGTCAGAACCGAGGAAACTACAATTCCCGGCCGTCCAACCAGAATTGGAGTTCCAACAAAATTTGGAATGCCAGCTCTAGCAATTCAAATTACAACAATTTATAGTCATGAGCCAAAAGGTTGTTTTTTCAATAATTAAAGGACTGTATGTTGCGAAATATAGTATAGTTTTCAAAACGTGAAAAATAAAATACCAGGCCTCTAACTAGATTAATAGGCAAAAATACCTTTCATAATTCTCCACATCATATTAACATGCCAATCAGTTGAGAAAAACTGGCTATGAGGTACAACATTTTATTAGCAGTATTAGTGATTATCAAAATCTTTCTGTAACAATCGAAGATGTGAACCGCAACATTTTACTTACTTGAATAGACTGTGCAATCTGTGTTATAAATGCTGGAGGAAGTTTCAATTCCTTCACTGTCCTTTTTGCAAACACTACAACCTCTGAATCTGGATCTATAACATCAAGGAGTTTCCTCAGTGTAATAATAATAATGAAGATATTAATAAATGAGTAAATAAATAATCATACCAGTTTTGTAAAAAAACCAATCATGTACAAAAGGTAAAAGTTTGTCTTGTTTGCCGTATGATAAAACACATTCATCATCAGAACAACAGGAAATTTACATGGATTAAGGTTGTGCATGTCGGGTGTATGTGTATCTGCTAAAACATTGAAACTAGAGTATTAACTTAAATCAATACCAATCTTGACTAGTATAATTCTGCTAAAATTCAAATGATAGTATGAAAAGGAAAGCGAAAAAAAAATAATGAAAATGTCAAAAATTCTGAAAGAAGAAGCGCTTCAGTTTGATTGAGAGTGCAATGCTTGTGACTTACAACACCCATATCTGCCTACATTATTGAGATTGATTACTATGAAAACAAAGGTGAGGGCAGGGAGATAAAAGAGAATAACATATTTTGTAAACGAAATACTGTGAGCTTAGAGGTTAGAGGTTGAAGTATCTGTCCTACGCTTAGATTTTGTTATGCTCAACTATTGGACATTGGTTAAGTGGTAACAAATAACTTGATGTTGAACAATACTAGTATACCGCGTAGCGGAGAAGATTGAGTGAGATGAGACAAAGTGAGAACAAAGAGCCAATGGAAGGTTGGTGAAGGGAGGACGGAAAGATTGTTTTCCTGGTATTGATATGCGATGAAGGGAGGAGAGTATATGAAGATGAATGAGGAAAGGAGATGGTGTTTCTTCACAATGAATGGAGACAACCGGAGAGGAGAGATGGATTCTAGTGAAGAAAGAATGGAAGGTGCAGTAAAAAGGAAAAGAAGGTAGAGATGATGGTAATTTTGGAATGGGATCACACTACAAAAAATTACCGTTATCAACTACAACACCCGAAGCAGCATACATTAATAAAATTTTAACTATGAATAATAATTATCATGTAAATATGTAGACATCTTGATCAATTTCTTCAAAAAATGAAGAATACGATGCAAACAAGAATATAAAAAACAACGAAAAATTGAAATCAAATGTTTTGTTCAACAAAAAATCAACTTAAGTTAAGAAAGTGTAACAAATATTACTACATTTACGTAAATAATACCAAACATCTTTAAATCACTACCCGTTCGAGTTAAGAAAGTTGAACAAATAATACTACATTATTAATCAAGCAAAAACATTGATAATCTTTCAACATCCAAAACACAAACTTATTGAAAACTCAAAATAAAACTAAAGATAACTACATCCCAATTAATTTTTCCATGAACCTTAATCACCATTATTACTATTCAATAAACGTAAAACATACGGAACACACGACTACACCAACCCTCTGTGTCAATCAATCACATAAGTACAATGACAGACCTACCAATCAATCATATACTGAAGAAAAAAAAACGCATCACACAATGAAAAGAAAAATGGGGGATCAATATCTAATTTGAAGTTCAACTACTCGCTCGGGAATGTATTTCTCAATTGCAAATGAAATCAATGGAAACACACTCTAATAGGTACAAAACGAAAATATATCATTCAGAATCACAGACATTTCTAACAAAAAAACAATTCGAAAAAAATTGAGCGCAGGAGGAGAGCAGAGATGGAGTTGATCACTTTGCTGCTTCGATTGGGGTTTTGATTTCGATCAAATTGGATCAAAACCAGTTGAAAATAAATACTTGCTTCTAATACTATCTAGAAGCACAAATACAGTCTTAAACTTTTATTTTTTGAAAATTTTGCTTACAATAATTCTGATAAAAACACAAGAAAGTAAAAAAGTTTCGATGAGTGGAATTATTTGATGAATGAGTTAAACAAGAAGAGTAGTTAAAAAGAAGAGGTGATAAGTAGTTAGATACCAGCGGGATTCCATGTAAAGGCGTCCCTGTATCTTTGGCCTTCCACTTCGATGTCCAAACGAATTGGAACCAAATTTTCCGCAGTTGGGCTGTGCGAATTCAACAACAAACAAACACATAAAAACATCAATTCAATCAATGGGTGTGAATAAAGATTGAAAACGCACAAACAATTTCAATTGAAAAGATGAAGAAACAAAGAAAGAAAAACGAAACCCTACGTTATGAAGAAGAAGAAGAAGTTGAAATTGGAAGACTTACATTCTGAACTTGATAGGTTGTTGCCTTGAACCAGTTGGCGCCAAATATTTCATTGTATCTTTGTCCTTCACTTCCCTTCGATTCGCTTCGCTTGCGAGGAAATTTTGATTTCTCTGTGTCATGTCTAGGGCATTTTAATCTAGTCTAGGGAAGGGGACTGCAGCGCGTGCTACAATCTTAAGATCTGGGCTTCCTAGTCCACAATTCACGGTGTTAATAAGCCCAATAGAGATGCAAAGGTCCGCGTTTCTTTATGGGTTTGTTAATCTTAAGGTCCAACAAAAAATTTGACATGTTACTTTGTCTTTGATTAACAACATAATTTGTTTAGAAAATATTACCATCTATCTATCTATCGTGATATTTGACAAAGGGGGAATTCTAATTGTCGAGGAAACCAGCAAGGAAAACAGCGAGGGAGGGACCCTCCATCCCCCTCGCGATACGTGCAAGGGAAGGGACGCACGCATCGCAAGGGGGGTGGAGGGTCCCCCTCCCTCCCTCGCTGGTTTCCTCGCCAGTTAGCCAAGCTCTTGACAAAGAGAGAGAGGCTAGGGAACCAAGCAATGCGACATTATCAAGGAGGTTTTTTATAACCTCGAGATACGATAAACACTTTGGGGAATCCAAGGGCAGCACTGGCATTTATTAATTTCGGCCTGGATCTTTTAATCTCAGCTGTTCCAAGATTGTGGGGCTCCATCTCATCCGTTCAACTTTAGGGGCGGCTAGGGTTCATGGCTGCAACACAGTCGGCCAAAGGGGACTCCCCTGCGGCTGGCAAGGAAGAAGACGGCTACACCAAGCGTTTTTTTTGCGCAGGTTCTAGGGAAGACAATGAAGGACGATCTTGAGGATAAGCCAACGGATTCAACGACATTTCGAAAAGAAGGAAGTCCAACCTTGAGGTTATCCGATTCGGATGTGTCAAGAGGTGAGTCTCATGTATCTAATCATGTTGTGGTTTTAAAGTTTTCAAGCTTTAGGCCGTCTCAAGATTCGATACGGGATTCCATTCATAGATTTTGGGGAATATCCGGGGAATTTATTATGGGTCTTATTGATCCCAGACATGTAGTGGTTTATTTACAATCGGACGATGAAGTGAAGAAAGTGTTATCAAAGGATTCATATACGATTCAGGGAGTTAGATATAAAATATTTCGTTGGCATCCTGGTTTTAGCCTACGGGCGGATCCGGAGTTGGCACCTTTATGGATTGAACTTCCTAATCTTCCTCTCGCTTTCTTTCTTCCCGCCATCATGAAGGCGATTGGAAATTCCTTTGGTAGCTTCCTGCGGATAGATGATGGAACTAGATTCTTTGCCCGCCCAAAGGTTGCACGTATGTGCGTAGAGATGGATGTCACCAAACTCTTCCACATAGGATTTGGCTTGAAAGTCCAAAATATGGAGGATACTAGCAGAAACTTGAATATCCTGGATTCAAATATTGCGACCATTGTTCGCTTATTGGGCATGAGAAAGACTATTGTAGAATACTGGTTGGTAAGAAGAATGATCATCTTAATGATGTTGGCGTAAATCATAAGGAAAATAAGTCTCACAACAAGAAGGAACAATCTAATGATGCTGGAAAAGATCTTAAGGAAGCCAAAAATGCTGAAAAACCTAAGCAATCTCAAAAGCAATACAAGGAGACTCGTGGACAAAATGTGAAGAAGCAAATGTATGTCCTGGTTACTAAAAAATTAATGGATACCAAGGAGAACGTAGGGACTAGTGGGGCGAAAGATTCTCAAGGAGCGGAAATCATTAGTGAGCAAGAAGTAGGTGATAAAGTGAAATCACAGGGCGGGGATATCGATACAATTAGCTTGGCTAACAAGTTTGGAGTTTTAGTTGATGAAAACTCGAAAGAGGATGTTGGAGGAGGCGATAAAGAAACAATTAAAAATCAGGAAACGGAGGAAGATTCCCTACAAGCTGAAAATACCCAAGACATTCTATTGGGGGCCGGTTATACCATTAGTGCAGCTGACAAGGTGTTGAACATTGAGAATTGTGATCAATCAGAGCGACATCAACCTGATGAAGGGTGTCATGACAGTGAATCAGTGCGTACGCGCTCTGATTCACCTGAAACAGAGCAGGTGAAGGTAAGGGTTGCTTTTCCCAACGAAGCCAACTCCCAATCTGTTTCAGCCAAGGTGACACGGGCCATTTTGCATTCAGGGACACATGATTTAGGTGCTGAAACAGGGATGTCTATCCCTTATAAAAATGAGATCAAGGAGGCCTCTAGGGACACTACAGTGAAAATGAAAACAACAGCCAGGGAGTATGCAATGGGTGCTAGCTAGGGAATACGCAATGGGGACTAGCAAGCCTAGGAGTGAGCTTGTATCAAGGTCCAGTCCGACAGTGCATAACAAAACAGCAAACACAGGGGTCAAGCAGCCCCTCATCACAAAGGTAATAAATGATTAAAATGGGATGCTGGAATATTCGGGGCCTTAACGACCCTCTCAAGCAGCGGGAAGTAAAGGATCTTGTCAGGAAATATAAAGTATGATTAATGGGATTAGTAGAGACCAAAGTTACTAATGAAAAGAAGTCAAATGTTCAGAAGAAATTAATGCAAAATTGGAATTGGCTTGATAACAGTGATATTGCAATAGGAGGACGAATATGGATTGGATGGGATCCTCTCGCTGTTAGTGCTAGTATTCTGTCAAAGTCAACGTGAGCTATCTTTATTACAACTAAATGGAGCAATGGATTTGAATGTGTTGTTACTATCATCTATGGTAGCAACTACTATCTATCTCGACAACACCTGTGGGAGGAGCTAGTTATGTTCTCAAATAACAATACTAAACCTTGGACACTGTTGGGCGACTTCAACGCTATTTTACATCCACAAGAACGCATTGGGAAAGCTGACACAGCACCCACAGGTGCAGGCGACTTCCTAAACTGTGTGATGAATGCGGGACTTTATGATTGCAAGTATCATGGTAACTACCTGACCCAGAGCAACAACCAAGCTGGAGCTGCCCGAGTTACATCTAAGATCGATAGAGTCCTTATTGATGGGAACTGGCTCCAGCATGCTCCTGTTGCAGAAGCAGAATTCCTAAATTCAGGTATCTCGGATCACTCCCTAATGGTTTTATCACTTTATGACAATGTTAATAGAGGACCAATCCCTTTTAAGTTCTTTAATTACTGGATCCATGAGAAGGATTTCTATAAAACAGTGGAAGAAGCATGGCATTCGCAAGTAACAGGGAGTCCAATGTACAGACTAGTTCAGAAGCTTAAAAGAGTTAAACTACGTCTCACAGCATGGAGGAAAACAGGTTTTAATAAGGCTAGCACTCAGGTTGAGATTGCTAGACAAAATATGCATCGCAACCAGCAAAACATTCACATCAGAGTTACCCAAGCGCAGAGTGTCCCACCCACAATGTTGCAACAGGAGCACGACTCAGTCAGGGACTATGCTCGAGCAGTAAGATACGAAGAGTCGGAAATTCACCAGAGATCTAGGTCACAACTATTTACTCAAGGGGACCAGAATACAAGATACTTCCACAGCTTTGTCTAAGAACGTAGAGCTCATAACAAAATTCTGAGTATATATGACAACCTAGGTACCAAGTTGGAAGACCCTGCATGGATTGAAACCGAATGCATTGATTATTTTGGCAATATATTTGCGGGCATGCATGAACAAGAGTACAACAGGGACATCATTGAAGGGCTGGAACTAGAAAGTGTTATTACAAACAACATGGTTGCAGAGCTTATTAAGGAGATTACTAGAGCAGAAATCATTGAAACCCTTGCAGCTATAGACTCAAATAAAGCTCCGGGGCCCGATGGGTTATCTTCCTTCTTCTTCAAGGCTACTTGGAGAATCATTGGAGATGACTTCACTAATGCAGTCCTTAACTTCTTCAGGAAATCAAAGCTCCTAGGAGAGGTAAACGCTACTTCCGTTGCTTTAGTGCCCAAAATTATTAATGCTTCCATGTTTAGTGATTACAGGCCAATTGCTTGCTGCAATGTTGTATACAAGTGCATTACCAAGATCCTTACTAATCGCATGAAACAAGCTGTACATGAACTAGTGAGCAAGTCTCAGTCTACTTTTATTCAAGGAAGGCACATTCAAGATAACATTATGCTAGCTCATGAGTTGGTTCGCTATCCAAGAGAAATTATTGTTCCCAGTGGGGAGTCTACCAGTTACATATCTGGGTCTCCCTATGGTCTCATCCTATTTGTCTCACCATCAATGTACCCCTATAGTTGATCGCATAAAGAAAAGGGTAAGCTCTTGGAAGAATAGGTTTTTTTCATATGTGGGAAGAGTTGTCCTCATTAAGGCTGTGTTATCAAGTATGCATGTATATTGGACATCTTGTTATGGTCTCCCTAAGCAAACCATCAGGGCCATCAATGCAGTGCTCCGAAACTTCCTATGGTCAGGTGGGGATTGTGAATCTAAGAAGGCTATGGTGAGTTGGAACAAAGTCTGTCACCCATATCAAGAAGGGGGCCTAGGCATTCGAGACATAAGGACGGGCAATGTAGCAGCAAATATGAAGCACATTTGGAACATAGTATCAAATAGGAACACAGTATGGGTTCAGTGAATCAGGAAAAATCTGATTAAGCATAAGGATTTCTGGTTGATGAGTGCGCCACAGGAGGCCTCTTGGTGCTGGAGACGTATACTAGAATGCAGGGAGCAAGCATCCAAGCTTACCCTACACCTAATAGGTAACGAGAACCAAACATTTTTTGGAAGGAGCCCTATCATCCTCTTGGACTGCTCATGGATAGGTTTCCTCAAGAGTTGTTGTATGACTCTACTCTAAATGAGAATGCCAAGGTCAGTGCACTTATACGAAATGGTACTTGGCACATTCCGCAAGGTATTGGTCCTTCAATTGCGGAAATTACTAGCCACTTGCCTAAGGTTGATACTAATAGCAGCAAGGAGGATGAAGTGGTGTGGTGCGCGGGTACTAATGGAAACTTCCAAATGAAGGCGACATATGATGCGTTGCGGAGCAAGAATAGGACAGTAGACTGGGCTGCAATCATATGGTTCAAGGGAAATATCCCAAGGCACAACTTTATTACATGGACCCTTGCTCATGGTGCATTGAAAACTCTTGTCAAATTGAAGCGGTGGGGGAAAGTTCAATCTGAATTATGCCCACTGTGTTCATGTGAAACAGAGACGGAGGATCACCTGTTCTTCAAATGTACATACACTCAGTTCGTTTGGAAACATATGCTCCACTCTCTTTGCTACACTAGGTCAGTCCATGGATGGGAAGATGAACTTCGATGGTGCATACTAAATTTTAGGGGACATGGCACGAGCTCGCTTGTGAAAAAAGTAACCCTTAATGCCACAATATACCATATTTGGGCTGAACGCAACAGAAGGGTATATCAGCAGCCTAATGTAGATGGTATTGAGATAGTTAGGCGCACACGTGAAGATGTAAGAATGCGATTCAACACTACTGATCTTTCAGCAAAGGACAACCAGGCCAACCGACAGCTCTTGGAGTGATGGGGAATCGATGTACATTTTCGGTTACCAAGCCCTATTACATGTGCTTGGGAGAGGCCTGAGGTAGGGTGGCTTAAACTAAACTCTGATGGTTCTAAAAAAGGGTTGAGAAGAGGCTTTGGAGCTATTATTCGCAATGAGATAGGCGAGCCTATTTCTGCATTCGCATGAGATGATCTAGCCCAGTCAGTAGTAAAGCATGAACTGCAGGGGCTTGAAGCTGGGCTTAAACTGGCGAAAAAATACAGAGTGACTAAACTAGAGATTAGCACAGATTCACACTGTATGTATTTGCAGCTCACAAACCAAAACAGGTTACCTTGGGACCTTCGACACATCCATGCCAGAATCAAAAGGGACCTAGATCAGTTGGAACGATACAGGATACGACACCACTATAGAGAGACAAACAAGGCAGCTGATTTCCTAGCCAAGTTATATCCAAATCATAGCTTAGTTGAATTTACTCCCAGTTCCTTTGCAGAAGACTTAAAAAAGATTGTATATGAGGACAGTGTAAGAAAACAGTATCTACGCATGTAACAATCTCTTTTCTTTAGGTTCGGGGATCCTTTAATAACCTCTGCTCAATTTCCAAAAAAAAAAACAAAAAACAAAAAACAAAATGTCACGTCACTCTGATGGCAAAACCTGGTTTCCATAATACTTGCACCAAGTGAGAATACTAGTTGGAAACGTTAAAAGGTTAACGAACGCTTTCTTATAAATTCTCATTCTCTTTAAAACTCACCGACCTCAACTTTATTCAGAGGATTTACCCAACCGCAAAATTCCCAAGCAGATTATGTATGAAGCTAGCATGATTGAGTACTGGACACTCCCACTTCATTGAATAATATATATATATATATATTACCTGGCCTTGCAACGAGAAATGTGTTATATATCTGTGCACGTCTATTGTGTTTCATGTGGTTCTCACTAATTTTTACCTAATCACATGTTTTTGCAATTTGAAAGCGTCCAAGAAACGTACTAGAACTGGGTAGCAAATTAAAACTTGCATGTATTTTCTTGCCAAACCTACCATATAGCCTATAGGCACTACATCGAATTTCGATCTCTATGGAAGGTGAAGAAAAGAAATTGAATATACAACTCTTGCATAAATCCTAATGAAAATTTTCAGAGTTTTGCAAGGAGTTTACCTGTCTCTGATTATAGACAGCAGGCAAATGCTTTAATCCATTTGTCCTTTCACTCAGACTAGTATTTAGGCAGATTTTGAAGAAATATTATATAATATGAGCCGAAAAATCAGTTCTATCTGTTTGGGATTCATCAAGCAGATAGTTAAGAAGTAGCCAATACTCCTAAAAAGCTTGAGTTGTGGAGCGTAAAGCCAATTACTTAACTAGATCCTAACATTTAGATAAGTTGGATGTGCAGATCAGTGAATCACAACATGATTAAATGGGTTAGGTACGGTGCTGGAAGACCCAGTCTTATTAATGTTTAACACATCATTTGCTTAGTGACACGAGGGTGCTGGCCAAAGACAAACACCTAACAAAGTAAAAGCATAAAAGAAAAAGAAATCCAAATGAGGAAAAAGAAGCTCACAACACCCACCTTCATCAAAACCCTACAAGAGCTTTATAACTTTACAATCTCTTTGATCTGAAGTATAAAAACACTGAGAAAGTATAAAAGAAAATTTTCTATAATCATATCATTTGCCGGTAGGCTGTACATCCAGAGTTCAGCAACTTCTAATACTGTCAATGGGCTTGACATTCATGAATGTCATCACCGATCGAACAAAACAAAAATGTAGAGAAGGGGAAGATTGATCTAGCTAGCATTTGTTAGCCCTTGATATTTTCAGTCTCTTAACAGTGGTCAAGAACATCCTATAAAACAGATAACAAGCAAAAAATTAATACATACGCAACGAACACAGAGGAGAAAATGGGAAAGGAGGGATTCGAGGCTAGTTACTATGAACTTACTCCCAAGGAACATCCCCCACCATCATCCAATCACCTTCCTTGTCTTCATATGTTAATAAATAATCTTGATCAGAATGTACACCATTTATATCAGGGACTACATACAAGATACACAATTTTGTTATCATCGGTATAATGATAAAGGAGATGTATATTATAAATTCAACAAAGAACCAACAATCATAATGCACACTTTACTTTTCATATGAATTCCCAAAGTCTTTCTCAAATATGTATATATACTTACAATGAATGGTGGTTTTGAACATGTGACCAAGAGTTCTGATTAGGCCATCATAACCTTGATGAGCAAACAAGTCTAACTTTCTGCCGATTGCTATTCCTTCCATGTAAACTTTTATGAAGAAGGTGGGGCTGCTGCGGCATTGATATCCCTTCTCTACAAGCGTACTTCTTAGAAGCGGTTTGATTGGTGGCCAGTTCAATAGTTTCTCAACCCTGAATGTGATATAGGAATGATTCAAGAATATGAGTACTGCTAATATGATGGAGTAACAAAAAAAAAAAAAAAAAAAAAAAAAAAAAAAACTCTTATCAGCTAGTTGTATCCACACACCTAGAACTGGAAGAGGTTTCATGTAGTAGAGAGGTTGAGATGCTGAGTCCAAGCCTCAAATCTGTGGTTAAGTCTGTATTTGTTCTTTGAAGAAGAGGTCGAGAGGATATTGCTGCAGCAGATGATGAAACTGAGAGAGAAGGGTAGCTGCTACTATCGATTGATGAAGAACATGAATGGGACGATGATCTCCCCATTGTGATCAATCGATGAGAGACTTGCAACTGTTGAAAAACAAACAAGAGCCGCCACCTTAACCCCAAGCTTTCATATTTATAGCTCTTTTTTAGCTAAAATTTTCATATTTAATTAGCTAGGCCTATAGGAGAGAGAGACTGAGAGGTAGTAAATTTGTATGAGCACCCCCATGAATTTAGACAAGATGTTTGGGGGATGATACATTAGCCAAAGCTTCTGTGAAGAGGAAAATTAGAACTTGTTGGTTTAAATTGTTGTCAATGTGGCCGACAATGATACGTGGCGTTACGACATGGCCAGATTATGATCGGCTTAGACTAGCCATATATATGGCTTCATTTACGGGCAACTCAAATGTTTAAATTCCATTTATAGTCTTTTCCTGTTTTATGTTAAATGAAACAGTTAAACTAATGTTATTAATATTGATCATGAATGATCTCATCAATTAAATTACAACATTTCCCTTAGAGCATCCACAGTAGTCGTGAATGTGGATGAAAATTGGGATTTTTGCACTCTGCCACCCCTGAAAACAAGTAGTCATTGTGGCAGTGCCAACATTCTAAGCCACAGGCGTGTGGTGCAGACCACCTAATACCAAGGCCCTTGGCGCTTGAAGATATTGAAATTGCCAAATTACTTGTCACTGGGAGCAATTTATGAAGTTAAATCTTTACTCCCATAGGCAGATGCCTAGTGACTATTGCGTGACAGATTTAGATGATCATAAAGCAAAAATCATCTGCAACTATTGTGATGCTGTCTCATGTAGAATTGACAGAATTTATCATTTACACAAAAGAGCAAAGGTGAGCTTGCCTTTGGAAGAGGACCACGGATCCATACACATGAGATATGACGATGACTTAATTGACAAAATGCACTAGTATGGTTTGCAATTGGATTCCTCACTAGTCCTATAAGTGATAAACTCTTAACTGGCATTGGTCACCACACTGCACCATCGAATCTGAAACCAAATTAGGAATCTATGAGATGGGATAAAAAGACCCATATGTTGGAACAAAAATGTTCGTTCCCAAAAACAAAATGTGAACCAAGCTGTCACATTGATACACTAATGAATTCCCTGAGCTGTATATGGCAAGGTTGCTAATAGTGGTCACAAGGGCCGACCTCTAAATATCACACTCTGGTTCATAGTGTCAAAGAACCATATTTGTTCGGTTCCTTTAGAATGCTTCCTTATCCATACTGTTGAATAATAACATCGTGCGGTTCTGTTATGGTTTCCATAATGATGGGCCTCTGTAGTGAAATCAATCAAGCATTGCTATTTCAACTTAGGCAAACTGACAAGGTGTGTGTGAGGTTATTGGAAGCTAAGTAAGCAAACAAACACAAAGGTCTCCATCTCCTTCTCTCTTTGTAGGGTAGACAAACGAAACAAACCTCTCTGGCTCTCTCTTTTCTTCAAAGCTTTATTTTTCTTTTTCAAAGGCTCACATTTTGAAAACTGAAAATGACTCCATTTGCACTCTCTTTAACCTTCTTTAACACAACTGCCTAAATGAATCTAAATATCCATTTAATTATCTCATCATGGCTCAAACTAAGTCCATCCAAATGAAGCCAAGCCAACAAACTAAATTAATTATGTAGAGCATAATACGGCCTACCAAAAACAGTACATCCCCCACATTTCTTTGTGGACGTGCCAACCATAGTTACTCATAATCACTTTGTTAAATAATTACATTGTGTATGATAAGTATGATATTGTCACGTGCAAATGTAGGGTTAATAGTTCCATCGGTGATGAACTAGCTTGATTAAAGTACAACACCATGGGTTTTGTCGAATACCAGCATTTTGAAAATGGACACGAGGCATCTCGACACTAGAGACCTTTTACCAAGCGAAAACACAAATATATGTTATCACGAAACTCATAGTAACATTCAATGTATCATTTTATCATGGTGCGTAGGGTCCCCATATAGGATACATTCGATTAAGGTATCGACCATAAGACTAATATCTCTGCACTAAAATAACTTATTATATGAGTACTGGATTAAGATCATTGACATGGTATATTGCATATGTTTAATGGCCCTTGAATAAACAAATCACATAAAAAAAAGCATGACATGGAGAATGGTAGACTTGATTCAGAAGATTTAGGAAGTAAAATAAAGTTTGTTGAATGATATGGAGGATAGGAGGGTTGTCTGAAGTATTCTTCTTCATAGTTTATTTTATCAGTCATGCAGGGGAGGAGACAAGCAGGGAACATGAGGTTTGGAACATGGCAGTAAGACGAGTGAAGTTATATACTTATATAGTTGATGAGGGAATTGTTTCTGGCTTTTAAACTAATCAAAGAAAACATGAGGGCTACTCTAGGAGACATGCAATCAACTCAATTCTAGACAACAAAGAGAAAAGAAAAAATCAAATAAAAATAAAAAGCACTTTATCGACACGGTTAGGCGCCATCCGTGTGGGCACAGTAGTAGTTATCGATCACCACCGTTCGATGATGATCTCATAGTCACATAAATTATATTTTTAAGCCATCGTTGTGGGCACAGTAGTGTTTTCTGATCATATTCATCCCAAATAATACTCTTCTTTTGATATATATTTGAGGGAACAAAAGAAATTACTTGTTCCTAAAGGAAAGCCAAATGGTAAAGGGGGATTTGAAGAATAACTCATGAGTTGTAGCAAACAAGATGGAAAGAAAAAGGTTGTATGTTTGTTTGTTGTTGTTCCCCTATGTTGCTTCCCTTAGGCATCTTTCTCTTCCTCCAATGACTTTTTTTTTTTTTTGGATGCAATTAACTTTGTGTAGGATGGAAGCATCTCTCTCTGCAAAGCCTCAAACACTAAACAAAAAAAGAAGGTTTAGAGTGATTTTGAGTTGCCCCCTCTTGTCTTAATCTCTAAAGACCATCTCCCAAACATCTTATTTAATTGCCCCCCACCGTTTGTAGATACATTGTTTTGTTTACATTTACAAACCCAATAAAGTAATACAAGGAGGAAATCTTTCTCTCCTCACTTTTTTCTTCTCCCCCAAGCTGTTGATTTTGTTCATAATTCTAGATGTTTTTGTGATTAGATTTCACGATCTGCTTTTTAGTTTTTGAGTCAATCTTGAACTCGAGTAAAGTTTGAATTCCCTATGTAAGAATGTTCCCATGTTGAAATTTAGAGAGAGGCAGGATCTCATTACAAGGCTTGCTTTATGGGATTTCTTGTCATTCAATGTGGTTAAATTGTTTTGGTAGGTTTTATTTGAAAAACGCGTTCAATATATATGTTGAACTGTCTTTAGTTAAGAAAAGTGTTTAGTAGAACCAATAAAATAAAAAGATGATTATTGATTTAGTGAATAATAAAGCATAGATAGAAGACTTTAGTCTTTTTCTTATTTTCAAGGTGGTTGAGCTGTATTGAAATCATAACAACCCGGACTAAGCTAGATAGCTAGACCAACACTTTCTACTTCTCCAAGCAATGCCTATTGTTTCTTTTGCTAAATGTTAATTTCTGTAGAGAAATGACTGTGATCCATAACTCTCTGTCTGTCTGTGTTATGGTCATAATGATGTAACCATTGTATACCAAGATTTGTTTCCTATGTACACCAATCGCCAAGATTGACTTCTAAAGTAGTAAATATCTCCATTTATTAGTTGATTGTATTCTCATCTTTGTGACAGTCCTATAAAACTGTCATGTGGGGGCAAAAGTTGCAAACCCAAATAACAGGCAAGAATTTTATCAAATACAATGCCCATAAGACTTGAAGATCCTTACACTGGGAGACCCCCCATCTTCTTCTCTGTTCAACAAAATTTTAGGGTCTAATCCAAGTACAATGAGCATCAAATTACAACTCGGTGGGCTTAGTCCTATCCAAAATAGCCCAACAAAATTCGGTTCAACCCATCCCATTTAACATGGGAATTCTAAACGGTGAGGAAACGCGCAAAGGGGGGAGTGTAACTACCCATCCCCCACGCTCGTCTCAAGGGGGATGGGTGATTACACCTCTCGCAAGTTTCCTCGCCGCCTAGAAGGGCTCTAACTTTTTGTTTACTGTTAACACACAAGTCACAACTTCACTAGCTTTCCATACCAGAGAGAGGAAACATTGACATAAAACAAAACAAATAAAAATTGTGGCATTTTCTTACCCAAAATTGCATTATGAGATTAATTTCTTGGTTGCCATGTATTATACATATAGTATAGCATAGAAGAGGATTGAGAATGTTTAGTGTGTGATTGTAAACCCTTGGCCTTGGGTTTGAAAAGTGTAAAGGATGACTCCTTGCTGTTGCCCTTTTACTGTCATTGAGTTCGGACTAACAGACTCGTTGCATTTGAGTGACATTCTAAGCCCAACTGAAACTTTGGGATGCTCCTCATTTAACAACTGAAGTCTTGGTGGTTACTGTAGTTTACTATTGAACCTGCAGACAGAATAAATGAGGCAAAAACTGCTCGAAATTTTCTGACACCAATCAATTTCCTGGGCCAAATTTTTGCAAAATAAGTATTGTTTTGAGGAGGATCAATTCATGTATGTTAGGAGTCAGATAATTGGGGTTGGGCTTGGCAATGAAAGCCTTGTATCAAAATCCATTTGACCATCTCTCACACTCACATGCCACACTATTTGGAATGTTAGTTCCATCCAATAAACAACCAAAATGATGAGCAGAAAAGCCACGTGAAGTGCAGATAGATATATTGTCACATGAAAAGCTCAGGTGCTCATGTTAATCTCCTTTCTGCACCCCCAACCAACCAATACGAGCCACTGTGGTGTGGTGGGGTTGGGAACTCTTTCAAAGCTACATTTATCCAATCTCCACCACCACTCTCTCTTCAATCTACAAACCTGGTACATGCACTGGGGTCCATTTCACAAAAACTGCCATGCCATTGATGGTCAGTTCCTGGTCACCAATGCTCCATCTGGACACTGGAAAAACACCAAAGGGTCCCCTAACCCAATCAGTAACCATATATTTATCTCCGCTCATTGTATTGTACACAGTCCATTCTCAATGGAAAACTTTTGTTCTTGTTCTGGACACCTCCTCTCCTTTGTGATTGCATGAATAGTATGAAGATTCTCTTCACTTGCTTCACTATCAAACCACTTCGTCTCTTTCAAAAAAGACACACTAATCCTTCTCAACCCAAATCTAATCCCCATGATATTCCGATTTGAATAATATCTCAATCACTTTCACTTGTTATTGCCTCCTACCTTTATCTTCTTCTTTCTTTTTTATTGATTCTTCTTTTTTAGGTAGAAGCCTAAGTATCTTTCTCACCTATATCATGAGTAGTTCATTTCATATATTACTTTGAAAAGGATCATATCTTGTGTACAAACATAGATCGATGTTTACATATATAAGTGGCACGAATCAAGTTTCTAATCTTGTGATCAAACACTTAATTAGTTCCATAGTCTCCAATAATCTATATCGCCGAGTAATCAAAACCCCATTATGTACAAGTCAACCATTTTTTTTTTTTTTTTTAATTACTTAAAACCCTTTAACAGAACCTATTATGGCTCCCCAAAGTAAAATCTAAAAGCGCAAGACAAATAGGTTAAGATGATATTATTTAACAGATAGTATGTCTGTCCCCATTTTCAAAACAAAACTACAGAAGATAACATATACATAATATGATGCACAAGCTTATAACAGAGACAGTAGACCTTATCTTCAATTATATATTATAAAAATTTCTTGTGACAACTACTGCTCATAGGAAATATGTCCTACCCATATTGAATCAATGAAACCCTTGCACTCTAGTTCTATTTGTATCTTCAACTTGTCTATTATTAATTTTCTTTATAATATGTTATCCAAAAATATATTCTTGGAAATTGAATCGATGTTTAATATTTCAAAGGACCTAATAATCATATGCTCGTTCTAACACATACCAGGCCTAGCTAGTTTAACAGAAGTATCACAAACCGTAGATGCATGCACCTAGTCGATAGATCAACATCAACATGCCTAGTAAATTTCAAGTTTTGGAATGGAAAGTGAATGTTATCTCCAAACAGGCCCTTGATTATCGAAATTTGAGTTATAATGCTCCAAAGAAATTTCCCTTAGTCAAGCACCATCAAAACAAGTTTAGGGCCCAAAATGAGGGACAAACAAGACTGGAAAATAGTAGATGCTCCAATAAATCTCAAAGTGGTAGGACATTCAATTAACGGTGGTGGTGGTGTGTTAACACTTAACATTGCATTTACATGTGAGCAATTATTTTTCTTCCTTTGGCTTCACTGCAAGCAAAGCTTACGCCGTCTTCTTCTACCGACAATTACAGTTGGATCCAGTCGTCTCCATAGCTTTGAAGCAAGCAGTTTATGTTTTTCTAACTCATTCCTCCTGGTATACATTTCTCACTAATTTAATTCTGCTTTGACTTGCACATCTTCCCTCTTATATGTTTTATGTTATTTTGTTGGGTGAATGCACTCACTAATAATTATGAGAAATATCAACAAGTGGGATGAAAATTTATGCTGATTTGGGTGTATAGTGAAATGGGTTGTTTTGTTTGATTGAGTTTGCCAATAAACACACAGTTGAATTAAGTTTTGGTAATGGGATGCTACTGTTTTTCTCTTTCTTTTTGGTAAACAAATGATCACCTCAAGGAGATGATCTCTGATGCTGGGTTATTTACAGAATCTTTTTTTAATAAGACTGGGTTTTTGAATGACCTTCCCATTTTTCTTTTTAATTGATAAAAATAAATAGTATATTTTATGTTTGAAAATCCCAAATGCAGGAAAAGCTTTTGTTTGTTTTGTTTTTTTTTTTTTATTATTATTATTTTTTTATATCAAAGTGCAGTTAGTTTAGGATTTTCAAGCTGTGAATTTGTTGTTCCAGAGGAGTGGCTTGTTTACCAAGGTTGTTTTGGATCCCTACTCTCTGAGCTGTGAAGGTGAATAATGATGATCTTCTCATTGTTTTCTATTTTACCTTTGATCATTGTGGCTTTGAACAATGTGTTTAGTATTCAATACATGGTACGGGGAGAAGCAATGGTGGATTTCTTTTTTATAAGAATTAATGCCTGACTGTGCTGCAATTGTATTGCAGTTTACACCCATCATCATGCGTTGCTCTGAACTTCGGCGAAAGCTTGAGACTACTCAACTAAGGATGACTGATTGCTTAGGTGATTTAGCTTCAGTGTAAGTTCATTGTGTTTGCAATTCGCAATTTTGTATTTTGTAAGTTTTTATGGGCTTATTTGGGTCAATTTTGATGCAGACCTGACCATGAATTAGCGGAGTTAGTATGGGAGAATGGTCAAGTTGTAATGCAAGGTCAGTCCAAGAAAATTCGAAAAAGCTCTCCAGGTATTGCTTTTACATCCCATGTTTATACGGCTCAAGAGAAGGATGACGGAGATGATGTTCCAAAGTTTGAGAGGATTGGCAGCAATGGAGATTCTGTTCTACATGATTTCTCCTCATCAGGGCAGATGGGATTAGGCCAAGATGATGAGCTAGTCCGTTGGTTAAATTATTCTATTGATGACTACTGCTCAGAATTCTTCTCTGAGTTTTCTGGGATTAGTCAGAATACACCCTCAGTGCAGAATAATGCTGTATTGATTGACAAGAGAAATAACCATGGTGAGATGGTTATGGATTCCTGTCGGGCTTCAACACATGGAATTGTAAATTCAGAACAAGGAAATGCATCCAAGGTTTCAGGAGAACCTCATGACATTAGTAGAAGGTATGGCAAGCTATGTCCATCGCAATCACAGCAATGTCAAATTTCACTCCCATCACATAAATCAAGAGTAACAGAGCTTAATGGCAGCAGTGCACACCAAGGGCATTATGATGATCGAAGTCAGAACTTGACTTCAACCAGTGGGATGCCTAATAACAATCTACACAAGCAAGGGAGTGACCCGAACAGTTCAGGGCAGCAGCCCAGTAACAATGCAGGTTTCATGAATTTCTCCCATTTCCTAAGACCTGCCACACTTGTTAAGAGTAATCAACAGAGTGCAGGTGCAGCAACCACTCCAGACCCATTGATCATGGATAGGTCTAGAAGCAATAATAAGGTTTCTACATTAAGCAGAAGCAACCCCATTGAATCCTCGGTGATCGACTCCAATAGTGTTTCAAGAAGTATCACAGGGTTTCAAACCCAACCCGTTTCTTTTCAAGGAAAAGTAGATGTGAAATCATCCACTCATAAGCCCTCAAAGGAACTACTCTCCATGAATCAGTCTGAAGCTATTTGCCCAGAAGATGCCTTTTCAAAAGGTAAATCACCAGATCACGCTCTTGGCCGGGCCTCAAGTTTTGCAGCTAGTATGGCCATAGGAAGGCCAGATGGCGAGAAGGGAGTTGAGGCAGTGGTTGCATCTTCTTCAGTGTGCTCAGGAAACAGCACCGGAGCAGCATCAAATGATCCTAAATTGATGAGGAAATCTAGGGACACAGAGGAATCCGAGTACCCAAGTGAAGTAAGTGAAACTGCAAGCAGTACTTCATTATTTCATCCCTCGGATGTTTTTTAACACATGATAAAGTTTTAATTTTCATCCAGGATGTTGAAGAAGAGTCTGTGGGTGTGAGGAAACCAACAAGTGGTCGAGGAGGCAAAGGTGCCAAAAGAAGCCGTGCTGCAGAAGTTCATAATTTATCTGAGAGGGTGGGTGTCTAAGCTGCTAATAGGTCCATATTGCTATTTTGTTGAAATGCTAACCATTATTTTGTTATTTTTTCAAAACAGAGACGAAGGGATAGGATCAATGAGAAGATGCGAGCACTACAAGAACTCATACCCAACTGCAATAAGGTTTCCAACTTTAATTATCTATAAGCATCCTGATATTTGCCTCATCCAATATGTTGTAGAGAAACCATCTGACATTAACTATTTCTCCAATCTGATTTCCTTCTATTGTTTTCAGGTCGATAAAGCTTCAATGCTTGATGAGGCCATTGAGTATCTGAAGACTCTTCAACTTCAGGTACAGGTAAAACTTCATTTAATTATTAAGATTTCACAAGGTATATACTTCTTTTGGTGTAATTGATCATTGTCACTTCAATATAGATAATGGCAATGGGAACTGGGCTCTATATGCCTCCAATGATGTTACCACCTGGAATGCAACACATGCATGCACCAAACATGGCCCCTTTCTCACCCATGAATGTTGGCATGGGTATGGGGATGGGGATGGGCATGGGTTTTGGGATGGGAATGCTCAATGTAAGCGGAAGCCCCTCTGGTTGTCCACTGATTCAGATGCCCCCAATGAATGGATCACATTTCCCTTGCCCACATAGCTCGGGACTATCTAACTTGCCAATTATGGCAGGTTCTAACCATTCAATGTTTGGGTTCCCTGGTCAAGGAAATCCCATGTCAATGCCTAGTGCACCCTTTGTTCCATTCTCAGGAGGACCTCCAAGTTCAGCATTGTTACCATCTGTCGCTGGAGTCGCAAATCCATTAGAAGTTCCAAGCTCTGCTGGGCCTTCATGTTCAAAGGACCGAATAGAAGACACTAACACACAATTTTTAAGAACAGGCGTGGAATGTTCACAGAATCATATGTCTATTGAGGTATGTGCATTTAGCTTGAGAACTTGAATTGCAAAAGAAGAAACTGCCATATTATCGATGTATGATATTTTTCTTCCACCAAGGAACCATGTTTATCTCCAGCAATTAGTTTTGGTAGTCGCTGACTGCAGTTGGTGATTTCTTTGTACAGTAGGACAATGAATTCTTTGCCAATTGATTATCTATTTCTTACTATCCATCCAGGGCCAGGCAACAAAAAAAGGTCCTGAACAGTCTTCCATGGATCACAAACGTGATAAAAATCCGAAAGCTAGTGGTAACGAAGTATTGACTCCACCTTGTAGAGGCTGAATGGGTATGGTTGCCCCATTGAGTGTTTTAATTTTCCTTTTATGAAGTTTAAATAGTGCTATGAGGTTCTGATTGAAGTTTGTTTATGCAGACAACAACTGATAAAATCGTCATTTTGAACAGTGTGGGTTGAAGAAGAAATGGGGGGTGGCACTGGTACAGGCACAGGGACGAAGCTAATGCAGATCCAACGAAACACTGTAAACTCGCCCTATTTAGTTTAAAGAGATGGCAGGAGTGGAGAAACTTGGAATAACCTTGCACACAGTAAGTATCAGGGAGATACTGCAGTAGCACATAATTTTTTAGTTGAGGGAATTATATAGTTATCTGCAATTATTTGTCTTACAATTAGGTGTTTTACTATTCATTGCTGATCGGAACAAACATCAAATGAGAATTGGAGATAAAAGAAAGAGGGCTTTCAATTGGGAAAATGTTGAGGGTTGATATTCATTCTCCTCTACAATATGACATGTTTGTAAATATAAAACATGTAGAAAGACAAATAAATTGAAAAAGTCGGTAAAATGTACATGTGACGGAGAGAAAAAGTATTATGTTTTTTTTTTTTTTTTTCAACCCGTTCATTCGGAATCGGGACGGGATAGACCTCATCCCATCTCAAACAGGATGAGCACGTACTAAATAGTCATCCAATAAAAAAATAACAAAAAGAGTTTTATCTCACATTACTCACACACCAATAATGTCAAATTTATATATATATATATATATATATATAGCTTATATCATAAATAATAATAGATATTACATAAATAAATATTAAAAAAATTTTGGAAGACAAATAAATATTAAATTTCACTTATAATTAATGATTCAATTCATTTAGATTTCATATAGAATTTCATCTTACATTGATTAAATTTCAACACATCCTAAACTTTAATTTAGAAGAGTATTTTAATTAAAATTAATAATAATAAATATTAAATAAATAAATTTGGGACGGGACGGGATAGGCGAGATTGAAAATCTTCATCCCGATCCCATCCCATCCACTCTAGATCGAGACGGGACGGAATCGGGATGAGTTTGATCAATCCCAAAAGGACCCAAAAAAATCAGGACGGATTCGGGATCACGGGATGGGATGCCCACCCCTCTAATCATAACTATTTACATAGTTGTCGAATTTTGATAAACTTGGTATAATTGAAATGCAATTTTGAAGATATTTCCAACAAAGTCAATGATCAATACAAATACTTAAAATTTCAAAATATGTATTTTATTTTTTAAACATGTAAGTGTTTTTAAGGTTTTCATGTCTAAGTATAATATTTTTCATAAAAACAACGAACATTTTATTGAACATTCAAGCAAAGGCACGGAACATTCAATTGATTATAATTTTAATCAAGTTTGACTCTAAAAAAATAATATTCTAAAATATGATATTTTTATGAAACTAATTGAGGGCAATGTTGAGAATGATGATGTAGGTGTCAAGTGTATAATAATTAACAGTAAAAATAAATAAACATATGTGAAGTGCCAATGACTCGGATAATAAGCTAGTACATTTATACGCAGGATCATGCACTTAGTCAAATGTCAAAATTAGAAACATCCATGAGCAGATGAGCTTTTTTTTTTAAGGTGTTCTTCACTCCTATGTAATTATTCCTCTTGGTCAATGAAAAAGATTTGTCCTCCATAAAGTTTACTACAATTGGTTATATTTTCATTCACTGTAACAGGGACTACGCATTTACATAGGCAGTTTAGTGATTCTTGTTGCGTGTACACGAGTAAGAGCAACCATTTCAGTATATAATATAAAAAACTCCCAAGGGGGCAACATTAGCATACCTGTATCTCTTCTGGAATTATTTGATGACACAATCCTGACTAACTAAATTACGAAATTCAGAATGTTTTGCCGAGTAGGATTGAATTTGACGTGAAAAACCTAATGTGAACCTGGTCATATTGGTCCTATTGGACTTGGAAGAGACTCAACATTTTGTATTTGATGAAACGTTGTGTTTTCAAGATTTATTTAACAAAGATGCAAGAGCCAAAGTGTACGATAACATAAGACCATGTTTCTGCATTTGCATCTAATAAATAACTTACAGCTTTAACTTTGATGAACTTTTCACCTTCTTTGTGCTGGCAGGACGATTGACAGTCTTGGGAAATCATGCATGTACATGATACAGACTAGCTGTGCAGCCCATGGTTAGTGTTATGATCACCTGAATCAACGATCTTCTTTCATCACATGTACAACTAACTCTATCTATCCCACCACATCTGTCACTGTTCTTTGCGGAATGAAGCTTCATAAATTAGTAGTAACATTTCCACCAAGTGAAAATCATGCGAGTCTCGATGGGAATCCTCACTGTTGCTTATCCTTTATTTGAACTGCATTAATTCGCCATCTCCTATAAGATCAGACAAGAAAAATGTTATGTCAGGCAAATATCCTTCATCCTTCATCTCCAGCATTAAGCACTCTAGAATTTCTTGGATATGGTTGAATTCTTTATACATTCGATCTTTAGCATGAAATGAATGAACAACATGTCCAACTTGAATCCAGCTATTTCCAGGTTTCTTTGTCAAACCCTTCTCTTTTATCATTGATCTGACCTTGGATGCATCTGCCCATTTCCCCTTTGAAGCATATATATTCGATAAAAGAACATAATATCCTGTGTCTCCCGTATTTATCTGGAAAAGTTCCCTCCCAACAAGCTCAGCAAGTTCAACCCTGTGGTGCAATCTGCAAGCGGCAAGCAGGCTTCCTAAAACATTAATGTCTGGTTTCACGGGCATTCTATTGACGAATTCCCATGCATCATCAAGGTGGCCTGATCTAGCAAGAAGGTCCACCATGCATGAGTAGTGTTCCATGTCTGGGAGGATGCCATAATCGTTAGTCATGGAATTATATAGAAACCAACCCCGATCAATAAGGCCTGCATGACTACATGCTGATAACATTGCTACGAAAGTGACTTTGTTAGGCTTAATCCCCGTTTCATTCATTTTAGAGAAAAATGAAAACGCCTGTTCTCCATGTCCATTCATCCCATGAGCTGCAATTACTGTGTTATATGTTACAATATTCTTCTCTACCATCTGATTGAATACCTGAACTCCGTGTTCTAGGAACCCGCATTTACAATACATGTTGATAAGTGCATTCCCAACAGATACAACAGCTCCAAGACCAATTCGAGTTGCTTGGCTGTGAATTTCCTTTCCTGGCCTTACTAATCCCATTCTGCTGCACAAAGGGAGTACACTGACTATGGTTATCGCATTAACTCTGATTTCAGATGCACCGACTCTTCGCAAAATCCCAAAAGCAGAGTCGATATCTCCATTTAGTGCATACCCCACAATCATTGAGTTCCATATTGTGATATCTCTATTTGACATGATGTCAAAAATAAACCCCGCTTGTCTCATGAAGCCACAGTTAGAATACATATCAATCAATGCACTCCCAACAACTATATCAGATTCAAAGCCGTGTTTTATGACATAGTTGTGCATCTCCCTCCCTTGTTTCGACAGTTTGAGGTTAGCAAACCCGGGAAGAACACTAGCTACAGTCATGATGTTGGTTTTCATACCATTGTGCTTCATCTCAACATACAATTTCAAACACTCACGGTACTCACAATTTTGAGAATGAGCAGCAATCATGGTATTCCAAGAGATATCATCCTTGTTCAAAATGGCATTAAATACACAACGAGCTTCATAAGTATCCCCACATTTGGCATACATATCTATTAGTGCATTTGAAACATACAAATCACTGTCAAATCCACTCTTCCAAGCACATCCCTGCAATGCCATTCCATGTAACTGACATCTCAGTCTACCACAAGCAGGAAGAATGGTCGCCACGATGACCGAATCAGGCCTGAACCCCTCTGCTCTCATTCTCTTAAACAACAACAAAGCTTCAAGCCATTCCCCATTTTGTACAGTCCCACATATGATGGCACTCCAAGACACTAAATCTCTTCTGGGCATTTTGTCAAATATTTTTCTTCCGTCATCTAAGCTGCCGCATTTGGCAAACATGTCAATCATAGCACATTCTACGAATATATTGGGTTTGACATTGCCCTGAATCTCATTGAATTTGATCAAAGTTTGTATCTTTCTACCCTCTTCAAGTGCAGATAATCCAGAACAAGCCTTTAAAACCAATGGATATGTGAAATTATCAGGGTTTACACCTTCTTTAAGCATTAAGCGAAAGAATTCAATTGTTTTCGAGAAATGGCCTACATTAACAAATCCCCTAAGAATCGAATTCCAAGCAAAGCCATTCTTATGAACTAGTTGGTTAAAGACAAGTAGAGCTTCTTGTAAACAATGAAAACTAACATATATGTTGACAAGCAGTGGAGCTAACCTGACATCAGTAGTACTAGGGTGAAAGAAGCCATGAATTTGCAACAGAGCGTGCAACTTCCGGACTTGAGATAGAGTAGCCTGTGGTGATCGTAGATGAATAAATAGGTTGTCGTAGAATTGATTTGGTCTTGTGGAGATTTGATAGGGTTTAGAGTCGGTGGTGTAATTGATGAATTGGTTTGTAAGTTGGACAAGTCTGTCTGTGAGGAGACTTGAAACGGGTTCTCTGATTTTAGACAGTCTAGTGAAGGAGGAGAGCATGTTATGTTTTATTTATGCTATATTTGATTTCATGGAAGAGTAATGAGTTTCAGGGCTTCTTCTTGCTTTCAACTCTTAAAGCTGTTTGTTTGGCGCTTCGCTTTGACTTTAATGAAACAAAGCTTTCACATGGAAACACCATATACACTGGGATTGAATGGAAGGGGGCTCATGTGCACTATTATGCACGAGCTTTGCTACAGAGCGAGGGAGGGAGCGAGGGAAAGGGGCGAGGGATGGGTGTAACCACCCATCCTCCTCGGGATGAGCGCATCGCGTTGGAGATGCGCACGGAAGCTTATCCCGAGGAGGATGGGTGGTTACACCCATCCCTCGCTCCCTTTCCCTCGACCCCTCCCTCGACCCCTAGAATTTTCCATTATGCACAGTATCCCTCGTGTGCATCAATCAATTCCAGAGCAATCTAACGGTTCGGAAAATTCTAAATGAAACCCCCTCGCCCCTTTCCTCGATGCCTAGAAGGGCTGATCATTTTCTCTCTCCACACGTTAAATTACAAATTAAAACACAACACTTATCTCTCTTTTCATTAAATTATTATAAATTAAACCACATTTTTCACTTATTTTTTTTTTACCAAAATCTACACAATTCAACACACATCTCGAGAAAAATTAAATGGTCCAAATTTAATAGAACACTAATCTCGAGAAAAATATAATGGGCCAAATTTAATAGAACACATATATCAGGGTAAATCTCACGGTTCAAATTTAATAGTACAAATATCTTGGTCCAAATTTAATAGTACATACATGTCAATTTAATTATGCACTCATCTCGAGAAAAATATATGATTCAGCACGTACCTCGAAAAAATCTAACGGTTCTGCACGCATCTCGAGAAGAATAGATGGTTCAACACTCATTTCGAAGAAAAATAAACGATCCAAATTTAATAGAACATACATCTCTAGGTAAATCTAATGGTCCAAATTTAATAGTACACTCATCTCGAGAAAAATCTAACGATCCAAATTTAATAATTCACACATCTCTAGGTAAATCTAACCGTTAGATTTTGGTGAAAGATCAAACTAAAATCTAACAGTCCAAATTTAATAATTCACACATCTCTAGGTAAATCTAACCGTTAGATTTTGGTGAAAGATCAAACTGTTGCGAGATGAGTGTACTAAAATTTGGACCATTAGATTTACCTAGATATGTGTGTTCTATTAAATTTGGATCGTTTATTTTTTCTCGAAATGAGTGTCGAACCATCTATTTTTTTCTTGAAATGCGTGCAGAATCGTTAGATTTTCTCGAGGTACGTGCTGAATCATATATTTTTCTTGAGATGAGTGCATAATTAAAATTGACACGTATATATTATTAAATTTGGACCGAGATGTTTGTACTATTAAATTTGAGCAGTTATATTTACCTTGATATGTATGTTCCATTAAATTTGGCCAATAATATTTTTATCGAGATTAGTGTAATATTAAATTTGGACCATACAATTTTTTCTCGAGATGTGTGTAAAATTGTGTAGATTTTGGTAAAAAAAATAAGTAAAAAATGTGGTTTAATTTGTAATAATTTAGTGGAGAGAGAAAGATAAGTGATGTGTTATTTAATTTGTAATATAAGGAGAGAGAAAAGAGAGATGGAATGATTTAATTTGTAATTTAATGAAGAGAGAGAAGATAGAGAGAGTAATTTAATGAAGAGAGAGAGGGAGGAAAATCGTTAGATTGCTTAACGGCTGGAATTGATGCACATGAGGGGGTCCTGAAAAGAAATGCAAATAAGGTTTTGCTTGGTATACTGTAAAATAATACATTTTGCAAATTAATGCAAATGCATTAGTTTGCATTGCATTGGTTTGCAATGCATTACTTTACGGGCGCTTGGTATAATTAAATAAAATTGATGCAATTAGACAAGTGATTGTTGGTGGTGGCGATGATGGCAGTAGTTGTGGTTGTGGTTGTGTTGATGGTGGTTACGAATGTGGGTGATGATGGTGGTGGAAATGGCGGTGATTTTAAAATGGTGGTGGTTGTGGTGGCTAAGCTATGGTGGTTCGGTGAATATAAAGGTGGTTGTGGTGGTTGCGGTAGTGATAGTAGTGAAAGTGGTGGTGGTTGTGGTGATTATGCTATAGTGGAGGTGATGGTGGTCATGGTGATTAGTAGTGGTGATGGTGGTTGTGTTATGATAGTTGTGGTGGTGGAGTGGAGGCGGAGAGGACGGCTATGGTGGTATTAGTGAAGTTGGTGGTGGCTGTGATATGTTATAGTATTGGTGATCTTAGAGATGGTGGTAGTGGCGGTTGGATGGTGGTGGCAATTTGTGGTGGTTGCGGCAGTGGTAGTAATGAAGGTGGTAGTGGTTGTGGTGATTATGCTATAGTGGTGGTGATAGTGGTCGTGGTGATTATGTTATAGTGGTGGTGATGGTGGTTGTGCTATGGTAGTTGTAGTGGTGGCAATGGTGGCGGATGACGGTTATGGTGGTACTAGTAAAGTTGATGGTTGTTGTGATTGTGGTTTGTTATGGTATCGGTGATCTTGGAGGTGGTGGTGATGGTGGTAGTGGTGGCTATGGTGATTATGGTGGTGGCGGTGGTGGTAATGGCAGTGGAGTGGTGGTTGTGATGGTTTTGTCATAGTAGCGGAGCCGATTATGGTAGTAGTAGTAAAGGTGGTGTTGGTTGTGAGTGATTATGCAATGGTAGTGGTATTGGTGGAGGTGGTGGTGGTGATAGTGGTGGGGTTGGCGATGGTTGTGGTAGTGGCAATGGCGGCGGTTGTTATGGTTATACTATGGTGGTTGTGGCGGTGGCGCACGATGACCAAGCGGGTGGAGGTGGAGGTGGCGGTGGTGGTGGTGGTGATAGCGGTAGTTGTGAAGGTGGTGGTGGTTGGGGTGTTAATGAAGGGGTTGAGAATAAAATTTGAGTAAGAGGAGATGATGAGAGTTTTGCAAAGTAATGCAGGAGATTTTGTCCCGCAAAATTTTGCAAAATTTTATAACTAGGAGATGCGGAGGTCCTGAATTCAAATTCCAATAACTGTTTTCCGTAAAGTCAACCAAACACCTAAGTTTATGTAACCGCCGTGAAATTTTGCATATACATTCTTTTACCGTATACGAAGTGGAGCCTAAATGCAAATATAGTATTTTAACTATTTATTGGTATATAGAATCATCCATAACCTTATAATATGTAGGATTTTAGTTAGTTTTTACACTGCCCTTCATAAGTTGAAAAAATCTCCAGCAAAGTTTTTGGTATGGAATCAACATTTCCTTGTTTTCTTATCTGATGTTTAACTTTCTTCTTTACTGTTGTCCTTCTCAAGTGAAACATTTTTGTATTGGTGTGTAAAAAACCCAAGGATCTTGGTTACAGAGCCAGATCATATTAAAGAAATACTTGCAACAAAGTTTGGTTTTATTCCAAACCTAAGTCGAGCGCTGAAATATTAGATATATTTAGGGAAGGATTAGCTCTGATCAATGGATTAACTTGGGCAAAGCACAGGCGAATGATAAATCATGCATTCACCATTGACAAAGTGAAGGTACTATATCCCTTTCTCATGTATGCCTAATAAAGTATCAATTGCTAATTATACAAATAAATTATATAACGCATTAGTACTTATGTAATACTAGCATCCATTTCAATCTCCCAAATTGGGTAGATTGCTAATGGTATGATCTTCTTGATTTTTCATGACATTGGGTAAGAAAGGCCATGACAAAGACAACGGAAAAATGCACTCTATCAACACTTTGATAGTTGGAAAGAGCAGATAGTCGTCTGATGGTCAGTGTAAAGAGATAGACGTGTCACTAAATTTCAAGATCTAACAGCAGACATAATCGTTCACAGTGCATTTGGCATTAGCTATACTGAAGGGGAAAGGTCTTTCGGGCACAGAGAAAGCTTACAACAAATGCACTAGCTTATTTTGGTGCAACCTATATTCCTGGAAGCCTGAGCTTCTTAGTTTCTTCAATTCTTTGAGATCTATGTATACACTATAGAGATGCGGTAATCATACTGCAGTTACCTCCCTACTGAGTTAAATAGTCATATGTGGAAGCTTAGCAAGGTAGTGAGGAGTAATTTTTTTTTTTTATCCCTTAACCCCTCCCACCCTAATACCGCCGGCTGGGTTTGACCCCGTGACCTAGTGATACCATCCGCCACTGCTCATCCACTGAGCCATCACACCTTTGACCTAGTGATACAGAGTAGGTTCTATAAATCAAAACTGGCAAGAGAAGGTCAGAGAAGAAGTATTGAGGGAGTGTGGGACTGACATTCCCGATGCAGATCAGTTGGGCAAATTAAAACCGGTGAGACCACTAATCAGTGCTTGTCCAGGTAATTCAGTAACAGTTTTATCAATTGTTTCTAGTGTTTTATCTATAGTTTTAGACATTTACTAACACCTGATTTGATGGAAATTGTCTAGTTGAAAATGATTATCCTAGAGGCTATATAGCCCAGTGCTTCTTGTGCTCAGAACAAGACTTGGAAACTTGAAATTGGGTGACTGGACGATCACAAAGGGAACTCAAATATCTATTCCAGTTGCAAAGCTTCACATTGACAAGAAGGACTGGGGCGAAGATGCAAACAAGTTCAATCCTATGAGATTTGCAGATGGGATCTCAAATGCGGCTACACATCCAGATGCTCTACTTGCATTCTCCATGGGTCCAAGAGCGTGTGTTGGTCAGAAATTTGCAATGCTGGAAGCCAAGTTGGTGCTCGCCATAATCCTTCAAAGATACTCTTTTTCTCTCACCCAATTACAAGCATGCACCAATAAACAACCTCACATTACAACCACAGTTTGGCCTTCCGATACTTGCAAAGACAGGTATATATCTGCAAAGGGGAGCTCTAACCCCACACACAACACAGTTCATGATATATATGCAAACTTGCAAAGACAACAGAACATGTAATTCAGCCAAACCAATACTAATGTATAAATTCTGTACTAGTGAACTATACTGTAACAGCATATAATCACAAGTGCTACACTAGAGTGTACAACCAATCAATTGAAAGTGTCACAATGTGATACACTGAGCTGAAGAAAACACCAATAAAACAAACAATACTTACATCTAAATGAATAGAAACAAAATGAACTGACGAATCCACTCGGAAATAGACAAAATGCATGATTCACACCTTTTATATACAGCTAACTTGTGTCCCAGTCACACCATGGTAGACATGTTTGTGCAACCAAGGACCCAAATATGCAGCACACTTAACACAGCAAACCAAATAACAAATTACCCTTTGCAGATGTTACCTGAATCCAAGATTCCAAGCTGCAGTGACATTATTTCACTTTTATGTCGCCCTTGGCTTCTGATGGGAGAGTTTTTGAGTTTGGAGACTTTCCAGTGATTGCTTTCTTCACCTTGACTAATGACTGTTTCACCTTTGATATCAGATTATTCGACTGCTTTTTAGTTGTAACATCTTGCTGAGGTGGTTCAGCATCTACTTTCGATTCATTCAAAGATTTTACAGTCCCAGCCTCCTCAACAACTTCTTCCGCCTTATCCAGCTTATCCGTATCAGTTTTTACAGTTTCTTTTGCCTCTTCAAACTCCTTGGGTTGTTCACTTGTTTCCTTTGTTTTATCAGAACCATTAAGAGCATCTGCTTTTCCCTCAACATCTGTAGTTGCATCATCCTTGACAGTTTCATCTTTCTTTTCTTCAGTGATGACTTCAACATCTCTAGAAGTTACTTCTTCCTTCAAAACATTTGAATCATTTACTGTCTCATCTATTGCAGATGTCTCAAGTTGTGTTGATTCCTCCTCTTTGACATTTGTTTCTTCCTTTCCTTCTTCAACCTTTCTCACCTCAGGGGCTGGCTCTGCTGCCAACTCCTCCTCCACATTAAATCCAGTTTCTTCTTTCTTTGCATCATCAACATCAGTTGTGTTCGAAACATCAGGAGTAATAGATACTCCTTTGTCTTCTGGATCAGATGGAGCTTTCTTATCGACTGAAGCAATTGTATCCACACTTCTAGAGGCAACAGGCTCTGGATCTGCAGTTTCTTCCTCCTTCAAGGATGCACTAACGACCCCTTCATCTTTGGCAAGTTCAATCTCTGCACTTTTCTTCGACTCTTCAGCAGGTTCGGTTAATGCACTTCCTGTAGACTCGAGCACCTCAACCTTGTTCTCAACTTCTTCAGCAGTTTCAGGTTGTTCTTTTGGTATTTCATTCACTTCCACAGCTGGTTCCTGAATTTCTACTTCGTTGGACTTCAATTCTGAGACTTGCTCTGGTTCTTTTATCACCACTTCAGGTTCCTCCACAATTGACTCTGCTTTTTCATTTGTTTCAGACTTTGATTGTAATACTTCTCGTTGTTTTCCTACTTCAGATTCCTCACCAACTGGCACTGATTTCACAACTGTTTCAGACTCTGAAATAGGCTCAACTGATTGTGATATTTCCAATGGTTTAGACTCTTGTTCCAGTTTGTTTTCTACTTCAGTCTCTGGTTCTTGAGTAGAAGCTATTTCTGAAGGCTCCACTGGCTTGTCGATCAGTTCAGGAACATCAGATATTGTCATTTCAGGTTCTTGAGTAGAAACTATTTCTGAAGGCTTCGCTGACTTGTCTACCACTTCAAGAACATCAGATATTTTTGTTTCCGGTTCTTTATTAGAAACTGTTTCTGAAGGCTCCACTGACTTGTCTGCGACTTGAAGAACATCAGATATTGTCATTTCCGGTTCTTTACTAGAAACTGTTTCTGAAGCCTCCACTGGCTTTTCTACTACTTCAGGAACATCATATAGTGTTGGTTCTTGAGTAGAAACTATTTCTGAAGGCTCCGCTGACTTGTCTACCACTTCAAGAACATCAGATATTTTTGTTTCCGGTGCTTGAGTAGAAACTGTTTCTGAAGGCTCCACTGACTTGTCTTCCACTTCTAGAACATCAGATATTTTCGTTTCGGGTTCTTGAGTAGAAACTGTTTCTGAAGCCTCCACTGGCTTTTTTACCGATTCAGGAAGATCAGATAGTGTTGGTTCTTGAGTAGAAACTATTTCTGAAGGCTCCACTGACTTGTCTACCACTTCAAGAACATCAGATATTTTCGTTTCCGGTTCTTGAGTAGAAACTATTTCTGAAGGCTCCACTGACTTGTCTTCCACTTCAAGAACATCAGATATTTTCGTTTCGGGTTCTTGAGTAGAAACTATTTCTGAAGCCTCCACTGGCTTTTCTACCACTTCAGGAACATCAGATAGTATCGGCTCTTGATTAGAAACTATTTCTGAAGGCTTCGCCGACTTTTCTACCTCTTCAAGAACATCAGATATTTTTGTTTCCGGTTCTTGAGTAGAAACTGTTTCTGAAGGTTCCACCGACTTGTCTGCCACTTCAAGAACATCAGATATTGTCGGTTCAGGTTCTTGAGTAGAAACTGTTTCTGAAGCCTCCACTGGCTTTTCTACCACTTCAGGAACATCAGATAGTATCAGTTCTTGAGTAGAAACTATTTTCGAAGGCTCTACTGGCTTGTCTACCACTTCAGATACAGAAGACATATCTGCATTTGGATTGGTGTCTTCCAAAACTTTTGCACTCTCTTCGGATGGAAGATCCAACCCAGGCACATCATCAATCTTTTCAGTCTTCGTAAGTGCAGATGTTTCAACTTGCCTATCTTCAGTCTTTTCATCTAACTCCTCAGCTTTTGCATTATGTTCCTCATTTGTTTGACCACTTTCTTTGGACGAGGAAACAACTTCTTCTTCAACAGCTTTTAATATTTCATTTTCCTTCTTCCCAACTTGCTGCAATAAATTAAGACAATCAGCTACAAAAACCTATGAACTTGGAAAGTTCAAATCGAAGGAAAATTTGAGTTAGTATTGTAATTGGTAGGAAGAAAAATGCACACAGGGATGAACCATATGGAGAAATGCAACCAGAAATGATAATGAAGAACATGAAAACAGAGGAAGTGGACATCACAAAGGTTTTTATGTCGAAATTTGTCATCTCAATATTTCTAGATGTTCACGTAGAATTTGTTAAATCGAAATTCATACAAACAACTATCAGATGGGTGCTACAGAAAATTGTTCCTCGTAACTTCTTGTTGTCTGTCTAGTGGAAGTGTATCCTTCTTGTATTCTTTAAAATTTGGACCTTCTCCGAAAAAAATTTGTCTAAAAGACATGAAAAACTCTTGTGAACACCTAAAGTTGGGAAGCAATGACCAAACTACTAACATGAAAACCAGATCATAGGGACTAAGTTCTTAACAACAATAGGAAACCCATATACCATAATTTCCTCGAGTTTTTTCAAGTCTCAATGAAGAGTATAAACAACTTCTGCAAAGAAAATGAAAGATTTTGACATGGTTCTACAAGAATCTGATGAACCACTAAAAGCAGATGCTTTGCTTCTCACTATAAACAAACACAAAATACGATAAACAACCTCAAGAAGTCCAATAGGTGATTTTGTAAAGACCTTGTTGTCATAGTGAGAGAATTATAAATGAATTTGAGATTTTTCTTCCATAAGATGAAACATGCCAGTTCTCGTAACTAATTTTTTTAAGGCAGATGCTCATCACATATATATATTTGAACTAAATTTCAAGGGGATCTGACTATAAAAATCCAAATTACAGGACAATAAATCTGCAAAATATTCATTAGAGCAAACCAAAAGTATGTTACGGGGTGATGTTGGCCTCTAGGCGGCACCTAGGCGGATAGGTTACGGATCCTATCAAACACCGGCTCAACTTACAAAAAAAAAAAAAAAAAAAAAAAAAAAAAAAAAAAAAGTATGTTACGCTAAATGATCAAATCTCAAGTAAAAATATTTAATCATGATTAGAGAAAACATAAAGTTTGAACCTTGTTGATCCTGAGATGATAAGCCATAAGTACTAATAACAAGCCAAATATAAATAGACCAAGATGTAAACAGTAGTAGTGGTAAGAAAACTGACCTCATCAGAAGAAGAAGTTGGAGTAGCAGGAATAGGAGTCTCAGTAGCCATGGTATCCAAAGTGAAGAGCAACTGTAACTCTAAAACAAGTGAAGAGGAAAAAAAAAAAATAATAGAGAGAGAGAATCCCAAAAGAAAGAAGGGGAAGGGGAATTAAAGTAGGTGGTAGGAAACTAGCAACAACAACTCAAAACCCAAAAGAAGAAAAGAGATAAAGCAGAATGAGAGTGTGTAAGAGGACAGAGTGGGTAATGCTTGAAATGAGCTGGTATTGATGAATGGATGGAAACTAAATAATAATAAACATAGAAAAAATATCTTGAAAAGCAAAATAGGGATTGTTATGCAAAGTGGGGAAGGTAATAATATCAAGAGTCGATCTCCAAAAGAAGAAAGAAAAAATAAATACGCAAGTGGGGTGGGGGTGATTGAGTATTGATAATGTAACTCCGAGTCACTCCTCACGGACATACAGTCACTGGCTTTAAAATGCATTTGCATTGGATCCATTCTCATACATATATGACACATTTAGGCTGAACTATAATTCCTAGTCAATGTGCCAGGATCTGAGCCCACCTGTACACGAAATTACCAACTTGAGAACTCGCCCACACATAATAACCCGCCAGCCTCAGCGATTAGCCGATTACAATGTAATCTCTTTATTCGTTCAACGATCAAGAAATCTATTACAGAGATTTTTGTTAACAGGTCTCCAACTGTTATTGGATATGTATTTATCTACACGTGGAATGGAAGTGATTAGGTAAGTCCAGTTTCCAGTCCAGAGTCCAGACTACCAAAAGAGACATTGAGGTCAGGATGAGATAAGGCAGATGCCTCTCTCTCTCTCTATCTGGACTTAGGGACCATTCCGCTGTTCAAAAGCTAGCTATTCAGATTCCTTTTCTTCTTCTTCATTGGTAACATACATATATACTTGCCCCAGTCTCTTTCTCTTCTTTTATTTTCCTTTCATTTCGTATGGTTCGTTCAAATTCTATATTGAAAGTTACGTAAATGATGTCATGGGTCTACAATATACTGCATCAAATTGGTACATTTGTAATAATTTAAAAAATAATTATTGTTTTTGAGCTATTACAATTCACCAAACAATTTCAAATCAAAACTAAATTTAGTAAATAAAAAAAAAAATAGCTACACAAAAAAATGATACAATAAATTAGATCACCATAAATAGCATCACTTATAAACTTATACTATTTATGATGAAACAATTATTGAATCACTTTGTTTGTGAAAATGTATAAAATTGCTTTATAAATTGTCTATTTTTTAAATTGTTACAAAAATATTAGTTTAATGTAATGATAGAATATTCAGACAGCTATATGGATAAGAGTTTTCATCACAAAAATAAAATCCCATTCAATGATATCCAAATTAAGGTGGGTTGGATATTCAATAAGAAATCTTGAAACACCCTTTTTTTTTTGTTATAATATATTTCCTTAACTTCCCCTTACAAAATGAAAAGTGAAGATATATTTTCTTTTTTCCACTCTTGAATCTCAAATGTTTTTACTATCAATTTTATTAGTTATTACCAATGCAAGGGTCATTACCTCGCCATTGGTGTCATTTCAGGTTACTGTTTTTGCCTTATTATTATTCATTCGCAGCATTAATGTTATTATTTACCTATCTTTATCCATGTATTTTGTAGAAGAAAATACCATTATCTGTGTTGGAAGATGCATTCATTCATTGTGAGTTAATAAAAAGTAACTAATATAAACCATGTCATTTTCAATTTAGACGTTTGCGGTGTTGAAAAATAAGAAAAGATGATAGTTCCGCCAATTATGTTTGTTGTGCCTATGATTAAATATCTGATTAATTGATCAATTTGAAGAAAAACTTGGTCTAACGATCTGATCTACTACCCTGGATACCGAAAAGAACCAGTATTCTTTAAACATAAAAATGTGATTGGCCTGCCAGTGTGGCCAGCTAATAGAACAGAAAGAGAAACAAATATAAATGAAATTACCACATGGAAAAATAATGAACTGACAGATCATTTTCGATCACAATCATCTGATCTTTCTTAGAATGAATTTATTTGTATAATCAATATTTTGACTATAAAATTTAAATAGTGATAATATGGGGCCCATAAATCACTTCCGGAAGAAAAAACTAAAGAAGCTTTGCAAAGGCTGAAGAAGTTTCTGTGAAACAACAAAAGCTGGGAGATGTGAACCCGACCCCATGTTATGAGTGATGTTTTTGACCCTAGACCATGTGAGGAACGAAATATGGTCCACTTCCTTTTAGACTTTCAAGATTAAGAACAATATCAAGTGTTTAGCGGTTGTTGGGGAGGCAGTTCTTGCTTCTGAACCAGAGGATAAAATTAGCTACCCATCTGTTAGCTTGTAGAACAAGTTATGAGAAAACAGACTGATTTAGTATTGCATTTCCTATCTGTGTACATGATACATTGTTGTTATATATAGACTACTAAGCAATGCCAAGCTGTCAAGAAGCTGTAATCCTAACTAACAACTTAGTAACAGAATAGCTAACCCCTTAACATCATTAGCTAATTACAGAATGGCTAACCCCCTAACATCAGTAGCTAATTACTCTTTAACATCCCCCCGCAAACTAAGCGTAGGCAAATCCACGACGCTTAGTTTGTCTCTCAACAACAGGAACCTGGACTTCCCAAGTGCTTTTGTAAAGATATCAGCAATCTGACCAGATGCTGAAATATGTTGAACAGAAATGATCTTTCTAGCAACTTTCTCTCGTACAAAGAAAACATCGATCTCAATATGTTTAGTCCTAGAATGAAGCACGGGATTGGCACTAAGCATGACTGTGCTCTTGTTATCACACCAGATAATTGGAGTTGAACATCGAAGCTTCAACTCAGAAAATAGTGACTGTAACCATGTGATTTCAGCAGTAAGGGCAGCAAGACTTCTGTACTCAGCCTCAGTGCTGCTCCTTGAGACAACACTTTGTTTCTTCGAAGACCAAGATATTAGATTAGTACCCAGATAGACACAGTAACCAGAGGTTGACCTTCTGTCATTGGGATCAGATGCCCAATCTGCATCACAATACCCAGTTAAATTGAAAGAAGGAGTCGGAGCTATATGTAGGCCAAGATTAGATGTAGCTTTGAGATAGCACAGAATTCGCTTCACAACACGCCAATGAGATACAAGAGGGTTCTGCATAAACTGACATACTCTATTGACTGAGTAAGCAATTTCAGGTCTGGTGATTGTCACATACTGCAATGCACCAACTATGCTTCTATACAAATGAATGTCTTGAATCGGATCACTGCCAGTTGCAAACAATTTTTCACCACCACTCATAGGAGTAGGTAAGCCATTTGCAAATTGCATCTTAGCTCGACAAAGCAGATCATTAACATACTTGGACTGTGACAAGAACAGACCATTGATAGTTTGCTGAACCTGTATACCAAGAAAATAATGAGCCTGGCCTAGATCCTTCAGGGAGAATTTAGCATTTAGCTGACTAATCAACTGTGACACATCCTGTGCATTAGCTCCAGTAACAAGTATATCATCCACATAGACCAGAAGAAATATAGGAGAAGGAGATAGTCTGATAAACAGAGAAGAATCGGACTTAGTTGATGTAAAACCAAGCAAGTGAAGAGTATGACTTAGTTTATCAAACCAAGCCCGAGGGGCTTGCTTAAGACCATACAGAGCCTTGTTTAGCTTGCAAACAGCCCTGGGATGTGAAGAATCAATGAAGCCTGGAGGTTGCATCATGTATACCTCCTCTTGTAGCTCTCCATTCAAAAAGGCATTGTTAACATCTAGTTGAGAAACTTGCCAACCATAAGTAATAGCTAGGGAGAGTATGATTCTGATGGTAGTTGGTTTAACTACTGGACTGAAAGTTTCAGCATAATCAAACCCAGCCTCTTGTTGAAAACCTCTGGCAACCAAACGAGCTTTATATCTGTAAACTGATCCATCTGCATTCTCTTTGATCTTAAAAAGCCATTTACAACCAACTATGGACCTATTATCTGGAGGATCTACCAGGGACCATGTGTTGTTCCGCATTAAGGCCAAGTATTCATCTTGCATAGCAGACATCCAATGAGGAGTTTCTAATGCTTCAATGAGATTTGAAGGCTCAGCTGAAGTTATGTAGACTTTAGACTTTAGACATCCAATGAGGAGTTTCTAATGCTTCAATGAAGGTGGTTGTGATTGTGTCTCAGCTCTCCAACTTGGATGATAAGACTGACCAGTTGAAGTAGAGAAAGCTTGATGAGGAGTTGATTGGTTAGGTGTTCCTGAAGAGGATGACTGAGAGGAAGAGTTCCATGGAGTAGAAAAATTATTGTCAAACCTATTGTAACATTTGAATGCAAGATGTCCTAATTTCCCACAAATCTGACATTGAGGACGATTTGAAGAATGGCCAGATCCATATCCAGATGATCTAGCTCCTCTACCAGATCCAGACCTTGCTCCTCTTGATGAAAAAGAATTGAAAGATGCTCTAGAATTAGGTCTCCAACCTTGTGAGTTTGATACAAAGGATCTAGATGTAGGCTTGTATGAGGTATGAGCCATGTTTATGGTACTTGAAACATCAAGATCTTTGACATGTCTTTCGATTCTTGATTCTTGAGCAAGTAACAGTGATTCGACTTCTGCTACACTGTAATCTTGCAACCTAGAACTCACTGAGACTATGAAAGTATCATATACTTGAGGTAATCCATCGAAAATGGCATTAACATGATCTTTTGGGGAGAGTTGATGTCCTACTGATGCTAACTGATCAATGATTGACTTAAGCTTTAATAAGTATTCATTGACAGAGAGATCTCCTTTCTTGAAGTTCTGTAACTGGTTTCTAAACTGTGATATCTTGGCAGTAGTTTGTGAGTTGAAGAAGATTTCAAGAATTTTCCAGATTTGTTCAGAAGTATTGCATCCTACTAACCTTGTAAGGAGTGATTCAGTCATAGATGAAAGCAGCCATGAAAATAAGAGTTGATCTTGTTGCTCCCAATTGAGAAACTCTGGATTCACATGATTGTTTGTTTGATCATCAGTAGAGAGAAATCGTAATGGAAGTGAATCTCTTTCAATGAACTTCTGAAGTTTATGCCCTCTAATTGTTGCCAAAACTTGTTGCTTCCATAACAAGTAATTTTGTTCATTCAGCTTCACAGACAGAGTATGTGTAAAGATCACTGGTCTTGTCTCTGTCATGGAAGAGTTGGCAAGTTGCGTAGCATTGGAAGAAGATGAGTCCACCATTATAGCTGAAAAAGAACCTGACAATGCTCTGATACCATGTTAGCTTGTAGAACAAGTTATGAGAAAACAGACTGATTTAGTATTACATTTCCTATCTGTGTACATGATACATTGTTGTTATATATAGACTACTAAGCAATGCCAAGCAATGCCAAGCTGTCAAGAAGCTGTAATCCTAACTAACAACTTAGTAACAGAATAGCTAACCCCTTAACATCATTAGCTAATTACAGAATGGCTAACCCCCTAACATCAGTAGCTAATTACTCTTCAACACCATCAAATGAGCAATGGATCTGTGTGTGGATTAAGAGATCACACGAACTCGTATTACAACCAATCCCCGTTAAAGACTGCATGGTCGCTCTAATCTAGGGCTGAAAATCGAATCGACGGTTCGATTTTTCACCTAAACCGTGAACCGAACCGACTTAGGTCGGTTTTAAAAATTTCAAATCGAAACCGAACCGACCATTAACAAAATCGATCTGAAATCGAACCGATTCTAATTTATGCAAACCGTAACCGAATCGAACCAACTAAAATCGAATCAAAACCGAAATAAAACCGAACCGACCGACTATTTTAAACATATTATATTATTTATTATATATATTCGGTCGGTTCGGTTTGATCGGTTAAAATCACATAGAAACCGAAAACCGAACCAACTACTTCGGTTTTGAATTTTTTAAAACCGAAACCGATCCGAACCGAATTTAAACCGAACCAATCAGTTCGGTTTAGATCGGTTCGGTCGGTTTAATCGGTTTTATCGATTTTTTGTTCAGCCCTACTCTAATCTCATGGGCCTAGCTACTTGCATGACACCATGGAGAGATATGTTTATCAGAGACGACAAACACACATGGCACATTCATTCACCTTGGTACTGTGTATGAGACTGAAAGATATATGATGCAGGAGGATTCGAGACAGATGATGCTGAGCTGTCAGATAACACGTTATTAGCACTGAGATACTTTGAATTGGTAGATCAGCGCAAAGACAGCAGGAAATCGTGATCTTTTGGGCAGTTTTTTGTGCGTTTCGGTATTTTGGCCATATCTTTGGCTACGGGTATCAGAATTGCGCATATGACTCCAATTCAGAAAGCTCTTTTCGGCGCGCACGTCGTAGCCGACGAGCTATGCTCGTTGCACATCTTTTCGAGGCCAAAATCCACTGTTTCTCTTTCCGAATCTACAATTTTAGTAAATTTTTTTCTTTTATAGTAATATTTCATTCTTCATTTAGGAAGTGTTTCTGAACCCAAATTGGGCCAGATTTTTGGCAGATTGTTTCTTTTATTACGAATTTTTTTTTAGCATGATTATTGTGATTTGCTATTTTTGGTAAAATTTTAATAATCACGAGTTTTAACTAGAAAGCCTGGCTTGTGGGCTGACTTTAGAGATACTTTTGATTTGAATAATTTTAATTGAACATTAGAGATCTTTCTCTGTGTTTTTGGCGAATCTCTTGTGTTCTTTTCCCTATAAATTATCTGTTAAACTAGCTTGCAGAATAATCGTTATTCTGCCCAACGTCAATATCAAACCAATGTGTCATTCACCCTACATGTAACTATATATGTGACTGAAAAATATCAAATCCAGTGCAACATTCACCAGGTACTGCACATAAGACCACAGGATATGAAATCCAGTGTCAATAAAAATGAACTTGCACTGTAATATGAGACTGAAAGATATGAATGAATTCCAGTAGTGTTAATTAAAAAAAAAAATAGACACTAGTGTAAAAACTGAAACCGGAGACTGCAAAATGGATAGAAAAATAAAAAATAAATGTATATCAAAACCAGGGATCCTGGGACCTGTGGGTTATGGGCCCACCATGCTTCCGCTGCGCCACTCTGATAATATTAGCATGTTACATTGAAGAACCTTTATATTAGGATTTCAATTTCCAACAGCCTCCTAATTTCCCTTGATATGAACAAAATTCAAATGATGGAATGGCAATATGGCATTAAAAAATAATAATAATAAGGTGTATGCACAAATAAGTACGATTCCCTAATATTGAATATAGTAATATTATGAGTTTTGCTAAGAAGTTCTAGTAATCCCAAGTATACTCGCAAACTAGTAGTCCAAAATATAAGAAGCAGCTTAATTGATGGTTTTAAGCCTTTTATAACTTACCATGTTAAAATATTGAAATACTAAAAAAGACTTAACTACTAATCATTGAAACAAGAAACATTAGATAGCAATGGATAAACAAAGAAACAAGCTAGCATGGGAGATTTAAGAATCAATCCTATGTATCTATCCACAATGTAAATAGTACAATTTGAACATCCAAACTCAAAATAATAAATAGCCGTAATGGAAGAAAGAATCAAGTAATCACTCATAATGGAGTAGAAGAATCATCAACTATCTGTCTATTAATTTACAGTAGAGATGTTCTTAAAAACATCTTCTAAATTGCCAGAGAAAGGAATCGACCCACCCAACTCCAACTTAGAAGAAGAAGTGAAGGAAGGAACTCGTGTGCGCTTCTTCATTGGTGCTGGAGGACAGTCTCTGACTTCTGGTATCCTGTACTCTTTGGCAGTAGGAGTTTTGCAGTTGTTGTTGTTCTCCATTGATCTCCAGAGCTCCTCCTCCTCTCTCGTCTCCCTCACCATAACAGTAACACTAATGCTATCTTCTTTTAGGTTGCCATTATGCTTCACCGCCTCAGTGGAAGAGGATGATACAGCTCTGCAACGCCTAGTCATTGTTATTGTTGTTGATGATGGAATTTTTTTGGAAGAAAGACTGCAATTTCAAGTTCCACACACAACACAGATCTATCTATAGGGAAATAAGATGCGGTTGTTGTTGTTTAAATTAGGAAGGTTTTGAGCCTCCGGGAATTTAGTGCAAGCAAGGTAAGGGAAGAGAGACTGGGTTTCTAAATTTTAGGTGGACGTATGTTTTTTTGAATATTTATAAGAGGGTGTTCATTGAGTTTGAATTTGGGCCAAATAGAATTCCCGTAAGTGCAAAGCAATGAATGTATAGGACAGACATTACTATAAATATAAACGCGGTTTTAGTTTACAAGATGGAAACCCAGTCAACCCTTCAGGCTTCAGGCCCTCACCTACTCACGCGAACACGGGATGGTCTGACCTGGTCATTCTTGGTGGGCGTGACTCAGACCGTGTCAATACTTCATGGTATACAAGTAGAAGCTTCCTTCAAATTTCATACCTCCCCCCCCCCCTTCTAATTTTTCCTCTAAACATGCTTTTATGCATTGTTCACGCAGTTCTCCATAATTAACAATTCAACTTACAAACCTTTTTTTTTAAGGCAAGCGGGGGTTTTGAAGGTTTCCGAATCTTATCATTAAATCAAAAGCATAAAAATACATCAAGTTTACACCACTCACTTATCCCTTCATCATACAGTATATCATCACACAGAAAAAGAAAAAAAAAAAAAAAAAAAAAAAAAAAAGATTTCCTTAAAGTCTTGAGCCAAGTTAAGAGATGGATCAATGAGATTTAAGCTAAGGGTTAAGCTCACTAGGTGAATGGTTGTCCAGATGGTTCCTTGTTGGACTCGCTAAAACTCGTGATCTTGGTAGACACCAATCCATTGCTTAATCATCTTGAGAATGAGGAGATTCATCCCCTTCCCCTAACAAATAGAAAAGGTTGGAATGATGTTCATGAAGCACACAAAATCGAAAAGCAAAACAATTAAACACTAAGCATAAACTAGTTCCTTAGAGCTTCTAACAACTGATGTTGATCTTCATCTAACTTCTATTTTGTTGATTATACCCTGAATTTAGGGTTTGTTTTCCTGGTTCGGGAAGATTTTCGAGGAACGTCTCCCTTAGAAGACTGAATGGTGGTTTCCCCACATTCATCTTCAGTAGTGGTTTGACCAATCCTAGTAGCTTCCCTTTCCAAATCAGCTGTAAAATCTAAGAGAGACTCCTTCAAATCTTCCACGACGTTGCATCTCTCTATTCCTTCTTTATCTGCACTGTTAACTTCGTACCCATTATCATAATCTTCTATCGTTTGCAAAAGGTTTTTAACCTTAGATAAAGTGATGGGACTATCTATACCTTCCACTTTGAATAAATGTTCATCTAACCAACCGGTTGGATTGGTTGATCACCCTCTGCTTTCTTTGGATCTTTTGGGTCACTACTTCATGCATTCAACAAACTCCTATTACGGTCATTCTGCTGCAGCCTACTGGATGTCTCGCTGTCCTTGTTAGTATCAAACAATTTCTCCTCAGATAGAGCTATTAATCCTTGTTCATTATTGCCCGAATATGCTTACATTGCCGGTACAACAATCTCTGTTCTACTACCAATCTCAAACTGTGTCGCATTCATAGCGTTGGTATGCTCTATGATACAATCTTTTTTCGCTCCCTACTTTGACTTAGTCCCGCTTACCTGCACAAGTAAAGCACGTGAGCCACAGACCACCGTGGAGTGGCCGATGACACTCCAATGCTAAAGTCAGACAGGGCTCTGAGGAAGGTGTAATGCTGTAACAGGGAATTTGTAGCATACCTTAGCTTATCAACCTCATGTCTTATTTATAGTGCAAGGAGTTTTGGTTCTACCAGACCATCGTAGGCGTAGTTTAGGAAGAAGATCTTCGTGGAGATCCCTCCCTAATTAGGAGTCGTGTTGTAAGAGGGAAGTTCCATGTTAGCTCTGTGCTCTTAGATATGCGGAAGATTGTTCCCAATCCAAGAGCAATTCGTAAAAGGGAGTTTCCCTGTGGAAGATACTCTGGCGTTTGCTTCCTAGTTGGAAGCATAAAGCAACTGTAGTTACCCGTCTGAAGCCAATCCTCGAGATACTTGCTTGAAAAGGGCTTACAGGTATTGAGGATAGTTGTGAGACGTGTGGGCCTATCATGCTGTGAGAGTTTGGGATACGGCTCCGGGGTGTGACCGTTTTTATGTATCATCAACTACTCCCCCCTGAATTAGTGGGTCGTCACATCGGTTCGCTAAGTCATTTCTTGAAGGGATGCGTCGCTCATGATGATTGAGTCTTAATCGTTGCTTGAGCCATGCGCTGCATTAATTGAACGTGCATTGGTTCAGCGGAAAAGAGGCGGGAAACCAACCTCTATTTAGGTCATCCGTTGTGTAGAGTCTGATTCTTCTACTTTCCTTGCTTTCGAAGCTACCGCTTTTATTAGAAATGATTGTTCATCTTCCACATGGCTCCAGAAAACCTTCTTGATGACGCTGTCTTAGCCGAGGGTCTGGAGTTTTTCGAAGACAAATTGTTGCCCGAACCTGATCTCACCGAAATCCGTACGAAGTTTGGGGTCCTTGAGGACTTGCCGTTGTATCTCCTGACGGGTGACCAGACACCGATATCCCTGGAGTCTCAATCTATATTTCTTTAACTGACTCCCCCTGTCCTTTGTTTGTTTCGTTGATTTCTCAGACTTCATGAACTCTTTCAGTTTGCCTTTGCGGATCCAGTACTCAACTTCATACTTCAGACCTTGTAGTCGTTGGTGTTGTGGTCGCCCTCCTTGTGGTACACGCAATATTTGCCATTGTCGCGCTTGGAGGGGTCTCCGCGTGTCTTTGGGGGCCACTTCAGTTCCTCCCAGCTTTTCATGGAGTTAAGTACGTCTGACAGGCTGGCACTTAGGGGTGTCACTGCACTTCCTTTTGCTCCGTTCCTCGTCCTCGCAACTCTTTCCCTCCGTTCCTCGTCCTCGCGACTCTTTCCCTCCTTTTTGTCCCTAAGAAAGGAGGGTCTCCTGTCACCCTCGGTTTTCCTTTTAGTGGTCCTTGACTCCTCCAAGATGATGTGTCTTTGGACGTTCTTGAGGAGCTCCGCCATGTCTAGAGGGGCTCCAAGGTGAGGTCCTCGAAAAACTTTCCCTCTTTGAGGTTCGCAGTGAAGGCCGTCATGGTTGTATCATCGCTGCACCCGTCGATGAGGGTTAGCTCGTTGTTGGAGTGCATGACATACTCTCGGAGCGTCCGAACCTCTGCCTTAGAAAGAGTATGTAGTGCAGGCCTTTTCTGAAACGCTAGCTTTCGACAAAACGTGTCAGGAATTCCTTTGCCAGTGTTTTGAAGGAGTCGATTGACTTCGGTGGAAGGCTGTGGAACCATGTCAATGCAGAGCTTTTTAGACGGGTGGGAAATGTTCTACACATGATAGACTCAAATCCTTCTTTGAGGGCCATTACGTGCTAATAATGGCGCAGATGATCAAAAAAAAGATAAGTAGTCACGTCGTAAGAGTCGAGCTTCGGGGGAGTAAACTTCCTTGGAAGGGTCTCGTTCATTATCCGGTCCACAAATGGTGGGACGGAGAGACGATATAGTACGTCTGGATCATGCGTCCCTCTGCGGAGAAGGTTCACATTGTTAGCCGCGCAGCCTCCCTTAGTCCAATGAGAACTAGCGGGGGCCTGACTTTCCTGCACTTGCTCCCTATCATCTTCTGGAGGCGGAGGTCTGTGTTGTTCCTAGTCTCCATTAGCAGGTGGTGGATTATGTTGCGTAAGAGTCTCCATCGCCTTGGCGATATGTTGTATCTGAGATGCCAGCACGTTGATTCTGGGGTCCATGGTTACTGCCGTTGGGGTGGGAGCGTGAGTTGGCTACCCGTGCACGACATAAACTGCTGAATGAGGCGGTATAGGGACAGCCTGAGCATTGGACGTGTCCTCTGGTTCTCCATTATCGCGTGACTTGGTGGTTATTGTTTCTCTAGGTTTTGATAGGAGACGACGATTAGTGTAAAATTATGAACTATGTCGTCCCCACGGACGACACCAAACTGATGCAGTTTTTTCTGCTCCCTGTTTTGACCTAGTCCCACTAACCTGCACAGGTAAAGCATGTGAGCCACAGACCACCGTGGGGTGGCAGATGACACTCCGATGCTAAAGTCAAACAGGGCTTTAAGGAGGGTGTAATGTTGTAGCATACCTTAGCTTACCAACCTCGTGTCTTATTCATAGTGCAAAGAGTTGTGGTTCTACCAGGCCTTCGTAGGCGTAGAAGGAAAGTTTCATGTTAGCTCCGTGCTCCTAGATACACGAGAGATAGTTCCCAATCCAAGAGCAATTCGTAGAAGAGAGTTTCCTTGTGTGGAATATACTCTGGTGTTTGCTTCCTAATTGGAAGCAGATAGCAGCTTTAGTTGTCCGTCCGAAGCTGATCCTCGATAAACTTGCCTAAAGAGGGCTTACAGGTATTGAGGATAGTATTGAGACGTGTGGGTCTAGCATGTTGTGAGAGTTCGGCTCCGCCTGACAGACCGCAGTTGGGCAGACTTAGAACTGCTTGGGTCAGATCAGTGTTGGGCTGACGCTTGAGGCCATAGTTCATCGAGATTATCATGACACATGTATGGCTCCACAGTGTGACCGTTTTTATGTACCATCACTCTGCATCTAGCAGCCATGTGCTCTGCATCAACACTCCCTTCTTGAGTTCCATGCAGACTGGTGTCCTCATCTATGTTCAGTAGCTCTTTAGAAACATCATGAGCAATATAACTTATGTTGGGCCTTGCTTACAAGTATGTTTTCTTGAAGGTACCATCCAACCTTCATCTTGGTCACTTTGTTTATTCTCCTCTTCTGCACCTTGTTTCTCTACATTATTCATCTTGCTCACTCCCGTTGGACGCCTTGATTTCTTCTGCTTTGGGCAGCTCATTGAAGCATGCCCAAAACCCTTGCAATGTTCACATTTCACATGACGCCAAGAGTACTCCACATCTACCATAGCTATCTTCCCATCATTAATATTGATTTGGATGCTAGTTGGGAAAGAACCAATTGCTGATATTTCGACACACACTCTTGCAAAAGCTAAACGAGTTTTGCATAAGAAAGATTGTTCTAAAGTTCACCAGCTCTAATAATTCAACTCTAAAAAGGGTTACATAGATTTTGTTTCGTGATTTTTGGAAAAGATTTAATAATTCAATCAAAGTCTCTACGGTACATGAATCCAAACTCCCAACACATCAATCAAAGACTACTACAGTACTTGTATCAAAGTCTAGAAATGGTGGAAAGGGGAGGTTTTTGGAAGAGGGAGGAGGAACCCCTAATTGAAGAAAGGATGTGTTTGGAAACATGGATAATACTCACTCCTCCCCAAACACAATCATAATTGCCACATCATCATTCACATGATAGACACCTTCCAGGCATAAAGGACCAGGCAGACAGGCACTGTAGAATTCCTTCTTGTCGCGTATGGTATCACAAGTTCAGGCTTCGAACTCTGTCGGAGACATTAATGGTTATGGGAACCAATTAAAACCATGCTCGCCTTTAAAAAAAAACTTAATCTAGGTTTTAATTTATATGTGTATTTTCAACAAACGTGTCATAAAGTAATTGAAAAATAGATTTTCAATTGCTTGAAAATTATGATATTTGAAAATACAAGTTGAACTAAAGAGGTATGGAGTATCTTAAGAATTTAATAATAATAATAATAATAATAATAATAATAATAATAATAATAAATAGGTCGATTTGTTTTCAGTCAACTTTAAGTGCATATTTTGCTCTGGTCCTTAGAAGTCAATAAATCTTTAATCTTTTAGATTGTAGTGCAAAATATATCCAAGTTCATATTAATATTCAAATACAGTATTTTAGTGTTTAGTACTTAGTATGTATTTTGTTGGAAGCACTATGTTGCACACATTAATATTCAAATACATGTTTTTAGTATGAATACATTAAAAATTCGTTAAGGAGAAGGAGGTATCTTCTTCTTCTGGCTCTTTGAATCACTGGAAACCTAAAAGCCCTGACTTTTCCATCTTTCCAAACCTAGAAAACGGAGGGAGCCTCATGTCACGATCATGACTTTCAGATTCAGAAATAATGAAGAAATGAAATTGGATTACTAGAAAAACTGGGTTACAACCCTTCCCAAGCTCCGTGAGCGAGAGACCTTTTTTGTTCTTACAAAATTCAATGCCTAACTCTGTTCTTCTCCTCTCTATTTAACTAGAGTAAACATAACAACTTTGGAACATGTCTAGCTGATGAGCACCATGTGTGTGGCTCAGATGATCCTAACTAACTAATACAACTGAAATACTAAAATACCTCTTGTTTGAACATTTGACTTTGGCGCCTTAATTTCACGCTACTACTCTTCGCTCTTTTTCTTTTCATCCATTTTCCAGTCACGACACCTCAACGCTCAAAGGTATCGGTATTGCAAAAGGCTGAAGAGTTGCCCCCCAACACCAACAGTCCCAACCAAGAACAGCAGGCATTCCTTCAAGTTCAGCCTAGCAATTATATACCCTCCCTCCATTTTGAGACATTCATTTTTTTTATTTTTTATTTTTTAATTCTGACTATATTTTATTGATTGGTTTCATTTTTCCTTTTTTTTTTCTACATGATTTACATAGTTTACTTATTGTTCATTTTTACTTTTATATTTATTTATTGTTTTATTACTTGCTGTTATATAAGTTTTGATGCATGCACCTTAAAGCCTGAGGTACCAAGGTGTTGTTCATTCATTAAGAGAGTGAACTAGACAAATTACTCCCCCACCCCACCCAAGAACACACATTCTTTTGAGTTTCAGCCTTGCCATCACACTCCCTCCATTTTCAGTCTCCCCCTATTTTTATTGTGTTTTACGTATTCTTAGTTATTGTTGTAAATGCTGTAAAGAATTCAAATTAAAAGATAGGAACGAATGTACCAATTTGTTCTTGGGTTGAGTCGCGGACTAGGTCGCTTTCTTTAAGACGTTTTGCGGCTCTGCCCAAAATTGTGCAAGCAATCAAGTAGCCTCGCCGTCCCCAGGATAAAACAGCCCAGAATCTTCTCTGTCTCGTTCAAACAATTGCACTGTTGATGAACGGAATACTATCCACCTTTAATCTCTTATTTGCTCGAAATCACAAATACATAGCATATACTTTAACAAAACGAAAAGCACTTATTTGATTCAAATACTAAACGAAATGCTCTTACTAAACGAAATGCTCTCACTTACTTATATGTTTGCCATAGATCAAATTTCTAGAAAAACAAGGCGTCAGGGTTACAGTTCGTGATGAGCAAGTTGATTCAAACTTGCCGAGGACAGTAAGAAATTTTGTTAATTTCTCTTTTCACTTAGTTTTTAATAAATTAGCCAAAGATTTTAACATGTCATCCTTTTACTAGGAGCAATTTCTTATAGATAATGGCCTCAGGTCCAATGTTCCCAATCAACATATATTATTTCTATTTATTTATTTGTTTTTTCTTTTTCACTATTTCTAACAATAAATATATACATATTTATTTATACCAAGTTATCTGTTTTTTTTTTAAAGCCAAATATGGATATGGGAAAGGGAAAAGAAAATGTCCCTATAGACAGTAACGTTTCCAAGCGTGCGCTAGGCCAACGTTTGCGTCGAGAGAGAGAAAAAAATCAACCTAAGTTAGACACTACCTTGACTGCTAATGTGAATACTACAAAACAGAGAATATCCAAACTCCAATGCTTTGGGGTATGTACATATGTTTTTTCCTAACAAAATTTATATTAGTATGTACATATGCTTATTTAACCTTACACCTTCGAAAATTAAATTTATATTTGTGTGTGTTTCTTTCTAGGGAAAAGGAAAAACAAAAGCCACAATTGCCGAAAAGGGGAAAAGCAAATTTGTTGGGGTGTGTACAACATTCTTAACTTTCAATGCGTGTGCTGATCTGTGTACTGCATTATTTATATTAATTGTTTTTACCGTCTTATGCTTATTTACTTAAGTTTTTTATGCAAGGGAAAGGAAAATGCCGGTTCTATTCAAAAGGGTAAACGAAAAGTTGTATTTATTCAGGTATGTATAAGTGCGTAACTTTATTATTATTTCAAAGTATGTCATGTATGTGTTATATATAGGCCCCTTCTTATTTTCCCATTGTCTATGCACGTTTTCATTGTTTAGATTATATGCATGCCTTAATTCTTTTAGTGTGTAATCATTTACCATTTTAAATGTATTTTAGGATAACAACATTGTTCAGAATAATAATTCAAAACGTTCATCCGCACAACGTTTGCGTCGAGGCAAAGAGGGAATTTTATGTAGGACGCCTCCTGTTCAAATACCTTTTCCTTCTTTCACACCCAATGATCGCGCTTTTCCACAAAAGCTGCGGCAACAATCACGAACGGCTGTGCTCAATATCATCTCTCCCCGATGCATGGATTATGAATTTTTTACTGTGTTAGATCAAAATGTGTTGCCACCACAACAACCAAGGAGGTGTTCATTTTCTACGCCTAACGCATCCCCAAATGCACCAACAAACATGTATACTTCTTTTTTTCTATTTTCTCATATAATTTAACTTTATCAAGTTTTCTAAATTTTGAACTCATTATCTATCTTACAATTTGTTTAGGCCAATTACAAATGACCGACTTCCTAATGACGATACTTCCCGTCATAGTGGTTTGGATTTCCGGCATGAAATTGACTCACAAGCTCATCAAGAAGAAACACGTCATTTCTTAGGCAAAATGAATTTTTTGTGTCCTCATTGCTCAGCACTACATTGAAATGATGAAAAATTGAAGGCATCTTCGTCAAGGAATCCTTTTTTCGGGACGTGTTGTTTGCAAGGAAAGGTGAAGCTGCCACTGTTATCTACCCCTCCACCATTGCTTCAAGTGTTGTATGAGGGAGATGATGTTCAATCAAATAATTTTCGTACACATATTCGCGAGTATAATGCTTCGAATGCATTTACGAGTCTTGGTACTAAATTTGAGCCAAGGGTACTCAATGGGAGGGGTCCCACAAGCTTTATTATTCATGGAGAATTACGACATCAAACGGGAGCGTTAATTTCGCAACAAAGCCAAGATGCAGTATATTCACAGCTTTACATTTATGATCCCGATTCAGCATTACATACCCGCAGTCGTCGAAATCCACGCTTGAGATTAGATGTGCTCAAAATCATTCAAGATGCTTTGTTGCAGTATAATGTGTTTGTGGAGAAATACCGTCAAGCATACGAGATTCTGAATCAAACAAATTCTGTTGACCAAAACATACCTGTGTATTTACACTATAGTTGTCATAAAGATCGGCGGCGTTACAATCTTCCTTCATAAAATGAAATAGCAATTATTTTGCCTGGAGATGTCCCTGAAGTAAACACAACCAGAGATATTGTCGTATATTTGCGAGGAAATCAAGAGTTGATGAAAATTAATGAATGTCACCCAGCTTACTTACCGCTTCATTATGTGCTATTATTTCCGTATGGCGACTTAGGTTGGGAACCTGAATTAACTCAGTGGGATGTTACAACTAATAGGTGTTCAAATAAACGACTTACTCAGATGGAGTTTTACAGTTATCGTTTGTTCGAACGACCAACTGAGTACTCAACAATTTTGAGAGGTGGCAAATTGCTTCAGGAGTTTTTAGTAGATGCTTGGGCTTCAACAGAGCAAAATCGATTAATGTATGTGAGGAACAATCAAACAAAGCTCAGGGCTGAGCTCTATGAAAGTCTTACGGACATTGAGCCCGATGGGTTAAGACCAGATCAAGTTGGGAAGCGACTTATTTTGCCGTCATCCCATATTGGTAGTCCAAGACACATGTTTGAGATATTTCAAGATTCAATGGCTATCACACGTTACAACAATCATCCAGATGTTTTCTTAACCATGACTGCAAATCCAAAATGGCCTGAAATTATGGATGCTCTGTTACCTCACCAAAAGCCTACGGATCGCCCAGATTTAGTATCTCGAGTTTTTGAGTTAAAAAGAAAATGTCTAATGGATAAGATTATCAAAAGAGGCACATTCGGTGATGTTGTAGCTCATGTCTTTACCATTGAATTCCAAAAGCGTGGGCTACCTCATATGCACGCACTTATACTCCTTCACCATTTACAAAAAATTCGCACTACCTCTCAAATTGATAAGATCGTGTGTGCAGAATTTCCTGACCCGGATAAAGATCCGATGCTATTTCAAACAGTTTTACATTGTATGGTGCATGGACCGTGTGGTGTTCGAAATTCTGGAGCACCGTGTATGGAGAATGGGAGGTGCACAAAAAGATATCCTCGCGAATATTCAGAAACAACAACAATGGGCCAAGATGGATATCCTATTTATCGACGCCGCAATACTGGCCGAGTATATAATGTGAAGGGTCAACCAGTTGATAATAGAGATGTGGTGCCATATAATCCATATCTTTCAAGGATGTTTGATTGTCATATTAATGTGGAAGTGTGTGAGGGAATTAGATGTGTTAAATACATACACAAGTACATTTATAAAGGTCATGATAGAACAACAATGGTACTAGGGGGAATCCAGCAATATCTTGATGCTCGATATATTGGTCCGCCAGAAGCTGCTTGGCGGATATTTGGTCATCTTTTACACAAAGAAAATCCTATAGTGGTTCGATTGGCGCTTCATTTACCTGGAATGCATCATGTTGTGTTCAATCCTAAAGATCAAGCACAATCAATTTTACTTAGAGCTAGACACCAAATGTCGACTTTAACTGCATTTTTTGCATGTTGTGCTGTAGATCCGTTTGCACGTACATTTACCTACCAACAATTCCCCCAACATTTTGTTTGGCAGAAATCACAAAAAATGTGGACAAAAAGAAAAATGGGTTATGCAATTGGAAGAATGTATTTTGCCAGTCCTCATGAAGGTGAAAGGTTTTATTTGCGACTGCTTCTAACGGTTGTAAAAGGGCCACAATCATTTGAACATTTGCGCACATATGACAATGTTTTACACGACACCTTCAAATTAGCTTGCACCTCACGAGGACTCCTAGAAGATGATGATGAATGGATTCAGTGCCTTGAAGAGGCTGCGATCATGAAAACTGGGAATCAGTTGAGAAGATTGTTTAGTGTGATTCTAATGGAATGTCATCCACTTCACCCAGATTTGCTGTGGACAAGGTTCTCAGTGAATATATGTGATGATCTTTCGCACCAACTTCGAACAAGGTTCGGTATTTCAAATCCAACAGATGCTCAGACTCTGGATTATGGTTTGTATCTCATAAATCAATTTCTTCAAGAAGGAGGGAAGAATTTAACGAAGTTCCCACCTATGCCCCTGCCAATTGAAAATTGGGACATGATAGTTGGTAACAGACTCATATGGGAACACCGACAACTTCAGTATGATGGTCAAGAATCCGATGCACAATCATCCGTCGATCGTCTTAATGAGGCACAACGTTCTGCTTATACTGCAATAGTAACTTCAGTTCTTGAAAATAAGGGAATTCATTTTTTTTTGAATGGAGGTGCAGGAACAGGAAAAAAAAAATTTATACAACGCCATTGCATCAAAATGTCGCAGTCTTGGACACATTGTCATTACCGTTGCATCATCTGGTATTGCGGCGTTACTATTAGTGGGAGGTAGAACAGCTCATTCAATGTTTCGTATTCCGCTGGATGTCATGGAAAATTCAGTGTGTGGGTTTAGTAAACAGTCATTGCACGCTGAGTTATTCAGGGAGACCAAACTAATTATCTGGGATGAAGTTCCGATGCAACATAGATATTGTGTTGAAGTAGTTGATCGTGCACTACAAGACATTTACAGCACCAATAAGTCATTTGGTGGTATTACTGTTGTTCTTGGGGGTGATTTTCGACAGATATTGCCAGTGATACCCAAAGGCGTCCGCAAGCAAATTGTGGCTGCATCTTTGAGGCGTTCTAAGCTTTGGTTAAACATACAAGTTCTGACTTTGAGTTTGAATATGCGGTTGGACAATGGGGTAGGCAATGACGGGTTTACGAAGTTTTTGATTGAGGTATTATTTTTGTGTAAACAATTCTACATTTTACTACATTGCTATTTTTTTAATTACTGATTATTTTTATTTTATTTAGATTGGAAGCACCGCACAAGATGTTATTCGTATTCCAACAACGGTGCACAAGTGCAAAGATTTAAGTGAACTAATTTCTTTTGTTTATCCTCAACTAAATGTAATAGGCACAGCGTCTCCGAATTATTTGACTGAGCGAACAATTCTCTCAGCACGAAATGACGAAGTCTGCGACATTAACAAAGCTGCATTATCTGATTTTTCAGGAGAAATCATTGTTTATTTTGTCGCAGATAAAATGACGGAACATTTTGAAAATGATCATTCCATTGCCAACCGTTATCCAACTGAGTATTTGAACTCGCTTAATCCTTCTGGATTACCGCCATTTAAGTTAGAATTAAAAGTAGGTTGTCCAATTATGTTGCTGAGAAACATCGCACCTAAAGATGGACTTTGTAATGGAACACGTCTTATGGTTATGCGTTGTGCAAAGCGTATAATTGAAGCAAAAATCTTAAATGGGGATAAGGCTGGCAATTTAGTTTTCATTCCTAGAATCTCTTTAACGCCATCATCTTCCGAGTTTCCCTTCAAAATGAAAAGGTGTCAATTTCCAGTGCGGTTGGCATTTGCAATGACGATAAACAAGTCGCAGGGTCAATCTGTGAAATACGTTGGAGTTGATTTACGAACACCGGTATTCAGCCATGGCCAACTTTATGTTGCATTATCTAGATGCACAGCTTCTAATAGAATAAGTGTCATTTTACCTCAAGATGGGCTGGATTCTACGACCAATATTGTTTATCCAGAAGTTTTGTTGTAAGAATTTTTTAAAGGTATGTTTTAATAAATTTTCTATTGATATTTATATTTTGCTTTCATACGATATGAATCTAATATTGATTATACATTTTTGTAGAATTGGGATATCATTGTCGAGGAGTTCAAAAAAACCATTAAAAAACAAAAGTATAATGGTGGGCGTCATTGAAAATTGGCAAATAAGGTAGTTTATCTCTAAAGATGATTGAAAATATATTATTTTATTAACATTTTTTTTTCTAATATTGTGTGTGATAAATTTGTAGATTTCAGTCATATTCCCTCCTTGCTCAAAGTTGGTGCATATAGACGCCGATTCATTTGATAATGTGATGCAGAAGATGTTTGGAGCAGTTGTTGATACATAGTTTTGATGTACATATGCAGTTTAACCCATTTTTGTATATTCTGGGTTCCTTTTGTTCTCATTTTTTGAAAAGAGAAATGGTGGAAACCATGCTCTTTATATTATTATGGCGTGTGGATATATTATTTGGTGTTCATGGCATTGATTGCCATTATAAATTTGTATGACAGGTTCATACAGGTTTCAATTATTGAAAAATACAAGGGACACTGTCGAAATTTTGAGTTTTTACTTCATATGACATGTTCAGATAAATTACTTTATTCATAAAATTGACATTTTGGATATAATGATTTTGTGTGCGTGTCTCTTCGACCGCCAAAAAAACACTTTTAATATATTGAAAACGGTGAACATATATTGCGCTCAGGCAACAAGTTTTTTTGAATGCCAAATTACGTGAGGTACAAATGCTTATGACAAGTTTAAATAAAACCACAAATTTGAGTATTCAACATAGCCGTTTAAGTATGATGTAATCTGCGATAGTGCCAACGGCACGGGTATTCCACTAGTACTTTAACAAAACGAAAAGCACTTATTTGATTCAAATACTAAACGAAATGCTCTTGTTTTTTTTTTTTTTTTTTTTTTTATCAAATTGGGATGTTGACCCATTTTATTCATTTAAAAATCCACCCCCGAAGGCTACATGACTGACCCTATAGGGTTAACTAAAAAGCCGATACAAACTCTCACAAAAGATAGGATTCACCACTACAAGCCTAGACAAAAAAACAAACTCAGTCTTTGTACCTTTTGTTTTCTTTCCTAGTTCTATTGGATTTTCGGGGACAAAAGCTGGTATCTTTGGTGTGGCGCCTTTTATTCATCTTTCCGTCTGACATAGCCCCTAAATCCAAATCACTGTTCGCTGCCTGTGGACCAAGCTCAGATTCTGAGTTGACTTCATCACTATCCTCACTAGTACTTTCGAGTGCATCGATATTCAATTTCGGCAGTCGAAGTAGCCTATTTTCTTTGAACAAAGATATAGCCTTATTCAAGTTGTCTCCGACTCTTTTATAATCCGGGGAAGTTTTGATAGCGTATTTGTCAAAATGTCTTTTTAACCTGAGCAAAGACTGAAACTCATCATCTGAGGGTTCCTGCACTTGCTGACCCTGCATAGCATCCCCTAGCTCTGTGCTAGTAGCGCCGAGGTGCCCCCCCAGATGAGTAACTGAAGCCAATTGTGCCGACTGAATTCCAACATCACCGGGTTCAATATGATGAGGTTGTCTGAAGACCCGCCCTTCCTTCTCATTCCCAGCTGCCACGGGTACTGACAAGTGTCCAATGGCCGCGGGTTGTGGTCGCCTAGCATGTTCTGCTGTCAACTGTTCCAACACTGTCGGCTTCGCCGTTCCAGCCCCTGCTTCCTGTGTAATACAGTCGACCTGGTCTGCTGCGTAATAGAATCTGATCGAGGAGAAACCACACCAATTACGGGAGAGAATTCTGCGAGAGAATCAAGTGCTGCCTGGGGTAACACGTCCCCTGTTTTGGGACAGTGATCTGGTTGGGGCGAAACTTCCCCTGTTTTGATGCAGGGCCCAAGCTGGGATGAACCAAAATCTGGCTGAGGTGAGACGACTTCCCCTGCTTTGATGCAGGGCACAGGCTGGGACGAAACTAGATCTGGCTGGGGAAAATCAGAGCGCCGCAACTGCACCTTCGTTGCACATGCATCTCGCTGCATTCCTGAATCAGCATGCCCAACTTGACCCTCACCGTTTGAGTCACTCGTCGCACCTTGCAACACTGCCGCATGATTATGTTGAATTTTAATGTGTTTGTTCGTGTCGTCGAAACAACTACTCTTCGCCCCTGAATTGACATCATCCTGTTGTTGTAACGGCTGTGCCTGATTGCCAATAACATTTGCAATCTCCGAAAATGTATACCCCGCCTCCAGAAGGCATTCCTCCGTGGATTCTTGCCTAGCCACGGCACGGTCATGAGCCATGTTCTTACCCACCAGTTGCTCCGCTGAAGCGTCCTCATCTTCCTCGATATTTTCTGTAAGGGTCTCAAATTTGTTTGACATCTCCACCTTTACCGGTTCGTTGTTCAATAAGTTCGCCTTACTCATGCCCTCCTTGATCTCCTCTCCTTTATCATTTTTAGCACCACTCCTTAAATAAATTTTCAGCAACAAGAATGGGTTGCTCTCTAAATGACCTGATGGACGGACGGCGGCGACGAGACAAAAATTAAGATGTGGGACTCTTCTACAATGCAAAAGTGGGACCCTCTTCACAAAAGTGTGGTACCCCCAAGGGGTCCAAACCCAAGTCCAAACAATCTCCTTATAAACTCTTCTACAATGAGTTGTATAGAAGATGTGAGACTAAAATTAGAGAGAGATCTAGAGATCGAAACCTGATACACACTCATTTTCTTTTATTTTAAAAAACCATATTTCCAACAGTTATGCATACCAAAACTTCATGCGAGAACCAAATCTTGGACAATAGCAATTCAAAGACATGAAAGGAATGTGGAATTTTTTTCAAGGCAGAGAATAAACATCACAGGAAAATGAGTAATAAACTCAACCAATTCCTCTCCTACTGTCACTCTTTTATCTTCCTTTGGGTTCTTGCAATGAAGAGCCAGATTTGAGTCTTTCCATGAGTTATCATTGTTGGATAGATGGAAAAAAAAATGCACCTTTTAGTTAGTAGCAAAAAGGTGCACTTTGTTTGCATTCTAGTTGCTCCAAATCTCATCAAGCAACACAAAAAAAAATGTTGCGGCGATGTATTTCGGTATTCACTGTGTATGGTTTGTCATTGGATGGAAGCCTCTTTTGCATGTACAAATTTTCTGCAACAGTAAGTTGTTGTTTTGATTTCTTATTTGGTCTCATTTTCACAAATTTAGAATTAGGAATTGATTTATGTTCACTGAGTATGGTTCTTAAGAAGTTTCTTTTGGGATTGGTTTACGTTCCATCTTTTCTCTTCAATGCTTGACGTTGAAGACTCAAGCATTGAAGATAAAGATGGAACCACGAATAAGTGACAAATGGTAGGACAATGGAAAAGTAGTATGGCATAGGTACATGCTCTTTGCGAGTGTAAAATTGATACTCTAGAGGATCCGAAGATCACAAACTTAAAAGAGATGAAACTTTGATAAAAATGCAATTTTTTTTATTTTTTAATCTTTAAAGTTTCTTTCTATCTTGAACAGTATGTGTTTAAACCCTTGAAACTTTCTAATGAGTGTTTTGGAATCTCGTATAATCTCTGATTTTGGCATATTGGGTTCTGTGACTGTTTATGGGTGGTGTGTCCAATTGGAAATTTCAGTAGTTAGTGAAGTTTTCTCGAGAAGCAACAAACATTGTGAACAGATCTTTAGTGGAGATGTTCAGCTGGCGTTGAGCTTTTAACAAGATGGGGATAGCATGTACTCCAACTAGATGAAAGTCTACTGCCACTTTATATGAACTGGTTTTGATTGAACAGCTACTATGCCATGAGAATTCCTAAACTAAAAATGATAATCCCAATAAATCCTACAGAACTTGGGTAATTTGTAACTTTCAATTCTCATACATATATAATGTTATTTGTTTGAGATATAGTAGAGAAATATGGGACGATACATAAATCTTTTGTGGCCGGGTGAAAATCTGATCCCTGGATCCCAACCCTATATCATAAGTAATTGATTTTTGTATATATTGGCCTTTCTTCTTTATTTCTTTTTTACTTTTCTTGTTTTCGTTAGAAAATGTTGGATCTGAAGACTTCAGAATAATATCATTCAAAATTTCAAATTGTGAGAAGTTTTGAACAGTTATATATGTAATTTATCACAATATACTGGATGTCCTATGCAATTGGTTGAAGTAAATGTAGGTAATTGCTAACAGATGGTGGAATCGTTGATGGTCTTTGAACTCTACATTTGGTAGGATTCATCTACACCGTTAGTGACACTTATTATGATTTGTTGCATTGGCAATGATACTCTTGCATAAATCACGTATAAATCAAGTCATGAGAGTGCTTAAAGGATTGATTGTTAATTTCGATGAAGAAAAGTTATGGCAGGTCTATCATGCAACCACTTTAGTAGCAGAACACTTTGCAAGGTTACTCACTAACCTGGAGACAATGAATCTAGAACTAATTAGGTTCTTTGTTGCAGCTTTGAAGCAAGTTTATTGTTTTGTAGATGATGAAATGAGTGAACGTATAAGCGATTGTAAATTTTATCATCATTTTTTTTAATATAAGGTTCGGGGATCCTAAAAAACCCAGCTCACTTTCCAAAAAGAAAAAATGATACTCTTGCAGCTAGTGCAGTGTGGTGCTTCCTAAGAAGGTGTCTTGCCTTTTAATTCTTGGTTCACTGATTAATTTCAGTTGAAAACTGAACCGGACTAGGGAACTGAGACTTTGTTCAACAAACTAGAGAAAGAGAGGACTATATCAGTTATCTCAAATTGAAAGCCATACATTTTAAGTCTATTAGTTCTTGGATCCGGATGAAGATTCATGCTTCGCAAGGTGTACAATTAATGTGGGTTTTTTTTTTTATCGAAGTCCCAATTCTCATTAACTTTCTCACATAATTGTTCTCCTACCTTTTACTTATAACCAGACCCTTTTGAATGTAAGAGCCTAAAATTGATGGAACTGTCCTGCCAAAACAGTATCAGTCTGGAGAGAGTTGAGCAGTAATGAAATACATGCCTTGCGTAAATGTTAATGCATCAATTCTGATTGGAAATCCATTGTGGAAAATGCTGATAACCAATAGCCTTCCCATTTTGACGATGTGATTTAGTTGTCAGTTATGTGATGTTCACAACTTGTTTTAGAACAAACGTGTATCTACAACTCTGTGTTATCTGACTAGGATATTGCAATGCCAAATTACTCTCCCTCTTTGCTAAAGTTATCATATAATTGTTGTCATCTATCTTTGCCAGGGAAAAACCATGACTTTTATATATTGACTCAATAAACCTGGCAGTTTAAGTTCACTTGGTAATTTGCTGACTGATTTCATGTTCACCCCGTTTCAGTTACCTAATATATATGTACCTCATATCCCAAAGGCCACTATGTGATTCTTTTAGAATGTAATTCAACTTTTCTAGTTTCAGAAACTCATTGAAAATAATCAAGTTACTGACAATGTGACACGAGTCATCTTATGCTTTCATTCATGTTTGGAGTAGCTTTTCCGGTTCAAGTAGATGAAACTTTGACTCTTATCTGGGCATTGTTTGCTTCATCATATATTGTTGTATTCGATCGGAGAAAACATAAGCTTGGGAAAATTTTCCTGGATCATAAATTATTGGACAAAGATAAAATAGTAGACCTTGTGATGAATCCTGCTTATTACTCATCTGTAGATGTTGTTCCTACTTATAGCAGGAACATTATTATCCTGTGTCTGTGTCTGTGTCTGTGTCTGTGTCTGTGTCTGTAGATGAGTAATAAGCAGGATAATAAAGTTTGGAAGAACTGTGTCTGTGTCAGAGGGATGGACGCCGTGACACAAATCATTTTTCACACTTATCAATCATAATGCGATCGAGCGAGATAATTAGGGGAAAATTAATAATGCACATTTTAGATCCCTTCTGGGTGCTGGGTCATATATTTTTATTTCCTAAACTGCTGACAGGGCCCAAGGCAAGGCCTTGACAATACGCGAGGGTAATAGTCCACACTGATCTAAAGGCTTTCACTTGATGGTTTGATACAACAATCACCATGTACCCCTTGGGCAATCACCTTTCTTTTCGTGTCTCATTGCCCGTGAACAGATCAGTTTCTAATGGGTGAATGTATTGTACTGAGTGGTGTCTAATATTTCCATCAAATCCCATCATAAATGTTATTACAGTACTCGATCGCTAGATATCACACTTTGAACTACTGATCTAAGATTATATTCAATCTTCTCCAAATCTTAATCAGAATAGTTGATTGTGATTGAGCATTTAACTTTTAAGATTCATTCTCTTCTCCATTTTAAAACCATTTCTTTGAGTTCCGTGAAAAATTGGAATGGAATTCATTTGAACTCTTTATCTCGATCTGTCACCTATCGTAAAAACTGTCCAAGTATGGGTACTACAAAACTTTTCCATTAAGATCTAGAAGGTGTTCAAGGTATAAGCAAGTTCAAACCCGACCTACCTAAATATTACTGCAAATCATTTTTTGTATCTCCCCTACAACACTAATAATAAAGATTGAAAACCAAAAAAGTAAAGAAAAATAGTTGTTGGGCCCATTTAAGTATCTTTTAATTTGTTGAATATATATGTCGATTAGGCTCAAGGTCATGATTAACATCATTAAGAGCATAATGTTGATTAATTTTCTCTTAAACCTCTTTACAAACGAGTTAAGTATACAACATGTAGTGAACCACATGTTTATTATTAATGATATATTAACAATAAATATGATTACACAATATGTCATCCGAGGGCACTGTTGGCAATATGGAAAAAAATTTGTCTCGAGTGGTTGCAAAAATGGAGGAATTTTGGAGGTGATAATTTAGACTTAGAGGACACTTGATTAGGAAAGGAGGTTGCATAAATAGTGTGAAAACATTTTAAACTCTCCTTTTTTTTTTTATTAGACACCTTTAAGTGGGATCTACTAAGCTTGGACCAACCAAAGCTTGACATCAGATGGGGTAAAATAATTGGTTAAGAAGACTTAAAACACTCTAAAGAATCTAAAAATATTAAATAAATGGGTTGATTAGGAGTGTCTAAGTCGCACTCAGTAATCGAAGTCAATTATGTAATGTGTATGATAAAAAGGTGAATATATCTTCCCACTAGAAGAGCTAAAGAGTGTTGATGTAATAATTCAAAAGTTGAGGTGGGGTTTGGGAGACTACATAACAAGCATTTCAAGCAGACAAAGCTTTTTTACTTGATGGGTTTCATGGCTTTAAACATTTCAGTCAATTTGTATTTCTTCACTCCCTCTTTTACCTTTTACCTTTTACCTTTTACCTTTTACCTTTTACATGTTGTTGTTATTACTTTTTGCCAGGGCAGTAATAACTAACCCAGATGTTTTGAACATTTTCCATGGGGTGTGTAATGCATGTATAATTTTCTTGTGGCTTGACAAGACAGTAACTAGATTAAGACGATATAAATGAGAACTAGATGCATGGTGTGAGGAACATCAATTAGATGTTTCGCATGTGCAAATGTTAATTAGCTGATTAAGTGGGGTGCACTATCGAGTGACATCTTCGTTGTTGTTTTTTTTTTGGAACGTGAGCTGGGTTTTCAAGGAACCCATAACCTATGCCGCAGGTGAAACTCGAACCTAGGACGTGGGGGACAAATCCACACAGCCCTAACCACTAGACCATAATACCATTGGCGACATCTTTGTTGTTATACGAGAGAATTAATGATCGAAACGAGGCTGTTTGCTTTTTGTTGATGTAGGAACATGTATGATTGATGTTCTATTATATGGGCGTTAAGCTGTTGTCGCCCCTACAAAGGAGTGTTTGAGGTCATTGAGAAGAACATTTGAATGATCAGATCAATTTAAGTAGATGAGAGTATGTCTAATCCCATTATTTAAAGTGATGATTAATTAATCTTTCTTGTCAATTAGTTGTCCTTCAGCTAGGAATTGGAAGCTGAAAAAAAGTGGTGGTGTCTAAATAATGGATGTTGGATTATCACCTCTCATCTTCCATACAATTTTCTATCGAGTAAGTCTAGGGAGTAAGGGAGGCCGGCCTCCCACCGCCTACCCTCCTCGAGATGGTCAGTGATGTACATCTCAAAGAGGATGGGCGGAGGGAGGCCTCCCTCACTCTCTCTCCCTCGCTCCCTAGAATCAGGGTTTTCTATCTCATTCAAGGAAATGGTGTTTATTTAGATTTCAAACAACCATTTGATTAGTATCTTTGAAATCTTTTTAATTACTTATCTTTCGTAAATTTCAAATATCAAAGTCCCATCAACATCTCATCTAGGCCACCCCTCCTAGCTCCTCCTTTGGGTTTCATTAAATTTTATTTTTGTGCCCAGTCCCTTAATTAAACAATGTAAAGTGAAAATAGAGTCTACTTTTACCAAGCCTACTGTCTTAAGAGTATTTACATAGAGCCTACTTTTACCAAGCCTACTGTCTTACTAGTCATCACTTAATTATATCATCCATAAGTTGGTTATTATTCATCATTTCAAATTTGAATCTAATCAATGAAAGTTTGAGATAGCTATGGTTAGAGATTTAGATGCGACCCACGGATAGAAATTACTAAGCTTGAGAGAGCTACTGATAGCGATCATGTTGCTAATAGACAGAAATTTGGAAAGACAAAAAGCTTCAGCTTTTGTTAAATTGCCCCAAATTCAGGCTACCTTGCCTCTATCCTTCCTACTAGTAACAAGTATAAATGGATTCCATTAGAGCATCTCCATTCTCCCATGAGGAGCAAGTTCAAAACCCAAATATTGGAAGCCATATGCACAACTCAGTCTTGAGTGCTAAAGGTATTCTTTAGCATGTAGGTTTTTGTTAATTAATTTAATAATTAATTTGCCAATCGGAGACCTTCAACCTCAAATGGGTCTACTCATTTAACCCTCGTTCACAAGTGGCATTTGGGGCGAGCTAGTGATGAGTGAGAGTTGCGTGAGGAGATATTAAGTTTTTTTTTTTTTTTTTGTGAACACAATCCGGATCCCTACAAGATTATAAGCCAATCAGTCATGTGGATAGGGATGTGCTGTCTGCCTTCCTTCCGTACAATATAAGAAAATCATCTTTGGTACCAGCAGTAGCAGTAGCAGTAGCAGTAGCAGTAGCAGTGGCAGCAGAGCGTACCATAAGTCGTGCGTCTCTGTGGCCGATCTACTTGAAACCATGTATGTTTGGACATGTGGCACATGAACAGTTGCACGAGTGGATCAGGTCTGATAACTCCATATCCTTCCATGGCTGTGGGACGTTCGAGCAATGTCATACTCACACTCATCGCAATCAACATCACTTGTGAGTTGGCATAGTTTTTTTTAGCTCTACTTTTCTTTTCCTTCCTCTGTTTTGTTAGTCTCATTTTCAAACTCCCGAAAAGGTTTGCATCGAGTCTAACCATCTTTCATTTGAATTAGAACCCTTTTTAACACAGTACATGTGTCGGGATGATCTCAAAAAATGATAGGTCCAAGCGTCAGTTTAACACCGATCCAGCTCAACCGGTTCCAAGCCTGCACAGTGCAGTTCATCAGACGAACTCGAAATCATTACAGTCTGCTAAGCCCACGCATTTCACAACTATCATCAATACCCATAAGTACTGTTAAGGCAAATATCTCAAGTATCAGCTTCGAACAGACAAGACAACAACACTTTGCTTCCAACTAGTAAGCAAATTCCAGAATATATCACACATGGAGGCTTCTATCTATGGACTACTCTCGAAACGGGAACTATCTCGCGTATCTAGAAGCACAAGGCTAACAAAGAAATTCTCCTTAACAACACGACTCCTAATTAGATAATGATTTCCACGAAGATCTTCTTCCCTAAACTACGTTATCGATGGTCTGATTGAAGTAGGACTCCAACACTATAAATAAGACATGAGGTTGGTAAGCTAATGTACGCTACAAATTCTCTGTTTACAACATTACGCCTTACTTTTTTTTTTTTTTTAAATCTCCGCTATAGAAAAGACAGCTATGGGATACCAAACCTTAATTACTTGTCCCAAAACGGAATATAAAATACAAAGGGGGAAAGAAAGACAAAAACTAGACAAATATACCAAATCTAGACTGACCAGACCCCTAGATCAAACCTTGTACTTGCTGTTGCGTTTCTTCATTCTAGATGATGTTCGAGGAAAAACCTTGAAGTCTTTTGAGGTAATCGTGACCCAACGTATTTTCTGTTGTCATGTTCCTCTTATCGAATCTTTTCGTTAAGCGTATGTTATCTTTCTTTAAACCTGACAATATTATTGACCTGATAGTGTTTTCATCAAAATCGTATTCATCTGAATTGTTAGTATCAGACTGACCAACCAAATCTCCTGAACAACCAAAACTTCCATAGGTCTCCTCTAATGGAGTGTCATCGGCCACCACAACGGTGGTCCGTGACTCACTTCCTGGTGCACGTCAGCAGATTCGCACGTCAAGATCAAAGCAGGTAGCGAAAATCGACTGCATCAATTTTAATATAAGGTTTGGCGATTCTCAAAACCCCTGCTCGCTTTCCAAAAAAAATCTTTCATTTGAACAATTACAACTACAACTACATATAGTATAATTGATCATCTGAGTATTAATCATATTAGTAGTAAAGCTTGAGGACGTCCATGAATTCTTTGACATGGTTAGCTGAGTGGGATTCAAACAATAAATTAATATAGAAATTTTCGGATTTTTTGCTTGGGGACGGGGTATGGAGCTTTTTCCCTTGATTAATTATTTAATTGAGAAAAAAAAAAGTGTTAATAAAAAGAGAGCCCCAATCTTATAGATAATATTTGTGATTATATTTTAAAGAGAATAGGTAAAAATGAAAAAACACTCGAGCTCGATCAAAAAATGACTTTAAAGCCGGACAAACTCAAAAGAGAGTCAGGAGTCAAATCAAATCATAAAATCTTGAATTTTCCAAAGTTAATTGTTGAATCATAAAAGTAGTACTACACTACTGCTGGTTCATCTTCCCTTTAAACCTTTCCTTTTGCCTCCGTGATCATGTTCTTTCCAAAGTCTCAACACCTTTTCTGTTGCCGACAGTTTCTCTTTGCTTTTATACCATGCATTGCAACGCCCTATTAAATTGCGTTGTGTATACCCTGGCGAGATTAATTGCAGGGTTGATCGATCACTGTGTTGAATTATGGGGTGAGCATTAAAGTCAATTTTCTGATGAGAGTGTTTTGATTGATTATAGTTAGCACTAGCTACTCAAGCAGTTTAATAATCACTTCATCACGTAATGATTCAACTTTAGAGTGCAACAATCATTATGTCTTAGTCTTCTTTTCATTTTCAAACATCAATTCTGTCTGTGCAGCGACTGTAAACCAAAGAAGAGAAGAAATTCTTCTCTTTTTTCAAACATCAGCATGACATAGGCCTTCAACAATTAGTTTAGTGAATGTAGTAATAAGGTCATAAATAAGATTTTACTAAAACGAAGTTAAATCAGTAGTGATATAGTCTTGAGTTCATACAGTGTATGTAATAAGATTCAATGAGTGCTAACTTTCATGATTAGGTTAAGTGGATATGTGGTTTTGAAAAAACTTCTTTTGAACCAAACACAGCAGCTAGCCTCAAATGTATATTACTAGTTTCTTTTGAATATCATAAATTCTCTTAGAGTCAATTCTACTAAACCCATTTTCCAGTGAGCCGTGTTTTTTGGCTTTTGAATTCTATGAAGGATTGAGATGTGACACACACAATAGGCATGGTCCCTGCTTGGGATGGCATATATATATATATATATATATATATATATATATATATATATATAGCACATAAAGGAGAAGAAGGTCGTTGTTGCTGTTTTATTACTTTTCTTAAGGGCAGGGGGACTGCAGCCATTTAATCAGCCTTTTCAATGCCGGTACGTTCATATATGAAAGCCTTAAATCTTGGTGATCAATCATTTTAATTTTGCTCACTGTAATTAAGTAGTAGTACTAAACTGGGGGTTGACATATATGCATCTCTCCATGAAGAGTTAGTTGACATATCCTTTAGAGAATTCTGAATTTCGAATTGTCTTTCGGCATGCAGAAGGCCTAGCCTAGCTAGCTTGGGTGTTTAATTCCACCTAGCTCCAGATCTTGAAAATGAAAAAGATACCTTCTAAAAAAAGTTTGGACCAGGTATAAATCATCATATCATTAATTATGGTTTTAGCACCTTTTGCAACTCTCCAAACTACATTTCTTCTAACAAATTTTCATAATTTCTGTGGATGAGTCATGCTGAGTCTTCCATCGATCCATCCATCAAACCCTGAACCTGAATAGTCTTCTTAGTTTTGCTAATATTCTTTGCAATGTGGCCATGAAGGATGCAACAGGACATTTTGGCATATTGAAGTTGGGTCCAATTGCAATAATTAGCCAATATAAAGTAGACAAAACCCCAACAACATTACATTAATAGGAATTTTTTTCTTTTCTGAATAGACATAAACTTGGACAGACAAAGCTCTTATATTTCCCCGAAGTTTCAGCCATGATAAACAGCTCATCATCACCTCTGCTTCTATTTCCTACTTCCATGAAGTTACACATATACATGATCATCATACAAATGAACAAACAACATTTGATTCTATTGGATGAGATCCATCGATTAAATACGCCATTTTTTTACTACATCTATCCATCCCATCTCTATGCAAAAAATCTGGGAGGGTCATTTAGCTGTCTGGTGGATAAACTCATTATTATTGGAAGAAGATTTGATCTCTTTTTCTTGAATTAGAAATTGTATATTTGTATATAACATCAACAATAGTACTCGTTCACAAATGAATTCAAATGCATATGCATGGTTGACTTCAATTCCATCAACAGCTAGATAGCTCATCATGGGCCTTCAAAATCATCGAGGATCACGATTTTTTATTTTAATTAAAATTAATTTATACATACAGTAAGAAAAATAATTAATTTATACATACATACATACATTAAGAAAAATAAGTATCTTTAGTTTTTTTTTTGTTATTTAATTGTGGTTTACCTTGAAGGGGATAATATTCTACAAGGACACTGCTAAAGTCAAGAGGCCGAAGGAGCCTCATAAGACTACTAGAACAATGCGACAAATTTAAAGGTATGGGTTTTTATTATACCTTTGCATTTTTTTTTTTTTTTTTTTTTTGGAAATATACCTTTGTATTTTAGGGTTCTTATAAACTCAGTTTGAGACACGATGAACAGAGGAAGGTACCTTATTCTAGCTTTGTTTGTCTACATTACCATATAAGAGAATATTTGCCATTTCATGATTATAATTTGTTTATTTTGAAGAAGATTGTGAAGCATCTCAATTATTAATAAAGATAAACTTGTCTGATTGAGTTTACTACAATATATGTTATATGTATCTGAATATTACAAATTTTTTTTTTTAAATCTAAATCAAACCTTTATATAATATCAAAAACGATTTACAGTCTATTTGGGGGTACGTTACGACTTTACCCGAATCAAAATATTTGAAATATGACAGAATTAACACTAGGAAAACTAACATAGCAAAAAAACTACCAATCAAAGCCTGCACTATCAAACCACACTGAAAATTTTCGTTGCCCTTCAAGACCTTTAGTTCTGCCCAAATAATAAATATGCAAAATTTTGTTATAAGAACCAGAGTGGAATACAGGGAATATACATGTTCTCTTCCAGCAAAATTTTTGCAACCAATCACCGTTACCATTTTGATTCGAAAAAATTCTGTCAATTATGAATATATGTTGTATGATTTTTATCCAAATAGACCAGCCCCGCTATTCCCATGGATCAATATTTGTACTTATTGTTACGTTTATTAGTTCTAGATGATCTACAAGGACTAAGCCTGAAGTCTTTGCTGCAGGCGTTTGAAAAATTCTTAGCAGCCTTCTCTTGCAATATCTTCACTTGACAGACCTGACTCATGTTCTTCTTCAGAAACCTCATATTGTTCTTAACCCAACGTATTTTCTATTCTCAATTTTTTTTCTTTTCGAAAATGTAATTTAAAGTTATGTAATCTTCCTTTAAACCTGCCAGTGTTCTTGACTTGATAGTGTTCTCTTTCCCTTTATTTACATCTGACTTATTTGTATCAATCTCCTGTTCATTTTCCTCAAATGATATCGGAATCACAGAAATACCCATGCTTCGAGTAAAATCGAACAACACTAGGCGTCGATGTCTGTTGTTTAGTCGCCACCTCCATATGAACCATTAGGGGTGCAACTTTTGTTTATTTTCCTCTCCAAGTGACAGGAGGCGTACCAACCTGTCCCGTCTGTTCAAAAGAATCTGCGACCTCCTCATGGATCTCCGTCCCAGCACTATGACGTTCTGACTCTACCGGCACAGTCACCGCATTATTTTCTGTGTCCTTTCCCACAGCCATTGTAACCTGATCCAAATTCTCTTGGATATCCTAAGTGGCTTTCTCAAATTGTGCTCGGGTGCTAGTCGTTGAATCATGATTGTCATGTGCCACTAATCTGATAGTTCCACTCGAATACCCTGCCTCCTCCAAATCGTTTTTCCACCCTGACCCCGAATAGGCCACTGCCACCACTGGCAACTAGGGCTGGGCAATTTAGACCGAACCAAAAATTGGACCGATCAGACTGGTTCAGTCCAGTTTCTTAAATATTGATTTAATTGTCAGTCCCAAAACCCGAATCAGATCGAATTTTCGGTTCGGGCCTCGGTTTCAGATCCAAGAACCCACCGGTTAACCGGCCCGACCCGATTATTTTAAAAACCAATTAAATTTTTCTTTGTTTCTCAGAGATCGTAATCTACTGGAGCTGGAATGGTTTCAAAGTTGAGAAAGAAGATAGCAAGACGTCGATGGGAAACAATTTCAGTAATTTGTAGGCGAGAGAGGCCACCAATAATATGCCGAAAAATGTTAAGGGAGTTAAGTGGAACAAATAATCTAATTAATATCGATGGGAAACAGTTTCAGTAATTTGTAGGCAGGAGAGGCCACCAACATGGACACAAGACAACTATGGTAGAGAGACCTAACTGACTCAGACTCTCTTTCTCTCTCAAATAGATATTCCATCCATGAAGGGATTTTGTAGCATGTGTTGAGCAAATCAGCAAGAGAAATCTTTTGTAAGATTTGTGATTTGGTTACATTGCCGAGATCTAAGTGTGGCCTCTCCTCCTCTGCCAGCGCTCCCACCTTCTCCACCTCCTTCAACAGCTGCTTCTCCACCTCCGCTTCCAGATCCACCACAAAGTAGAGTGGAGTGGAGGATGTAAAATGGGATGAACAAATGGGCTTGGGCTGAAAATTGGGATATAAAATGGCCGAGACCGACCCGGCCCGAGCATTTGGTTAACCGGGGTCCGATTAACCGGCTTCATTCGGTTCGGGCTCGGGCCCAAAATTTTCAACTTTTGAATGATCGATCCGGTTTTCGGTTTTGGCTTTTCGGGCCGGTTACCCGGACCTACTGGCAGCAGTTGCTTAGCTAATTCCACCCCATCCAGCGCTGTATTCAGTTGTCCACCTTCATCATGCTTGACCAAAGCATCCTAATTTCCATCGTTTTTGTTCCCTATTTCATTAGCATCCAAGGGTTCAACTTCCTTTTCAGCTAATGCAGCAAATGGGTTCGCCAACTCCAAACCTTCATTTTTATTTTCAATCTAACTTGCCAAATGATTTTTGCTCGCTGGTAAACCTTCTTAACTCGACACTTCCTCTCTCAAAGGATTTTTCGCGCCGTTAGCTTCCACTTTATCCGTTGTCTCTGTTGAAATTTTATTCTCCTTGGTGGAATCACATTCCTTTTCCATGTTCGCTTTTGCGACTGGCCTGTATACTTGCTTTTGAACCTGAGCACTCTCCTTGTTCTTTTGATCATTCAAGTCTACTTTTCCTTGAGGTTTTACAACCTTTTTGTCTGCCCGTTTCTTGTGATTCTGAAGCGTCCCAAGCTTCCTACGACAAACTGACACACCTCGCAGTATTTAAAACCTAGAAACACAATTTGTTGCCAGAATCTTTTATTTCCTGTCCTATCAATCAAAATTCTTGCGGGGAGAGGCTCAGTTAAATTCATCTCCACATACATATGGGCAACTGTAGGCCTAGTCAAACATCTAGTGTAGTCATCCATCCGCAAATACACACCAAAGGAATTTCCTATAGCCTTTAAAAGCAAAAGGTGAAAGAATTGAAGCGGAAGATTGGGAAGTTCAACACAATGGGACTATCACAAGATCTTCCCGTAAGCTAAAATCTGCATGCCATCTGAATGCCTTGAAACGCACACCACGAATTAAAAAAGAATAACGGGAAAATACATATTTTCGCCTCCTCTTCTGATTGCAGTCGGACAAAAACATGACTTGGATCTAGAAGATCCATTGAAAAGTCGTATACAATCTCTCAATTTCTATGAATCGCATTCCTTATCGCTTCCAAAGTAAGCCTAAAGCTCGAAAACTTCAAAACTATCACATATTTTTCCATGAAACTTGCGCCATTACCTTCATCCGTACCTGTAAAAGCTATGGCAGGAGATCCTTCATTCCTAAAGCTAGTGTCTTCGACGGAACCTTTAATAGTTTCTGCCTTGTGAATGTTCCCAAGAACTTGAGCAAAGGAACGGACTGGCTGGGGCAGTTTGACCCTCCCATATTTCCCCCACCATGGACGGCTGGAGGAGCCGCCATGGAAGAGACGGTTACGACCTAGGGAGAGACCCTAGCAGCCACACTAACAATAGAGACCTTAGCCATTTAACTAGTAACAGAGACCAGACTGGCTAGCTAGGTGTTGTTACCGTTGTCTCTAATAATTAAAATAACAAAAATTCTTAAGAGTCAGGCTCCTAGTGTCAGATCTGTGCCAAGGGAGGTTCCCTTGTATGTTTTTAGGTGATAGATCTCCTCAAGATCTCTAAGATTTTCTCAAAAACTTTTCAAAATTACCTCAAGATCTCTTCTCTCTCTCCTAAAAATGTGCAAGAAAGCCTCCCGTGACGCAAATATTAGGCTAGTGGCATGGCTCCTCTAGATAAGCTCTTAAAATAATGATAAAGATGGTAATATGGCTTTTTATGTGTAGGCGTTATAACCATCGCTATCTATCGAATGATGATTTGAATATCATAGATTAAGATTGGGGGAGAGTTGACAGAAAAATCTTGGTAGGACACCACTCAAATATATGGGTGTCTCCTCCCCTTTACCATCTCTGTTCTCAAGGATCCTTAATTACCTTTGTGGTATTAACACCCGAGAGAAGGTTAAGCTTTAAGTTTTAATCGAGGGTGGTTAGCTAGGATTGCAATTGGTATGAGATTTGCAACTGGGAGGTAGCTAGCTAGGAAACCAGAAGGGCAGAAACTGTGTATAATAAAGGAATAAGACATTGGATTATGGAGTGGAGTGAGTCCATCGCTATATATAATTAAAAGGTGTCAGTGATATATATTCACGAGTGAATTGTGGAGAAGGCCATTTTTGTTTTCATGCATGTCGTTTCTCTCTTTATTCCACGGACGTACTCTTACCTCTAACTCACTCCCCACGAATTCCCCACACCACTGCGGCCCTACAGTCCTACTTGACCCTATATATTATATGGCTCTATATATCGAACCGGTCAATTAAGCTGACTTCACCTCCAACGAGTACATAATCAATCATCCACACAAACAAAATTAAAACAATTTGTTAGCTAGCCAACTTGGACTTGTGCTAACAGATTGATCGTTTCATTTGTTAACTGTTTGAGATTTGTGGGAGTAATCATGACAAACCAGGCTTTAAAACATGGGTCGTCTAATTAGTGTTGCTGCTGCTGCAAATGCTAAACAACCTTAATTGGTATTTAAAGGAACACCGTTAAATATTCATGAACTATAGTCAAAATGTCAATCAAACATGCACCTTGGGCAGACCCTTTCAAGACCTTTGCAAGTAACAAAGTGATTTAACGACATAATAATCAAACCAACAGGAAACCAAATAGATAGTTTATTTTTTTCCCCCTCCAGTAAAATTTCTTTTTTTACTGTGTAGATTAGAACCCTATCAACATTTACACAAATGTTCAAATGTAAGAACACTTGAAGAATTCTATCATTAAAATTTTCTTATTGCAACCAAACATCACCCTTAACTTTTCTTCCTTGTTTTTCATGAAATGCTTACATTGACAACTTTAACATTACATGAAATAATGAGTACATGATACACTAAATAAGGTGAAAGGATGGTAGGGTCAACAATGAGAAGCCAAGAAGAAAAAGATGGAATAATCGAATAATGACTGACGTACATACCATGTATGTATATATGTTTATGTCACTATATATATATATATATATATATTTGGCTTTCTTTTCTTCTTATCTTATCTTTTCATGCAGCACCGACGTGGTCGTATTAGAATTCATTTTATTGTTATATGCTAATAGAATGGAAGGAGTAGTTGTTGAGTTCCATGTTCCAAATTCCAATCATATCAAATTGACGGAGCAGAATTAGGGGTTAAGGGTGGTATCTCATTAGGGTGTTCTCACTAAAATCGGAAAATTAATATATATTGGGATGCTTTGCATTAAGTCTTCTTGTTTATATAGATGATCTCTTTTCTCAGTATATAAAAATGAAATAGAGATTCGAAGATTTTCGCAATTCAAGGCGGCGACAGCTAATTTTTTGGAATAATTAAATTCATATATAAATTGATGCATGCAATTATATGGGTGTATAAATATTTTATACTATATAAGATAGAAAATTTTATGGAGTAGGTATTTAATTGCTTTTGTTTTGTAACTATTTAATTTGTTAATAAGGGTATGGAAATATTTTTGTCTGTTTTTTTTAAAATGGGTCCCCTATGTAAGCTGGAAACAGCAAAGAATTTATAGCTTTATTATAAGGGCCGGGGTCCAATGCAATAAAGCCACATAAAAGCAAGCCTAGACATGAGGATCTAATAAACTATAAATGTTTCCTATATTAGTTTATCTCTTGTTTTTATTAGATAATGAGAACTCCCTTTGAAATGATATGAAACTCATCATGCCACTCTACGCTTCTAATCATTGACACATGCCTCTAAATTAATCCCCACAGATACTCTGCAAAATGTTTCACACCATTATCCTTTCCTTGCATTTTTTTTATCATAATTTTTTTTTATGTTGGACAGAATAACGATTATTCTGCAGGCTAATTTTAACAAATAATTCACAAAAAAGAATATAATAAAATTGTCCCCAAGAATACAGAGAAATAACTCTAATGTCAATTAAATTACTCAAATCAAAAGTCCCTTACAATATTGAGGAAGAACTCTATTTATAGTACTCAAATAACTTGAATAATAAACAGCCTATTCCTAAAAGAAAAATTATAATAAATACTAAAATAACAAGCAGTCTATTCCTAAAAGAAAAAATAAAGTCTAATCCTAAAAGGAAACTGTTTATTTCTAAAAGAAAAATTATAATCAAATACTAAAATAACAAACAGTTTATTCCTAAAAGAAAAGGTTAAGCCTAATCCTGAAAAGAAATTAAAAAGACTCCTAATTAAATTGAAAGAGCAAATTATGAACTCTAGAAACCTAAATTAGGAACCCTAAAAACCCTCATGCATCAGTCGCCCCAGGTTGAAAAGAACTCGTCCTCGAGTTCACAACAGCTTCATCGGAATCCTCTGGCGGTAGTCCAGGAAGAAGATCCTCTGGCACCATGTCAGAAAACTCGGCTAGCTCTTGCTGGCGTACTGGATTGTCTTTCATTTCCCTTCTTTTGAGCTCCATCTGCAAACCTAACACATACCCATTTACTATAATAATCAATTCCTTGACTTCATCAACGTGACGCAAAATTTCCAATGCATTTTCTTGGGTGACATCGCCTAAGACTCGAACGACGAGTCCAAGTCCGGGGAATGGGTGCCGTTTGAGAAATGCTTTCGGAACGTTCAAAATTTTACCCAATTCTCTTACCTCATCTTTAAATAGAAGCTTAAGTGGTTCATTCAGTTTCAACTTCATGTCCTTGGGGAGTCCACCAACATTATGATGGCTCTTGATTGTATGGGAATGGGTTCTCCCACTTCTAGGTGGAGGGCATGATTCTATAACATCGGGATACAATGTTCCTTGAACTAGGAAATCATATTTTTTTTCAAGTTTGTGCTCTAGATCTTGGGCATAAGCATCAAAGGTGCTGATGAATTCACGCCCAATTATTTTCCTCTTGGCATCTGGATCTGTTACACCTTTCAGCTCACCAAGAAATTGATCTATCGCATCAACACATGTAACTGGTAGATGTAGGTCCCTTTCAAAGGTGTCCATGACATGCTCCTATTCTTTGTACCTTAATAAACCATTGTCAACAAAAATGCAGTGAAGCCTATCCCCAATTGCCTTGTGAACAAGGGTAGCTGTAACAGTGGAATCTACACCCCCAGATAAGGCACAAATCACGTGCTCTTCTGGACCAACCATTTTGTTGATCACTTTGATTTTTTTTTCTAGCACGTCTTTCATCTTCCAATCAGCAGTTACACCACAAACATTGAAGAGGAATTGTGTAAGTGTTTCCATTCCTTCAGGTGAATGGGTAACCTCAGGATGACACTGAAGACCATAAAACCTCCTCAGATTATTCTCAATCGCCGCAACAGAACCCTGCTGACTCCTCGCCCTAACCCGAAACCCTTCAGGCAACTTTACAGCCTCGTCCCCATGACTCATCCAAACACTCTGCTGACTCCCAACCTTCTTCCCACCAAACAACCCACTCTCCATTTTTCTGCAAACCATATGCATCAACAATATCCAACTCTTCATCAGTGTCATACATAGGCTCTCCAAGCTCTTCAGTTTCGTCTACCACGTCTTTCTCAATAAGAAGTTGTTACCCTTCTGAATAGCATGCTTCTTGCACTCAGTCGCTCTATGTCTCTGTTCACCACATCTAAAACATCTAATATTTGAGTTAGAATTACCCTGTGGTGGCTGTTGGGTAGGACAAAATTCTTGAGGGCGAACTGGCCAACCGCTTTGATCACTGCTGATTATTGGCCTCCCGTTTTGCTATTTTTTCACAGCAAGTGCACGCTGGTATGTTTCAGAAATGGTCATCAACGATTGAAGTCGCTGAAATAAAGTTTGAGTATAGCCGAAAGGAAGGAAGTGACCCTTCATATTCTTCTTCATTTTCTCCCAATCAGTGATTTTGGCATTGCCCTGCCTGTCTCGTGATCGCCTCAACTGCTCCCACCACGCAGATGCTCTGCCTTTAAGTTTGATAGCGACCAATTTCACTTTGACATGATCTGAAACTTCCTTATACTAAAAAATACGTTCTACTTCATTCAACCAATCCACAAATCCTTCGGCCTGTAACGTACCAGAAAACTCGGGTAGATCCACTTTGAAATCGAGATTTCTATGACGATCCTTCCGACCACGACACTCCCAGAATCGAGCACGATTGTGATACGAGTTTTCGAAACTGGAATCAGAATCGTGATTTTTCATCTCACGATTATCGAAATCTTGCGTCGTTAGACGCTGGGTTAGCTCTGCAACTTGCCTCTGTAAATCCTCAATCATCACATCCTGAACGCTACGATCACGGTGAGGGGCTTCCTCGTTCGGACCTGTCCGCAATGACCATGACCACCAGCCATAGACACTGATGAAATCTCACCCCAAGAAGATGTTGAAGCTCTGAAGGAGGAAGAATACTCCATGCATATGTCTACAACAACTTACAATATTTGTACAAGAAATATGGTTGAACACAATTATCAGATACAGTTCTTATGTTAGAGAATAGAAGTCAATACATCCTATTGTTAGGAAAATATCTTTCAGTATTAGGAAATACATCCTATTGTTAGGAAAATATATTTTAGCATATTGTGTTGCAAGTTTTATGGGGTTAGAAGTTTTATGGGGTTAGGAAACTTTCCGATGGCTAGTAATTTGTTTCCTTGGTTTGGGAGGTTTCCTAGTGTATGGTGGTTTCCTATTGTATTTTGGTTTCCTAAGTTTGGTTAGATTTCCTATTGTATTTTGGTTTCCTAAGTTTGCTAGGTTTCCTATTTCTATTAGGTTATGTCAAAGTTAGCCCTATATAAGCTTGTAATCTATTCAATGTAGAGAACAATATTTTCAATACAATTCTTTACATGTCAGAGCTACTTTCTTTGGTGACCTAAGACTCTGGGGATTCAAGCTCTTCCCCGCCTCTGCCGACTATGCAAGAGGCGGGGGAGGGATGACAGCAGGAGAAACATCATCGACAGCAAAGTTCAACTAAATTGAAGGGACATTGCACTCTACAACAACTTCATGCATATCAGCAACACACCGCCAACCTACAATTCAATCAAGGAAGGGGGGCCAACAATACCAAAACCTGTCTTGTCTCGAATTGAGCTATACCACTCAAATTGAGCAATAACAAAATCTATGTTGTCTCGAATTGAGCTATACCATTCAAATTGAGCAATACCAAAATCTATGTTGTCTCGAATTGAGCTATACCACTCAAATTGAGCAATACCAAAATCTATGTCTCGAATTGAGCTATACCACTCAAATTGAGCAATACCAAAATCTATGTTGTCTCGACTTGAGCAATACCACTCGAATTGAGCAATACCAGGACTCGTCCAGCCTCGACGATAATGATTTCATCACCAAATAGGTCTTCAAAGTTTCCTCCAAGCTGCACATTTCGTCTGCATCTACATGTCCAGCTTGCGGGGGGGTGTTAGAGAATAGAAGTCAATACATCCTATTGTTAGGAAAATATCTTTCAGTATTAGGAAATACATCCTATTGTTAGGAAAATATATTTTAGCATATTGTGTTGCAAGTTTTATGGGGTTAGAAGTTTTATGGGGTTAGGAAACTTTCCGATGGCTAGTAATTTGTTTCCTTGGTTTGGGAGGTTTCCTAGTGTATGGTGGTTTCCTATTGTATTTTGGTTTCCTAAGTTTGGTTAGATTTCCTATTGTATTTTGGTTTCCTAAGTTTGCTAGGTTTCCTATTTCTATTAGGTTATGTCAAAGTTAGCCCTATATAAGCTTGTATTCTATTCAATGTAGAGAACAATATTTTCAATACAATTCTTTACATGTCAGAGCTACTTTCTTTGGTGACCTAAGACTCTGGGGATTCAAGCTCTTCCCCGCCTCTGCCGACTATGCAAGAGGCGGGGGAGGGATGACAGCAGGAGAAACATCATCGACAGCAAAGTTCAACTAAATTGAAGGGACATTGCACTCTACAACAACTTCATGCATATCAGCAACACACCGCCAACCTACAATTCAATCAAGGAAGGGGGGCCAACAATACCAAAACCTGTCTTGTCTCGAATTGAGCTATACCACTCAAATTGAGCAATAACAAAATCTATGTTGTCTCGAATTGAGCTATACCACTCAAATTGAGCAATACCAAAATCTATGTTGTCTCGAATTGAGCTCTACCACTCAAATTGAGCAATACCAAAATCTATGTCTCGACTTGAGCTATACCACTCAAATTGAGCAATACCGCTCGAATTGAGCAATACCAAAATATGTGTTGTCTCGAATTGAGCAATACCAAAATCTATGTCTCGAATTGAGCAATACCACTCGAATTGAGCATTACCAAAATCCGTGTTGTCTCGACTTGAGCAATACCACTCGAATTGAGCAATACCAGGACTCGTCCAGCCTCGACGATAATGATTTCATCACCAAATAGGTCTTCAAAGTTTCCTCCAAGCTGCACATTTCGTCTGCATCTACATGTCCAGCTTGCGGGGGGGTGTTAGAGAATAGAAGTCAATACATCCTATTGTTAGGAAAATATCTTTCAGTATTAGGAAATACATCCTATTGTTAGGAAAATATATTTTAGCATATTGTGTTGCAAGTTTTATGGGGTTAGAAGTTTTATGGGGTTAGGAAACTTTCCGATGGCTAGTAATTTGTTTCCTTGGTTTGGGAGGTTTCCTAGTGTATGGTGGTTTCCTATTGTATTTTGGTTTCCTAAGTTTGGTTAGATTTCCTATTGTATTTTGGTTTCCTAAGTTTGCTAGGTTTCCTATTTCTATTAGGTTATGTCAAAGTTAGCCCTATATAAGCTTGTATTCTATTCAATGAATAAAAGAGAACAATATTTTTCAATACAATTTGGCCTTAAACTTGTCATCTTATTTCCACAAGGACTCGTATACATTTATGAGGTGACTATTAGAAGATGAATTTCAAAGCACCTAAAGATTGCTGTAACTGTAACTAACATTAATTCTGTACTTATAGGGATAGTAATTCATCCATTTGAACACTTGGGTTGAAAACGAATACTTGTATTACATCGGTAATCTGAAGATGAAGTAGACTACGACCACAATAACTACATCATATACATACAGTGATGATACTCCTGTATGTATTTATGTTTCAACACCGTGCATAACAAGTATATCTCTATATATATTGTGTTTTCCATGAAGTAAAATGAGATGGGTGTCATTCAAAAAAAGGAAAACTGGAAAATATTTACTAAGAAAAAAGGAAGATGAAACTTTTGTTTGAAAATGTCCAAAGTATTTTGTTCTTTCCAGGTTATGATGAAACTTTTCAAAGTGACTATGATTTAGAAAAAATACCCCAAAAGCCTAAAGATGAGAGGGAGCCCCTTGTTTTTCTTTTTATTTTGGAATTGTTCTGACACAAGAAATATATGAAAGAGATAAGAAAGAGAGCTAGGGACAGACAATGGAATGGATGGAGTCATGCCCCTGATTGATTTTTTATATTTTCTTCCAAAAAAACAAGAGAATGTACAAAGCTTCTTTCATCTTCCATGAATGCAGTATACCACCACATATGCAAACTTATTGCTAAGCAAGGGCATTTCTTGTCTACCATCCTAGTTTCCTTTTTTCTCATTTCTTGTGGCTAGTTTTGTATTTGGAATCTTTTCCATGAAATTGTTTCAAAAAAAAGGTTTTGCTTCAAAACTAATACAAACTTTTTTTAAGAGACCCCACAGTGGAATCTCTGGTTTTTCTTGTATGACTTTTGCATGTATTTCTGCAATTCAACATGGATCAGTTTTTACTGACTTGGGCTTTCAAGCCTGGGTACTTCTCCAATTCATTTTTTTGTGTTTGTTCCCATATAAAAAAATATATATAAGTACAGAAGCCCCACCATCTAAGCAAAATACATTATAGTTCTCAGACCAGACCTTGATGAGACATTTGCAACTCAGATTATTAACTCATTCATTTTCTCTTATCTTCTTCTACCTTACCAAAGAAGTTGAAAACAATAAATAAAAAAATAAAAACCTCAAACTCCAATCACCCTCTTGACTGTGACTTTTCTCTTTTGAGGCCCTTCTCTCCCTCCTCTATTAATTCACTTGCCTCTCTCAGTTGCTACTTCATTTTCTCAGCCTTCCTATCTGTCTATCACCTTTCCACATTTTTCCATAGCCCACCTCTTCAACATACATCTTTTCATATCCCCCATTCTCTTGCTGAAACTTCACACTCTCCAACTTCATCAATTGTCCAAGCTAATTCTATTTCCTACATTACACTGCAAGTGAGTTTCAGCCGAAATGGGGAGACACTCATGTTGCTACAAGCAAAAACTGAGGAAAGGATTATGGTCACCAGAGGAAGATGAGAAACTCTTGAGACATATTACCAAGTATGGTCATGGGTGTTGGAGCTCTGTACCAAAACAAGCAGGTACGCTGTCATGTATCTATCTCTCTTTTAACTATTTAGTCTTTCCAACAGTTTGGTGTGGTAATGCGCGCAGCAGAATTAAAAGAAAATTGTGAAGAAAAGATGTCTCATGTTTTTGTTTCTCCAAATGGTAAAATCTTTCAGGTCTGCAAAGGTGTGGGAAGAGCTGCAGGTTGAGATGGATAAACTACTTGAGGCCTGATTTGAAGAGAGGCACATTTTCACAAGAGGAAGAGGATCTCATAATTGAACTCCATGCAGTTCTTGGCAACAGGTGAGCTAGCTAGTAGTACTACTTTCTAATTAGACGCCCTCTTTTCTTGGTATAATTAAACACACACAAGTTTTCAGAGAGTTTATGCTAAAGAGGATTCGTTCCAACTTTTTCATTCATCAGGTGGTCCCAGATTGCAGCACAATTGCCTGGAAGGACTGATAATGAAATCAAGAATCTGTGGAATTCTTGTATCAAGAAAAAACTAAGGCAGAGAGGCATTGATCCAAACACTCACAAACCTCTTTCTGAGGTTGAGAATGAAGAGAAACTGATCAACAATACCTCAGGGGGGTCCAATGAATTAAACCTCCTAGAGGCAGAGAATTCAGAACCAGGAATAGGAGGAATGGTGGCATCTGATGCAAAGCCGCCTTTATATTCGGCTGCAAGCCAGTTCTCAATAGATGGTTCTTCAAACTCCAAGTTCAGTAACAACAACTCCATGACAGCAGTCTCACCCACTAAGGACTTCTTCTTAGACAGGTTCATAAACTCCCATAATAGCTCCACCACCAGTTGCAGGCCTTCAGATTCTCTCGAGTATTTCCCCCTTCAGCAGTTGAATTATGGGTCCAATGCTGGGCTCTCACCAAATCACAACCCACTTCTCTGGTTTAATAACAACTACAAACCTTTCGACACCAACACCGATGCCAAATTCAATTCTACTTCAACTTCCACTGTTCTTCCATCTGTATCAACCTCAAACCTCGCAACTCCAACTGGTTACAAGCCTGCAATTAGTCTCCCCTCTGAAAATCCTCCACCCACAACTTACAATAATATGAATGGTGTCCAGTTCTGGGAAACTGGGAATTCCAGTAATATAAGGAGCAGAAGCAACAGTGGAAGCAGTAGCAGCATTGAATTGCATAGTAACTCCATGTTTGAGAATGGCGTTTTCACATGGGGATCATCAGCAGACTGTAACACAACGGATAAAGAAGCCCAGATGCCTTCTTCTATAGAAGGAGAACCTGATGATATTAAATGGTCCGAATATCTTCATAACACACTCTTAGTGGCAGCCACAACACAGCATCAACCTATATACAATGAAATCAAATCAGAAAACCAGTTCACAACAAATGGATCCAGTGCCACTTGGCATCAGCCACAATTACAAGCATCGGATACATATGCTAAGGATCTCCAGAGACTCGCAGCAGCCTTTGGACAAATTTAGCTTGTATTTAACATGTGGAGCCTCTTATTAAGTGGAGGTTACAAAGAATTACAGAAATTTCGATTTGAAAAAAAAAAAAAAAAAAAAAAAAAAAAAAAAGGCTTGAATAAAGGCTTCTGATGATGATGATGACGATTACAGGTGTGTGCCATATATTATTGTTCTTTTTCTTTTCTCTTGTAAATAGGTCTGATACAAACAATTCTGCTTTTTGGTTTTTTTGAATATTTTGTGAGGGGAAACAACTCAACCTCACTCCTTGTTATTGGGGTGAGACTTGAGTTGCAGAATAAAGCTTGTCCCATTTTTTTTTTTTCTCTCGACTTCGTTGCTATTGATTCACAAGCTTGTAATTAGGTGTAAACAATCAAAAGGACTTTATTTGTCTTTCGCGTTTACTTTTTTGTCCCCCTTCTTTTTGTTATATCCCTTTCTCCTTTTTCCTTTTTTTTTTTCTTTTCAAAATGAAATGAAAGACTGCAACCGATAGATAAGCAATCTTTGATTTATTGGTTTATTTTTCCTTGATTCTTACGATGATCAGTTCATCAATTTCTAATTGGTGTTTTCCTCTTGTAAAAGATCAAAAGCAAACCAAAATGTTAGTAGGGTGTCTTTCAGTGTCTCATAGAGATATTGTCTGGTGTCACTTGCTTTCCTCCTCGAGGCTAAATGTGTCGAAGACATGACTTATGGTTGTCTGCCTTTGGTTTTTTCCATCTTGCCCAACACCCCTCCCCTTTACTTGATTTAGAAGGCTGTGAAAGCAAGGTTTTGACAAGGCTCATTTGCCAAGCATAAAGCAAGGCAAAAACTTGATAACAAATGGAGAGAAATTCACCTAATAGTCAGTTACTTAAAGCTTCAAATGACACTGACTCGATCTAATGAGGGCCATAGACATCCCCTGTTTTATAGTTTCTTTTAAGGCACTAACATTATCTTGAAAATTACTTTTTAAAGCAACAAAAGCTTTCAATTTAAGCAAAGGAGATGTTATTAATTTGCTGCATGGTGAAATGGGAGGGATCAGATCGCTACTCGCTACTCACTAGTAGAGATTTAGAGAAGACCTTTGCCATCCAATCTCGCATATATAGCATGGCTATCGTGCATGATACACCCCATTCCATTGTGGTGCTTAACTTTGTCTATATTTGTGGGATGATGCGGTATACAAAGGATGCTTGAAATGCAAGTCTATACCCTACTGCGCACAATTCTTGATGTTAGAAATTTCTCGATACAGTATTTTCTTAGAACATCCAACCAAATGCATAAAGAAGAATATAAAGAAAGGTGTGAAAAAACATCTAAGCATTGTAGGGTCATTACTAAACTTAATTTTCATTGTATTATGTCCTCAAAAGCTATAGGCTCTCCTTAGTAGGGTGGACATATGGGGCTAACTAACATGTGTTTTGCCATAGCACATGCTTTTGATATCAACCTAAGAAAAATGATAAAGATAAATAGACATTTGATCTAGAAAGTAGCAAGGAAGAAATTAATTTATTATGATAAATAATTAGTGGTTAAGACTCTAAATATCATCAACTGGAACAATTATACAGCAGCAATGTTAGGTGTGGTGTGTCAACCTCTTTCTTGGTGAATCAATTAATGTATGTTCCATTCCTATATCATGAACTATATTTACTCTCTTAATCTATTCAGTTTGTATATTAGTTGTCTATTTAAAGCATGTGAACCACATTATTGGACCCTTTTGTTTAGTCCTTATCCTCAACAATTATACTTTTCTCCTTGCCAAGAAAACAAAACATACAAATGACACTGGTGACAGAATAAGGGTTGATTTATTAACTGACTATTAGTAGTGTTTTACCTTCATGTCACAGGTTGAATATCGATTTATCCTCTGTGGTTTAGTTCCCATGCTCGCCTGTTTCTCAGCATTAATGTCATGGGCTCAGCCCCAATAGGGTTCTATAGGGAAGAAACAGAGATTTGCATTCTTCAAACATTATAGGTGCAAAAAAGAAAAGAAAAAAATCTCCAATAAATTAATTATATACATGCATGATTTCTAAGATGTGCAATGAAATAAAGAGGGGATACTTCAAACAACCAGCAGTAAAATGTAAACTTGCAATATTCTATGAAACTAAGAACCGATAGTTTCGCATTAAAAGGGAAAAAAAAAAAAAAAAAAAAAAAAAAGAACAGACAATAAGAACCTCCCCATTGCCATAATTAAAAATGAGAAATTTACTTCAGTTCAGAGAAAGTCTTTAATAGCAATGAAAAATACATAGAATTCCTTGAAATATGCACAAGCTGCACTAAAATACCTGGAACTTCAGCATTAATTGAATCTAGAGATTCCATTCTTAAGGAAGTTTTTTTGCTCATTCTTTACGGGAACATTGAATCTGCCACCAAAAGAATAGGATTCCATGAATTAAAATGCATGCCTTCGTATGTCACATAGCCACCACCGAGGATCTGTTAAGAATCAGGTCCTGGTGTAGTTTTGTACGTAGAACCTATTTAACAGTCCGCTCCCATCAAGTGCATCATGGACAAGATGCACGTTATTGATAGTTTATTTGCAGATTGTGACGGAAGCATAAACTTGCAATAAGAATGTACGATAAATTGCAATAGTGGAGTCTATCCTTCATATGAAGAAGCCAAATCAACACTGATTTCCAACATTCTCTAACATCTGGTCCCTGGATCATGGTTGCGAAAGGATTCATCCAATTCAGAGAAAACAAGGCTGATATGAACAAAGACCAAACCGCCTCTCTATAGGGATCTAGTGCTCACAAACAAACATTCCCTTCAAGAATAAGTGGAGATGGCCAACTACCCAGAAAAAGGAGACGAACCTGTAGAACAGTTGGCCCAAAGACCCAATAGTCATAGAAGAAAAGGTGCCTGCAACCATAGTCTAGATATTGATGAGGATCAACATTCTGGGGAAGATCACGAGTGTGTACTTGTGAATTTGTAAGGCAACATATCATCTGCATTTTCAAGACTATTGATGATGATCTAAAGAACAGTTTTGGAGCCTCATAAGAGTACTGGAATGAAATAAGAGGGGATACTTGAAGCAACTAACGGTAAAATGTAAACTTGCAATATTCTATGAAACTAAGAATCAATAGTTCCGCATTAAAAGGGAAAATAACAAAGGGAAAGAAAAAAGAACAGAGAATAAGAACCTCCCCATTGATTTATGAAAGAGGGCATTTGGTGTCGAAAACAGAGGAAACAAAGTGTCTGTTTGGAAACAGGGGAGACAAGGTTAGGGCAAGCGATTCAGGCAAGAAAGGGAAGGTAACTGAATTTTAAGTTGAACTTCGATTCTTGATTACTGAATCTGTGTAGTTGAGTAGTTGAATTACTGGTGTAGTTGAGTTGATGATTGAGTGATTTTGTTGGGGACATTTTTTGCGCTTAGTATTTATTTGATGAATTTACTCGCTGAATAGAATCAGGGAGAACAGATTGAATTTTTCGATTACAGAAATCGATGATTGAATTTACTCGCTCGATCTAGCTGGTTTTTCCACATCCTCTCCGGTCTATTGAATGACAGGAATAAATGGTGGAGACGCAGTCAGTGAGAACGTGTTTCCACGGGAGGTGTTCATGGCTTTTGAGGAGAAGTACAACATTCATGGTGATGGATTGCTACAGTTACTCACAAATGAATATCAATTGGCTGTAAAAAATGGAGATAAACTAGGTGCAGAAGGACTGAAAATGATGATAAACCCCAAAAACTAGGCAATGCTAACTGCAAAGGTGCCAGTCAGTCAATAGCAAGCTGCAGCGCAAAGGAATGAAGAGGTTCTGCATAAAGCAGATGAATGTACAATGCCAACCAGTGTTGCATCCTCTAGCCCTAGCAAAATTCAAGAAGCAATGGCAAACCCTGCCGTTGCACCAGCGATGATGAGTTGGGCATCAAAGCTTAAGCAAAGCCAGCATACGGGCTCTACAAAACTAAGGTATGAACCTCCAGCTACTGTTGAAGGCAGGAAAATAGTACAAGTGCAAACTGCTGACTTTGCGAATAGGATAGAAGAATGTGAAAGGTTGGTTATTGGCAGCTTTGTGGGCAAGCGCTTGGCATATGGTTATGTCAAAGAGTGGCTGATAAGGACGTGGGGAATTAAATTCAAGAAGGAAGAAGATATAAGTAAGGTATTGGAAATGAGACCTCTGCATATTGCAAGCAGATTGTTCATCCCCAGGGCCTGGTCACCTTCTATGGACGAGGATGCCGAGGTGCTTACCTCGATACCTATTTGGGTTACATTGAAGAAAATTCCTTTATTCCTATGGAATTCAAAGGGTATTGAAAGGATTGCTAGTTTTATTGGAGTGCCTATCATGCTTGACAAAGCTACTGAAGAAATGACAAGATTAGCGTATGTGAGGGTGTGTGTGGAGGTGGATGTAAACAACCAATTACCCAAAGACATCTCTGTGGTTATCAATGGAGATAAGAAAAAAAATAGTTGAAGTTGAGTATGCATGGATTCCTGTTAAATGCAATTCTTGTGCAGTTTTTGGCCATACAAAACAGCAGTGTTCAAAGAGCAAAGAAATTAATACTCCAGGCCATATGGTATGGCAAGCTACGGGTAGGACCCAACCACTAGAAAGACAAAACTCCGATGGTTGGACGATCGCCAAGGGTAGACATACATTCAAGTCGAAGACTCAACCCAGTTTCGATGGGAGTCCAGGGCCTATCACAGGAAAAGCATGGAATGTAACCAGTATAGAGACTGTCAATGTGGCAGAGCATAACATAAATGATGACCAGAGTGATGTCATAAAGCAAAGTCCACAACCATTGATTCTTATCCACTCAATGCATGACCGTAGTGCTAATGTGGAGGCAAGTGACCACACACCGACTCAGGATAAAGAGAACACCACAACAGATGAGCAGAGTAGTAACGAGGAACATGAGCAAGATCCTTCTAGTGAAGAGGTTGCAAGCGATTTGTTTTCAAAATCTTGCACTAAAGATTTTAGTCTCTGCCCTCGAAGATCCTCTAGGGCTAAGAAAGCAAACAAAAGTACAAAGGTTGAATCATTTCCTCCTTAACAAAGGAGACAGGGATAAAAAAAAAACAAAAAAAAACAAAGGTTTCTTCTTTGGCCGATGCTAGTTGAGGATTTTTATAGGCCTAGTGTCAGGACTAGTACCGTTGGTCAGGGAAACTAAGGTCAGCGGTCTTTCAAGACTTTCCTAATGGTCTCAAAACTCAATGTTCCCTTTTGAAAAGTGCCCAAATGCTTAGCATCTATATTATAGGGGGAAGGTTTGAGCTCTTGACTGTGAGGACGTGTTGCCTCCATTGCATAGTCGGGCCAGACTGTACCGCTAACATTTTTATTGTTTTATTTGCATTGCTTTTCAACTTCAAACTTGTATTTCCATCGATCGATAGCATCGAACTAGTCTTGAGCAACGTCCTTCCGAACGTTCCTCCCCATTGTAATCTATTGAATGTGAACGAGAGCTTTTACTGACTATTGTGCATTGTTATATTGTCTACAGATTGATATTGTGCATTCTCAAGTTAATATTTGTGCCCGTCAAAGTAATTACTCATAGGCTTACTAGTGAATTGGATAGCTAGTGCCGCACGGATTACTAGTCCGTGACACCTAGTAACCATGTTCACTCTCACTAGACTTCTCTTTCTTGTGAGAGTTTGATTCTGTTTTTATTGTTGTTTTTGCTTTTGTTTCATTTATATAAAGGTTTTGGGGTCCTTAAAACCTAGCTGGCTTTCAAAATAAAATAAAAAATGATTAAACAATGAGAAATATACTTCAGTTCAGAGAAAGTCTTTAATAGCAATGAAAAATACATAGAATTCCTTGAAGTGTGCACAAGCTGCACCAAAATACCTGGAACTTCAGCATTAATTGACCCTAGAGAATCCATTCTTAAGGAGGCTTTTTGCTCATTCTTTCCAAGAACATTGAATCTGTAACCAAGAAAATAAGATTCCATGAATTAAAATGCATGCGTTCGTGTGTCACATAGTAGGCCACCATCAAGGATGCTGTTAAGAATCAGATCCTGTAGTTTTATAGAACCCATGATAGTCCGCTCCCTTCAAGTGCATCATGGACAAGATGCACGTTATTGATAGTTTATCTGCAGATTGTGATGGAAGCTGTGAGACCTTGGAGTGGGTGGACCTGATGGTGAGGGTGAGGGTTGGAGCCCTATAAGCCTGAGAGAGGTTGGACGAGCTACAAAGGGGGACAGTCCCACATCGCCTGAGTGCTGGAGGGAGATATGCTACTTATGTGCGAGGTTGAATCCTCATAGTAACAACGCGTTTTAAAGCCGTGCAGGCCAGTTGAGTCCAGAACGAACAATATTGTTACCGTGGGAATCGGGTCGCTACAGAAGCATAAACTTGCAATGAGAGTGTACGTTGCGGAATTTATCCTTCAAATGAAGAAGGCAAATCAACAATGAGTTCCAATATTCTCTAACATCTGGTCCCTGGATCATGGTTGTGAAAGGATTCATCCAATTCAGAGAAAACGAGGCTGATATCAACAAAGACCAAACCGCTTCTCTATAGGGATCTAGTGCTCACAAACAAACATTCCTTTCAAGAATAAGTGACGAAGGCCAACTACCCTAAAAAAGAAGACGAACCTGTAGAACAGTTGGCCCAAACACCTAATAGTCATAGAAGAAAAGGTACCTGCAACCATAGTCCAGATGTTGATGAAGATCAACATTCTGGGGAAGATCACAAGTGTGTACTTAATTTGTAAGGCAACATATCATCTGCATTTTCAGGACTATTGATGATGATCTAAAGAACAATTTTGGAGAAGTCGCAACATTCCCAATAACCGTAATACGTCTAACCATGTTTATATCCATATCTTGCTCGTTGAGCTAGTGAAACCTACCATAGGAATGATAGATTTTCCAGTTTGAAGGCACACCGGACATGGCAGTTAAGAGTAGTAACAAGAAAGGGGAATGGAAGTAAGGGGACATATTGTGATAAATGCAACTTTTTGCAGCTGCCTGCAATATCAGTACCATATTGGATAACATGTTCCTTGTTCAATAAAAAAGCCCAACATATTGTCAAGTTCCAAATGAGTTTTCGTGTTCAGCGAGTGAAGACCGAACATTTTCATGACTTAGAAGCTTCACCAGCAACAAATGGGAACACCAGCTCCACCCTAAGAAGACCGCTAAAGAAGGCTAAAAAATGGACGCTAAAGGAAGAGGTGATTTGATGTAAGGTGAAGGCGATGGACTAGACCGGAGCGAAGCGAAAACGAGTCTTCATGTAAGGTGAAGGCGATGGATCGGAGCGAAGCGAAAACGAGTCTTCATGTAAGGTGAAGGCGATGGACCGGAGCGAAAGCAAGTCTCTATGCGAGATGGAGGCGACGAGGATATTAAGTGGCAACAATATTGTAGCCTTCGGGTCTGGTTTGTTAACCCTATAGGGTCAGTCATGTAGCCTTCGGACATGGATTAATAAATAAATAAAAAGGATCAATGACCCAATTTTTTTTTTAAAAAAAAATCAACTTTCTAAAGAGCCAGGTCCGCACCAGGCCAGGCTCAACACCATGCTCAAGGATGATGAATGGTGTTGGGCCTAGCTCTCTAGAATAACTCAATTCCTTAAAAAAAAAAAAAAAAAAAAAAAAAGGAAGAGGTGATTTGATCTTCCATCCTCCCACTGCAAAACACTCGTTCTATCATTGAGGCCTTTTCTAAGGTTTTTTTTTTTTTTAAAAGGCAGGCGCGAGGTTTAAATGGGCTTTCCAAACCACAGAAAAAAGAATTCCATCAGTTACATGCGTATATATTTCCTATTTCCTACCTCTAGCATCATCAAATACAATTTTCAAGGTTAGCTCCAATTTGTCAACAATCACATTGTCAACCGTAAGATAACAAAGAAGATTATTTTCCTAAATTCCAATCTCACATTCAATTTACTCATCCAAGGTTTCTTTGGTCGTATATATCTTTCCTTGATAATCCTTCTCCATAAGCTCCAGAGATCTTGCCTATACCTCCAACGGCACTTCCCTAAAATGCGACATTCATTTTGTTTGTAGTATTCAGAAGCGCCTTCTTTGGCATACACATAAGTTTATATCAAAAACCTCGATTCTGTTTAGCAATAAAAACCGGAAGCAGTAAAGGCACTTACCCACAAATTGCATATGGAAACACAACAAAAGTAAAGGCACTTACCCACAAATTGCATATGGAAACACAACAAAAGTCACCTAATGCCACAATAAATCCGGCAAGAATACTTTCTTCCGAACCAAAGCTCTAGATATCTTTCTAAAAATCTTTTCACCACCAAAATGAAATTAAGAAAATGGATACCATGGATCGAAGTGTGTTCCTATGGCACATTTCACTGTTTCTGTTGTATTGCCCTCAAAATGCTGTATTGATTTCCACAATGTTGTATCGATTTTTAATAAGAATGAAACGAAGGAATAACAAAAATGGGAGAGAACAAAATGATGTCATCTTCTTACAGTTTCTTTTAGGGGTGGGCACGGGATGCCATCCCTATCCCATCCCGTTCATATGGGATCGGGACGAGATCAGCGTGCTCTGATTATATGCATTTCATTTTCTTTAATCAATCTGCAATTTACTGACTAAATGCATGAGTTTGATTATTTAATTTGGGTCTTACTAGAAAAAATTGACAGTCATCTTATTACTCATGTTGTTGTTAGTCTCTTACTAGTATGATTGCTTTCTTATTTTATACTTATAATGGCAATGAACAACTTACAAGTGACATCAATTATACAAACAAATCAAACTCATACCATGAAAAACCTCCATCTACTGATATTTCATTTATGTTCATGTACCAATGAGCTCTAATGTTGTATATTGATATGTACTTTATTCTGCAGAAAGATTGTCTAGCTTACCTATGAATGTGAACACCACATTGGGACATAATTTGGTGGGATGGATCAGGTTTGCTATCTTTAATTGCATAATCATACTCATACGCGTCTAATGTTGAAGTAGAAAAGTAGTCTATGTTAGTAAGTTCAGTGTCACTGGAAAAAAGTTTCTTATTTTGTGAGGGAAATTATATTATTTTGCGAGCAATCTCTGTGATGGCCAAATCTGGGTTTGCAGAGCTGATTGATTTTAATCCCATCCGTGCAACAGATGTGCAACTTCCAGCCAATGGAAGTTTTGCAATTGCTCATTCCTTAGGAGAATCTCAAAAGGTTTTATATGGGCATCCAAATATTGCAATCTTAAAATAAATATATTAATAATAAATATGAAAAATTAGCTCGGGACGGGACGGAATTGGCGGGATTGAAAATCTTCATCTCATCCCATCCCATTCTAGATCGGGACGGGATGAGATGAAATTATTCAATCCCATTAAGACTCGAAAAAATCGGAACGGGATCGAAATCGCGAGATAGGATGCCCACCCCTAGTTTCTTCCATAATATATGGAAGTAGAGGAGTTTTAGCTTGTAATATTCCAAACATGACACACAAACAATACTTTGATTCGACAAACATACATAACACACAATAAAATAAAAACTAAGTAAAACTCTCGACTTGCAATGCCAAACTCCAAAACACAAAACACATTGTTTCTAGTCTCTATGCCAAACACAAAACACAATACACATTGGAAAACAATTTTAATTGTTAAGTTTTCAATTTTACTAAAATTCTTAATTATTTTATAAAATTAATTATATGCCTAACATTTTGAAACCAACATTCATCCATCCACCCTATCTCTTACTTTCCTATTTGTTTCATATGTTTTCACGTACTAGTTTTAAATAATAATAATATCATTGCCTCATACTCATATTAAGCATCAGTTTTGCTAGGTAACTAGGCCAGTCAGTTTTTTTTTTTTATTAGGATTGGACTTTTTTTTTAATTTTATCTATTTTTTTTAAAACACAACCACAAACATCATTTATAAAATGGATAAAATTCTAAAAATGTCCAACCCTGACCAAAAAAATAACTGACTAACTTGCCTAACTAGAATTGTTGATTAAGCATACAATTAAATAATTTCAGGCACTTTCACATGTTTCTTACTGAACCATTTAAGTTTTATTTGTTTCTATAAGTGACAAGAATGTTTTGGTTCTTTAATCATTTTGCCTAATACTTGGTTTTTACGCTATTGTTTCATTTGTCATCAATCAATAAATGAATGTTTTGACACGAATATGATTTATTTATTTTCCTATCTTCAAATATATCAATCATAAGATTAACTAATTATTAAACCAGTAAGGTGTTTTTCCTTCGATATCCCAAATATATATTAACAACGCGGTCTAGTCAAAATGGTATTAGTATTAAAAGTGGTCTATGGCACGTATGGGCATATACCGTACATGTAGTGGTTCTACAGCTCTACTAATTAATGTGATGATAAACCGTCATGATCAAGGTGGTAATAACATAATTAAGCCTCCTTAATTAAAAGTCTTCCATTGTGATCTGATCAATGGTCGGTGAGGGAGCGAAGACATTTCCTTTTGCAAATCCAACATTAAATTTATATAGAGGAGAGGGTGGCAAAAAAAATAAAAATGTTATTGGTTAGAGAGAGGATGCAATTATTAAAGCTGACTTGGAATGTTGCGTGGAGGCAAGGACAAGATTTTATTGGTTGAAAATTATTAAAGCTGACTTGGAATGTTGCGTGGAGGCAAGGACAAGATTTTAGTGGTGTTGGTGTAGTCTACTTTCAGTGTCCAAACCACGTGTAGACCAGTGGATGTTGACAAGTACGACCTACTACTACTACTACCACTTTCAGCCTTTGACCCTGGGGAGCTGGGCCTCAAATCAATCTTCCTTTTCTTTTAATAATTCAATTTTGTTGCCTTGCGCACTTTCAACTGCTGTCTTGCTCATGCTCATTCTTCATTCATGATTTCCCAATTTTAGGCATTATTTTTTTTTTTAATATTTATGCCATTCATTTTTATAGATAATATTTATAATTGTGCTTTAAAGAAAATAAATAAAAGTGTAAAAATACTTAAGTTTGATTAAAAAATGATTTTAAAGTCTGATTGTCTAAACATATTGTTCATAAATAATACACCGAAACAACATTTTCATTTAAATGAAGTAATAAGTTTCAAATAAAAATTTTGATTCTCTAAAAGAGTAGATTTTACCTTAAGACCAAGAAAAAACAAACTTGTACCCTCATGGTTTACCATGGTTAAAATTTTATATAGAAACACAGTGGAAATGCTAAATTGCTAGGCATAGTGAGTAAAAAATAAATTTTTTTTACCATTTTTACCATGCTAAATTGCTATGCAGTGAATGAAAACGGTGAATGAAGATATTATTGAGCTTGAATTAGATGAGAAAATGTGGAAAGATCGCATTACTTGAAAAACCAAAATTCATATAACCGACTCCAAAAATCTCGAAAATGGGCTTTGATGATGATGATGATGTTTACCAAGTGCCAAATAAAGTTCCATATTATTTGGCACTTTGAACATAGACATAGATTTACCCATAGATATTCATCTTCCAGGTTTCAACAAAGAAGAAGTATAAAGGAGAGTATGCAAGTAAAAAAGACATGACTCATTCAAAGATGTGTCAGTCAACAATTGGTCGGTGATCTGCTTTTCTTTATAGAGAGCCAAGTCCGCATAGAGAAATTTTCATCATGGATCTAAAATTTTCGTGTCTCTATCTATCTATAGTCTATACATATGAAGGGGATCTGTTTGTCTCTATCTAATTCTTTGTAAAATCATTGCAACTTGCAAGGCAAACGTA